>OU862907.1:37547761-37894213 GCA_917880885.1 Limnephilus marmoratus
AATAGACATGCTGAATACACTTAAAAGAAAATTGGCAAAAAGATATCTTTTTTTGGAAGAATTCGGCCAAAAATTTCTAGAAAAACTGCAATCACCATATACAATTTAATTATTGCTCCACACTTCAACTACTGCTCAAGTATACTTTTCCTATGTAACGAAAGAGAACAAAATAAGTTACAAATTCTCCAAAACAGGGCAATGAGAATAATTCTTCGACGAAACAGATTTTCAAAAATAATTAAAATGTTAAAGGACCTGAATTGGTTGACCGTCAAACAGATGCTGACTTTGAACACGATGGTATTTATCCACAAAATATTGAACAACACGTTAACAAAATACTTCTCAAATAAAATTGTATACAATAAAGACATTCACAGATATAACACAAGGACGTGCAAGGAAATTAGGCTACAAAAAAAAGACAAAGCGAATACGCAGAACAGTCTACTTTACAAGGGAATGAAGTTGTATAACACACTACCAGAAACTTTAAAGTCCACACAAATTGGAAAGTTCAAGATGTATTGTAGGAGCTACATAAAACTTGAAAAAATATAGTGAATATGAAATATTATAATCAATTAGAAATTTGTAAACTTAAATGTACAAATTACTAAAATAAAAATTATTATTAGCGTTGCAGTCGGCGTGGTCACATTTTAATTCATATATGCAACCGTTATTGAGTTTAGGATTTCTACTTTTTGAGTTTTTAAGGCTTGTTCCCATATTATTATTGGTTCTAAAAGCTATATTTAAACCACATTTTTTGATTTCTTTTGCAATTTTTAAAAAACTTGCAGAACACGATAATAACATTATCAAATTTAATTTTAATTAAATTTCTAAAAATTAAAATGGAGTTCTACGAATTAAACACAAAAACAATTAATTAATAAAAACTTCAAATGATATCCGCAACGTATGTGTACGAAAATGTAAGTTAGCCTAGAGTGCGTTAGACACAGCTCAGTAAAGTTGTGCATTTGAGCGTGCCATAGTGCTAAAAAATAACACAAAAAATAATAGTGATCGCTGTTTTATTTGGAATAACGGCCGTTACTAAAATGAACAGCTTTATTAACATAAGTTTTAGTACTTACCAGAAACTATCACAAGTATGGGATAATAAATATAATAGCGTGAGTTAAAAAGAATTCGGAAAAGGATGAAACGATTAACGATGAAGAAAGCATGTGTCACCGAAATATATAGGTTATGAATAGACAAAATTAAGTCATAGACAATCGTCATAATTTCCATGAATCTGTTCCTTTGGGATGGTGATATGGGCCGTTTTCTGAGTAATTCCAAAATATCCACGAGATGGCAGTACGGTGTTAGCGGTCCTCCTGTCATCTAATCTGTGGACCAAATCTATGGACTGACGCACTGACGTCTTTCAATGATTGGTCTGTCATTTCGATAGCTATTTGCAATTTGTTCTCCGACAAGTTTAGCCAAACAAAGTTTGCTCGATTTGTAAGTAAAATGCACAAAAAGTAAGATGCTGCTCTGAGCCACAGACCATGCTGCTCAACGGCCTCGACGCTAAGCATGTTCTCAACGACGATGTACTCCTTATCGTAGCGCTGGTACTGCCCTTCAAACCATACGTTGAATGTAAGATATGGATTTTATTATACCTCTTATACTTTAACCAGGGATTTAACCGGTCTTTTAAATGTGATCAATTTTAAATAAGTGGTACTATGGCACCCTCAATCAGGGTATGTTGTGAGGCTGAACTGAATGGGGGAGGAAAGAATATGGGAAATGTGAAGGCTGGGAAATGCCTGGCTATTCACACCTGGTAACCTAACACAACTATTGCCATTTCAAGCAATGTATCCCTTCTAAATGGTGGTTTTTCACCGGCTGTTTAAGGAAGGGCCTTGAAGAATGGATTTTTAATAAACATCTTGAAAAGACCACTATTAAATAAGGGAGGAGAGGGAAATATTCCTAGTATGTAGGGAAATATTGCATGAGAACAATTCGAATGCTGCTGTCATCTACTGTGGATGGATGTTCCGCTCTTTTCCGGCGAATTTCTTGCTGGTGAACCGATACAAAAGGGATCTCATCAATTTATTAACATTATCTGCTACGTGTATTGCCTAGATCTGAATAACCAGACAGTTACTAATTTCCTCCAGACTCAAAAGCTGCTGTTTTGTTACTCTTAATTTTTTATTATTTTTGACACAGGTTAAAGCAAAGCTTAAATGTCAAAGCATAAAGCTCGAGGCAAAAATCTTATCGCTTAACATTCAAGCTTAAACTCAAAGCTTAAAGCATAATCTTTAGTTTCTCCCAACTATGTCTATGGTATTGCACTGGTCGTCTTCTCTCGGATTCCTTGTACTATTCAATTATAATTTTCAGACGAATCTGACCACATGGTGAAGAAGCGTCTGCCCATCCGAGGCCACACATTCGATGAGCACGTGGAATCCTTCATCAGCTACTGCGCCACCACCGTGGGGCTCCAGGTCATGCAGTGGTCACGCTTGCCCTACGAGGGGGACTTCAACCAGTCCTACCACTTGCTGAACGACTCCATCTTCATCATCAAAAAGTTTTAATAGGTTTACTTATATTACCTCTCACCTTTGTATTTTGATATCCCTCATCTGTGAAATAGATTATATTTCTATTGAATGTTTACAAATAAAATATTAGCATAGGAAAAAATCAATGGTTTATTAAGTAAATAAATGTTAATTAATGTTGTATCGTATGGGGATTGGGAGATTTTTTCGTTTAGGGGTCATCCATTAATCACGTGAGGCTCGAAAGGGGGGGTGGAGGTTCGAAAAAAAAACGAAATATCACGAGGGGGAGGGGGGGGGCGGGTAAAATGAGATATCACGTGTATTTACTTTTCGTGATAATATTTTGAAAATTTCAAAATACTTTGTACTAATAAAAATACACGTGATTTTGGGGGGGGGGGGGGGGGGGTTAGTCTCAAACCTCACCACATATCACCAGGAGGGGGGGGTCTTAAAAGTTGCTAAAAACACATCACGTGATTAATGGACGACCCCTTAGTTACCCCAAAATAAATATTTGTCAAAATACGTAGCGTGCAATGCTATTTATTACCCCTCTGAGACTTGAAATTGAAAAAAACTGACTTATTTATTCTACACTAGTAGCATATTTAATTTTTTGACTGTTCACAAAGTTGTTCACGCGTTGACCGATGCTACCACAACAAAATAATATTAGAATGTAAAAAAAAAAAAATTCCAAAGCAATGAATAATTTATGCATAATGTTAATTATTTGTTCTACTGATATGTTCTTCTATGTGCATAATGTTTGTAAAAGTTTTACGACACTTTTATATTACGTCTGTAATCTTGTTCTTTTCATATTGACCTCGAGAAATAAAAGAAAGATTTTTTTATTTATATATTTGTTTTATTTTTTTTTGTTATTTAGTACAATTAAACAACAACCTTTTTAACCATGGCAGTAGCTGTCGTGCAAGGTCGCAGAAAACCATGTCAAAACTGCAGCGACTTACTCTTTATTTTAATAAAACAAATATTATAATGATCTTGTGGTTATTCGTTTTTGGGATGTTATGCGGTGTTGCGCTACCTCCTTCTTTAGCCAACGTTTCGGACAGCGTTGCAGTGATCAAGTAGATCTGCCCTGATGATGGACACTGCAACGCTGTCCGAAACGTTGGCTAAAGAAGGAGGTATCGCAACACGGCATAACACCCCAAAAACAAATAACGAAAATACTTTTGGCCGTGAAAATCTTAAAACGTATCATAATAATGATTGTTTATTTCAGAATGTGGGTGAAATGCAGATCCCGCCAAATGTTGAGGATTTTAATAAAAATGCACTTTCTAGATGGGAAAAGTGTGGAAAAGTTGAATAAAAAAGAAATTAAGGCGCGCTCGGCAAAATTGAGGGAGATACAGCCGTTTAAAGAATGTATAAAATGACACTTCATGAACCGATACTGTCAGCCATATTTGGCCATATTGTTACCATAATGTTGGTATCTCAGACTTGCGATAAACGAAGGTTGATACGATCGTAGCCAACTTCGTGTAATATATAATACGGCGCGTAATTATGAAATACAGAATTAATAATGGTCATAAACCATGTTACACAAACCTAGCGTAGCCGCTAAACTATTTGAAAACTGGGATGTTTTTCTTGCGTTGACGTGAGTAGGCGTTATAAAGGGGCACAGACCATGTTACATAAACCATGTTACACAAACCTAGCGTAGCCGCTAAACTATTTGAAAACTGGGATGTCTTTCTTGCGTTGACGCGAGTAGGCGTTATAAAGGGGCACAAACCATGTTTAGCGTAGTTTTAGGTTAGGTTACTTTAATTTGGAAGGTGATAAACAGTTTAAAAAATCGTTGAAAAAAAGTCCGCTACACAAATTTCATAATTACGCGCCTCATCTATCACATGAAGTCGGCTACAATTGTCAACTTTTCCACACTTTTCCCATCTAGAAAGTGCATTTTTATTAAAATCCTCAACATTTGGCGGGATCTGCATTCCTCCCCAGAATGTTGCAATACATTCCATATTTTGAAATAGTTCGAACATTGACAAAAGAACAATGCATTCATACATAGAATGGAACAGAAAATAAATGATAAATATAGTATAATATAATTATAAAGCCAAAAAAATATGCAAATATGCATTCACGGGGGATATTTGACAGGCTCCCATGACTCCCATTTCCAGAAGGGCATCAGGGGGGACTCCATCTCCATCCAGGCAAACATGGAAGTGATGATGGTATTCTTCGACTTGCGTAGTCTGCGCCATAAGCTTCCCCTGCGGTGGAACAAAAGTTTATTTTAATATAAACAGTTAACTTTTCCTTTTTATTATCTATCTATCTGAGTGTCTGTATCTAGAGTCGGTCTGTCACACGGAGTATCAAAAGGCAAGATGACTTCCACTGCCACGTCTTCTAGATTCACAGGTAACACCGCTTCATCTTGTGGTTTTGGTTTTGTAGAATTCAGATATATTTTTTCATGAATCAGACACCATCCCTATCTGTTTCTTAATTCTAAATTACCTACTTCTACTTTTATCCAGGGAAATATTGAAGGAACTACACCTTTCAGTAGCTTTTGCCTGTACAGTACATCTGAAAATAAAATTAGGCTCAAACTTCCATACTTACATGATTTAAAATACGAAACGGTCTACGTTGAAATAATAATAATTTGAATTTTTTCCTAAAACACTGAAAATTAAATTACAATCACGAGATATACAGACATGGGACGAGAAATGCAAAGCAAATTAGATTGCCAACAATGAAGAATCACCCGCCCAGAAATCTCATGACAGTTTGATAACCGTGTAATAAAATTATTGCAATAATTGAAAATGTTTAATATGAAAAAAGGAAATAAGATATTATGTCTACCGTAATTATTAATGTTAGTTGTATTGACTACACTTAAATTTAAAGGTACGTTTGTCAAATAATGTCACCTGCGAAAGAAGGCAAAAAATTGTGTACTTATAAAATTTTGTGCATTCTATGTCAAATGTTTCTTTACGTGTTTATTAAACTATACAAGTACTCTCTATATTATATTGGGGATTCAATTATAGTACGATATTAATTGAATGAGTCATGTACTTACTGTTATAGTTAATACATAATCTGTGTCCCTGAAGTGAGCTTTACAGACAACAGAATCAGGAGACGGTACCCATCTGGAACACCTAATTGAATGAATCCATTTCGCTTTCAAGTCTTTCAATCTTTGGAAAACTCGTGTCCACCCCTATTTCTACACATTGGAACACTACAACAGGTTGACGGCATTATTATAATATTTAAAAACACTAAATTGCGTCAAACGGCCTAAAAAATGTATGGGATCTGACAGTTAAATAAAACAGTTGGACCGCTAGGACTATTAGGGAACCTAGCGACCAAAATCGTACGAAAACGGCCCATTGAGTTTTCATTTCTCTGTTGTATTTTTAAAATAATATTTAAGGCTACCTTATTGGATAGGTAGAGAAAGAGAATTATATCGGCTATGGTCGATACTTTTTTATTGTTTCCTCTATCCTTGTCGACGGTATGTGTGACGTCATATTTCTCACTAAAAAAAAAGTGGTAAAATATTGGCGTGTTTATGGTCATGATTGGTTTATTTATGCCAATTATGGTCAAATAGCGTTGACACTTCGTCAGTACAAAAAGGGAGGCGTCTACTAATATCTACAGGAATTCCAAAAACTGAAAAAATCGAACTAATATCTATGAGAACCAAAGTGTTGACGAATATCTACAGCTCAAACTGTTGACTTATATCTATGGGAACCAAAGTGTTGACGAATATCTACAGCACTGCAGAGGTTGGATTTGCAATTATGTATATCATATTGGAATAACGTAATATTGCGTATGCAGTTTAAAAAACTTAATTTATGTAAGTATGTACGTAAAAATCCCTAATATCGGACTATTGGACACATTTAGCTGATAAGTCCAACCTACGCTCTGTAGATATTAGTTCAACCTACGCTCTGTAGATATTAGTCAACACTCTGAAATTGGTAGATATTAGTTAAACATATGAGCTGTAGATATTCGTCAGACATACAGGCTGTAGATATTAGTATCTGGAGTCACAAAAAGCACGACGTTATCAATCTAATGATAGGTTTATTTATGGTAGGATTGGTAACAGTGGCCAAAGATGGTTTTCGTGATAACTTTCAGAATCAATCTCTGTACCCTTTAAATTGATTCTATTTTTCTATTTAAGATATCCACATTTCTCACACGCTCATACATGGTTTTACCACACATACGCCTCAGGGATCTTAATTCAACAGCATTCAGTTTTTTTTAATCTTTCCTCTGCCAGTTTCATTCCTCACTGTCATACATCAGGGTAGGTACCAGGACTCCATTGTGGACCGCTAGCTTCACTTCTTTTTTATTAGTGCCAACGGCATTCAGTCCTCCATTAATGGAGTACCGGCATTTATCATCCTTTCAAAACCTCTATCAGCCTTCCCATCTCTCGTAAACATACTACCCAGATACACAAACTCATCCACCTGCTCTAACTTACTACGAGTACCTACCGAAAAATAGTAAGTAGGTACCTATCTTAACTATTTTGTAACTGTTCTTTAAATACGAAATTTGCGGTACACGCGTATAAACACTTTACGTTAGGTATGTTAAGGCAGAAACATAACTTGCGCGTCGTGGCGTGTTGTGAAGCGCCAGAAGCACATCGGTTTCATACATTTATTATGGTTAGAGACACATTTTTGTAGGTCGTGGGGTATCGACAAGCCACGACGATGATTGGTTAATTTGTACTCACGACATGCCACTACACGCAAGTATGTTTCTGCCTAAAGATTTCTACAAAACTAAAATGATTTTAAAATGAATTTGCATTTAAAATGAAAACGGAAAAATCACGTTGACCCTCGGAATGCAGTCTACCTCTCTAGGCCTCAATCCAACAAGTGAACAGCTTGCTTTTCAAAACGTCTGAAGTCTATTTTTTCGAAAAAATAATTGAATCGTTTGGCTTCTACGTTTAAAATAAATTTTACTGGCGTTTCACCTAGACAATTAATATTAAAATGAGCAACCTTACTAGACTCTTGTGATAAAACAAACATTGGATATTTTATATCATAACAATTTTCTGCATAATGGTAGAGAGTTTTAAAATATATTTATCACCCAAAATCGTATATTTTTCTTTGTTCGAGGCTTAGTCGAATGTATTTCTTCTGGTTATGCCGCTTACTTTTAAATCAACTCTGTTTCCATTGAAAGTATTCATCACAAATTTCATAAAAAATAAATATCTATAAATCCGGTATAGCCGTAGAAAACTTAAATTACAAACACTTAAATTATTTTGTCATTACAAATAAAGAACTACAACCAATAGACAAATTGTCTTATACATATACACAAAACAATATAATACAGAAAAAAAAACATACAGATAATTGATCATTTTTCTTCATTCAGTTATCGATCGATTCTCGTGTGAATGTATTCAAGTTTTGCGTCTATTAGAAAAGTGAACTATCAAATCCACTTACCTTGTTTTTAAAGTGGTCTTTCAGCACAAATAAACATACAACACAATAATAACTGCTTCACTAATTCACGTCAGTCTATAGATAACAATCCACTTTACGTACGACTCTACTTCAATCACAATACACGAACGAAATTAGAATGACACTGGGAATATTTCAGGAAAATCCCCGACTGAGCTAGCAACAAAAAAAACATTTTTCGGGAATCCCCGACCAACTAAGCCATACAGCAAAATAACAGTCAATGTTAACGTGTAAAATATTTTTTACGGCAATTTTGCACTTTCGTAAGTTTTTTCGCCACGTTCGAATGTCACCCCCTCCTCGGGTGGCACCCGGAGCGTTTCGCCCCCCCCCCCCACGCCCCCCCACGCTACGCTACTGTTCCCAATTCTTTTAACTTTAAGGCTGGTCGCACAAGCACGTTTTCCTGATTCGATTTCCTGACGCGGAATTCCGATTCGGAATTCCGTGAGACTAGCGCAAACGTTCGTTTTTCTTCATTCGGAATGTATACTCGTCAGTACAAATAGTGGTAGCGTGGTGAACGCACAACGATGGAGGACGAAGATTTATTAGCAATTGCATTTCTGTTAATAATGAAGAAGAAAAAAATAATGGAATGATGAAAAATAATGAATAAATAATGAAAGTTTCTGCCTCACACATTATCGTGTTGCGATTCTATGCGTAACAAATACAAAGAATACGTCCGACGCACGCGGTGCCGATGCGATACTGAATAGAAATTCCCGAACGTGTGCGCCGGCACAAACAAAATGTATGCAAGCGCTGCGTTCCGCATGACGTCATTAGGTTTTTTCCGTTCGGTTTCTCCGAACGCGCCGGCTTGCATTCGGAACGTACGTAAGGAATTTTTTCCGTTCGGAAAAAAACCGAACGTGTGCGTCAGTTAATGTATTTTCTACTGATTCCATGCATTCCGGTCTCCGAATACGGAAAACGAATTCGGAAATCGAATAAGGAAAACGTGCTTGTGCGGCAAGCCTAAAGTAAAGCTAAACCCGATTGGTGTTGCAATAATCCCACTATAAATGACCGGTGCTTACTTTCGAGATTATTATCTTTAATCTTCTATATTGTCTGACCATCGTTGTCTATGGTTATGTCAAATGTCAGTTTTCGGCGTCCATTTTGCTTACTAACCCTGAAACCTTCGCACGCAGTGATTGATGTTCCGCCCTTCGAAGTAATATTGTGTATAAACAACACAATAAGTATTGTCTTAAATGTTTTCATTTTGTGATTATTTCAATAACCATAACAATTTTATCACAAATATCTTCAAAGTCAAGCATTTTTTCTAGTGACGTTTGTTCAATGCTTCGGAATTGACCGCTGCGCTTCGCCTTGTATGTAAGTTATTCTTATAATTGACTATGTAAAACTTATCTTCCCTAATTGGTGCTTTTTTATTGTAAGAATAATTCCCTTGGCGCTTAATTGATCAGTTTTTACAGCATTCGCGACATCTATGCCTTGATGCTAAAAGGTTAAATTTTAAAATTATCGATATTTGGTAAATGCTGTTCAAAGCTTCTGTGTTTTGGAACAGTTTAAATCTGTAGAAATATTCGAAAGAATTCACAATTGATACATTATTTAAAGTGCATTTAGTTCTTCTAAATAGTTCATTAATTTTTGGGGATCGTTGGAAATGGTTAATACGCACTTTTTTTTAAAAATATCTTTTGATTCATCTTAATTACATTAAAAGACAACTATTTGCACTGGGGGAAGTGGAAAATATTTCATTTTAAATTTCGATTTCGTAAAATTAAAATTAGCTTTCGTCTTGTGAGATTGTACGCCATTATGGTTATTATGGGTTATTAGTTCATTCGCTGTCATCACTCTGTATGTTGGTATTCCTGATACACTTGAATGTATAACGAACGGCTAGAAGATTTTGAAGGTACCACGAAATCTGGAAAGGTAAGTACTAAATTATCGGAGTTTTGGGAATAAAATGACGGAAAAAAAATGTTTTTAATTTCGGTAATTATTTTTTATAAATAATACATTCACTTTTGTATCAAAAACCGTGTTATATAAACCTAGCGTAGCCATTAAACTACTTGAAAACTGGGATGTTTTTCTTGCCTTGACGCGAGTAGGCGTTATAAAGGGGCACTTTCTTTTGTATCACAAACCATGTTACACAAACCTAGCGTAGCTGCCAAACTACTTGAAAACTGGGATGTTTTTTTGCCGTGACGCGAGTAGGCGCTACGAAGGGGGCACTTTCTTTTCTATCACAAACCATGTTACACAAACCTAGCGTAGCCGCTAAACTACTTGAAAAATGGGATGTTTTTCTTGCCGTGACGCGAGTAGGCGCTACGAAGGGGGCACTTTCTTTTCTATCACAAACCATGTTACACAAACCTAGCGTAGCCGCTAAACTACTTGAAAACTGGGATGTTTTTCTTGCCGTGACGCGAGTAGGCGCTACGAAGGGGGCACTTTCTTTTCTATCACAAACCATGTTACACAAACCTAGCGTAGCCGCTAAACTACTTGAAAACTGGGATGTTTTTTTGCCGTGACGCGAGTAGGCGCTACGAAGGGGGCACTTTCTTTTCTATCACAAACCATGTTACACAAACCTAGCGTAGCCGCTCAACTACTTGAAAACTGGGATGTTTTTCTTGCCGTGACGCGAGTAGGCGCTACGAAGGGGGCACTTTCTTTTCTATCACAAACCATGTTACACAAACCTAGCGTAGCCGCTAAACTACTTGAAAACTGGGATGTTTTTTTGCCGTGACGCGAGTAGGCGCTACGAAGGGGGCACTTTCTTTTCTATCACAAACCATGTTACACAAACCTAGCGTAGCCGCTAAACTACTTGAAAACTGGGATGTTTTTTTGCCGTGACGCGAGTAGGCGCTACGAAGGGGGCACTTTCTTTTCTATCACAAACCATGTTACACAAACCTAGCGTAGCCGCTAAACTACTTGAAAACTGGGATGTTTTTTGCCGTGACGCGAGTAGGCGTTATAAAGGGGCACTTTCTTTTGTATCACAAACCATATCACATAAAATTAGCGTACGTAGCCGCTCAACATCGCAGAAATAGTTGATTTATAAAAATAAAATTTTAAAGTAAAAAAAAATTTAAGCTAATAAATTTTAATCAACGCACGCAATACATGTGTATTAGATAAGTACCTACTAATTAGGCGGAATTTCAGTTTTATAACATTAAAAAACTCCCGCGCGATTTTGTCTAGCCGTTGGTTTTACGAGCCGAATTCCCATGAAGTCTGCTACGATTTGCTCTAGCATGTTTTCGTAGAGTAACAAGAATACCAACATTACAAAAAAATGACATTTGAAAATAATGTTTGAAAATGGACGGTCTCGTTTCACAGAATGAAAGCTAATTTTAATTTTACGTAATCGAAATTTAAAATGAAATATTTTCCACTTCCCCCAATGCAAATAGTTGTCTTTTAATGTAATTAATGTGAATCAAAAGATATTTTCAAAAAAAAGTGCGTATTAACCGTTTCCAACGATCCCCAAAATTTACCAATAGTTCAAAGCACTTTTATTTTTATATAAATTATCAAAGGCGTTATATAAAATACATAGATTCACCATTGTCTCACATAGATAGATGTAGCAGGTATGAAATAATCTCAATTACATGAAGTAAATTCTTAATTCAAAATTGTAAATGCATGTTAAAGATAGACATTCAAAGAATTTGTGTGTATGAACGACTTAGATATGGGATCGGTGGCGTTTTTCCGCCAAATATTATATTCTTCATTACAGATGACCAGTAGCGTAGCGAGGGAGGGGGCGGAGGGGGCGGACCGCCCCGGGTGCCACCCGAGGAGGGGGTGACACTCGAACGTGGAGAAAAAATTTACGAAAGTGCAAAATTGCCGTAAAAAATATTTTACACGTTAACACTGACTGTTATTTTGCCCTATGGCTTGGTTGGTCGGGGATTCCCGAAAAATGCTTTTTTGTTCCTAGCTCAGTCGGGGATTTTCCTGAAATATTCCTTATGTCATTCTAATTTCGTTCGTATATTGTGATTAACGTAGACTCGTGAGTGCATTGTTATCTATGGACTGACGTGAATTAGTGAAGAAGTTATTATTGTGTTAGTGTGTTTATTAGTGCTGAAAGACCAGTTTGAAAAACAAGGTAGGTATGAAGGTAGGTAGGTACAAGCGCATGAATAGTTGCAGTCGGGACAAGAAAAAGGTTTTTCATCACTGTGAGTTAGCAAGTGCCGTTTTAGTTATTTTTTTCGAGAATAAGAATAGTTGCAGTCAGTACAAGAAATAGGTTTTTTACCACTGTCGGTAAACGTGTGATTTTTAGATTTCTCTTCATAGTACATGAATAGTTGCAGTTGGAATATGAAAAAGGTTTTTCTCCGCACTGAGTCAGCAACTGACTCCTTATGTATCCCTTTTGAGAACACGAATAGTTACAATCAGGACATGAAAAAGGTTTTTCTCTTCTGTGAATCGTACTTCGGATTTTTAAATCTTCCCTTTGAAAACTTGAATTACTGCAGTCGGGACATGAAAAAGGTTTTTGTCCAGTATGGGTGAGTATGTGAATTTATTGATACCGTTTTGTAGCGCATGAATAGTTACAGTCGGGACAAGAAAAAGGTTTTCATCACTGTGAGTTAGCAAGTGCCGTTTTAGTTATGTTTTTCGAGAATAAGAATAGTTGCAGTCAGGACATGAAATAGGTTTTTTCCACTGTCGGTAAACGTGTGATTTTTAGATTTCTCTTCATAGTACCTGAATAGTTGCAGTTGAAACACGAAAAAGGTTTTTCTTCACACTGAGTCAGCAACTGACTTCTTATGTATCCCTTTTGAGAACACAATCAGGACATGAAAAAGGTTTTTCTCTTCTGTGAATCATACTCTGGACTTTTAAATCTTCGTTTTGAGGACTTGTATAACCGCATTCAGATTATGAAAAGGGTTTTACTCCACTCTTAGTAAGCTTATGAATCATAGTGGAGTTAAGTGTTGCTCCATATGGAAACCTATGTAAAATTACTTTCTTCAGAGCCTCCTCAGTGTACCTAATGTAAAACGAAAAAAAAACGTGTTGTAAAACCATGTAGGTGTATTAAAGGTAAGACAGTATTAAATTGCGGAGATCCGGAAGGAATGAAAGGTCGATAAAAATAATAATATTTTCCCAATTTGTTTATGAATTACAATTTAAAACAATAAAATAAACAATATACGCATGGACCTATTGCGAGTTTGAAATCTCTTGTTTTATTTTTACCGCAAACATGATGAAAACACGAAAAATGTATTTAAGCGACTTTCCAGTACTTTGCGCAATTTAATTGCGACTTTTAGGTAAAAATAGTCACTTGGGTGTTACGTAACATTTAGGGGGAGGGAAGTGCAGAAAAATGTTACGGCGCGTTGCATGGGGGGAGAGAGGGTCAAAAATTTTCAAAAATTGCGTTACGTTATACTTGAACACCCCCTTTACTATTTCACGATTGAAATTTTATCGTTACACTCTGAACACAAAACTGGTTTTAACCTAAGTATTGGTTATTATGTTTTCATGACAGCAAATGATTTTCTTCAGATTTTTGCAGCATATTAGAATTGAAGACTCCACACGGAACTCTGTTATTTGTAGCTATATGGCTCGGTCGGTCAGCATTCCCCAAAAATTCTGTTATTTTATTTTCGTTCCTAGCTCTTACTATTGATTTAGTGGGGATTCCCGTGAAATATTCCTTGCTTTTCCCCTGTGTCATTCTCATTTCTTTCGTACATTGTGACTGAACGGAACTCACGAAGGAAATTATCACCTATTGATTGTTGAAAAAGCTGTTATTCTGTTAGTGTTTTTAAAAGTGTTTTAATTTTGAGGATAACAATTTTTTTACATATTTTACTAGCCAGAAATGTTTTTAATATTTTAGGAAGTCAAAATTTGTGTTTTCAAATTCTCAAAAAAAAAATAATTGGGGGGGGGGGGGGGGGTGACACCGCTTTTTCCGCCCCGGGTGCCACCCATGCTAGCTACGCCACTGCAGATGACAGATGCCAAGATCCGCTTACTCGCTTACACTAAGACAATTACATTTTACAAGAGCATTTTGACGCTTTTTTATGCAATTTACTAACTAGTAGGACAGGACCTTGCGCGACGTGTCGCAGTTGAGTACTAACATTACGAATTCGATTCCAATGGTTCAACGCAATTGCCCTGGTTTTGGCTTAATACTTTGAGATTTCTACCACGCGTTTTAAATTATTATTATTATTTTTTTTTTTTTACAGTGAATACCGCACAACAATCTCAACTGCTCCCGTCTGGAGCCAGTGAGACTATGGCATCCCCAATTGGGGTATGTTGTGAGGCTGAATGTAGTGGGGAGGGGAAGGAGGTGGGGAAGAGGAAATTTGGGAAGTACCTGGCTATTCAAATCTGGTCACCAAACACGGCTAATTATATATATATATATATGGTCATTTTATTTTATATTTCATTCAATATAGAATAGACGTTGGAGATTTTTGTAGCCAATGAATCTATTGAAGGAACGGGAGAATTAAGTAACTCCCAAAGGTCCGACGCCTATTAAATTTGGAGTGGAATAGAAATCAGTTTGATAAATTACCCTAGTTTAACAAACGGATTGCAATCTTTGAAGCACAAGCGTCGGGTTGGAGCTGTCCTTGTTCTACCGGTATTTCAATAAAATATGCTCCGAGGAACTTGATTGCGTCATTGATTCCTTCGGCACTGGTGCTCATTCGGGAAACACGTCAAACGCTAGCCCAACATACACAATTGACATTTTTCGTATTAGAAGGGGCCGTTTCTACAACTAGACCCTTGTTAACTCCTTCCCCTACTTAAATAAGATTGCCAGCGTAAAGTTTTTAAATTGCATTGATTAAAATACTCACATTATTAAAACAGTATTTCCGATTTTCTGTTAAATGCGGAATGGCGAATCCAAAATAATGTAATACCGGTTTATCTTTAGAAATAGATATTGTATAGGGTGAGTTGGGGTTAATCCGGATTTGGGGGAAGATCGAAAAACTCGATTTTCGCGGTACCCTGGCAACCTTTAAAATCCCCCTATACCTCTAGAGGAGCGCTATTTCATTACGCATAGCACCCCCTTCGGTCGGCTCTAGGAAGTTAAAGCGTTAGGTTGTGAGGCGTCTTTTTTGAACACGTTAAATTTAGCGGAAAATTGTGAGATAATCGATCTTACCCCCATCATAAATATCTACGGATCCTATCATAAATATCTATTGAATTGATTTCAAATCCATTGTGTATTATTTTTGGAAAAAAATAGTTTATGAAGGTTCCAGTGTCTAATCTGCTTCGGTTTCGGCTGTAGCTTTCTTTTCGATCTTACCCCTTGACGTATTTCCCGGGGAAAGATCGGAATATGACCCTTCCGACCTTACCCCTTTTGCGGTTTCCATACAAATATCCACGTATTCCCAAACTAAGAGGTTCGTGAGGGCGCATTTGTGGTGGCGGTGGTGCTTAGTGCAGGAAAAACGCTGTGCCGGGCGGAAATCGCTATTCCCGTATTCAATAAACGCGAGTATCGATTACAGACGAAGGTCATTCATATTCAACTGTGTATATAAATGTTTGTTAAATGTTTTAAAAAATATGTAGCCTTTAATTTTTTTCAAGGTTGTTATGCCGCAGAACTACTGCAGAAAAACACTGCGCGCTATATGTTATGCACAAGAGATGTTTTATCTGCTAATGAAGACATAAATAAAAAAAGATCACACGAGTGTGGAATATCAGTTTCTACTTTACATGACCTCGTTATAGGGAAACAGTTTCAAAGAGTGATACCTACTTTTGGAAGACCAAATTATTTTTTTTTTGTTCTGATAAAAAAAATGTATATCACCTATACAAGTTACATGTATTCGTTATAAGTATAAGCACCATACAAATATATATAAATACAGTAGAACCTCGTTAGTTCGAAATCCACGGGACATCAAAAATAAAATTAACGAATTCTCACGTACCTAATTCATAATTTTATGAAAAAAATAGAGTTTCTGGGCCCCTAATACAAATTCGGGTAAGTTCTTAGGAATTCATTTGTAATAATACGACTTATTCCCGAGTTAATAGAATTTTCGCAACCGTTTTAGCGCCCGATACCTATTCGAAGTAAATTTATAAAAATATGGTATTTTCCGAGTAGGTAAACCAAATTTTCGCGGCCGAAAACTGTCGCCGCCGTCCTTTCAAACTTATAAAAATGTGAAATACTACCGCATAAATCGTAATTTTACATCCTATTTCCGACGCAGCTAGCCCTTTGAATTCAGATACTCAAAGTAAATTCGTAAAAATATGATATATTTCGCGTAAATCAGAATTTCGCGACTGAATCCTGTCACAACCGGCCCACTAAATTTAGATACCTATAACAAATAAATTCATCGGTAGGTATATTTCCGCATAAATCGAAATTTCGCGGCCGATTTCTGTCTCAACCAGCCATTCCAATTCGAAGTAAATTTGTGAAAATACCGATAAGTTTCGGAATTAACGAAATTTCGCGGTCGAACCCCGTCGCAGCCAGCCCTCTAAATTCAGATACCCATTCAAAATAATTTCCAAAAAAAAACGCATAATCTATGCGTAAATCAAATTTTTGCGGCTTATTACCGCCGCGGCCGGCTTTTCAAATTTAGATATTTATTTGAAGTAAATTCGTAAAAATACGATATATTTATCGTAAACCGATTTTTCGCGGCCGTATTAGGTCGCGGCCGGCCCTCTAAACTCAGATTCCTATTTGAAATAAATTCGTAAAAAAACCGCATAATTTCCGTGAAAATTTATTTTTCGCCGCAGCCAGCTCTTCAAATTTAGATAATATACGAAGTAAATTCTTAAAAGTACCACGTAAATAGAAATTTCGCGTCCGAATCCCACCGCGGCCTGCCCTCTAAACTGTGATACCTATTGGAAATAAATTCATTAAATACGATATATTTCCGCGTAAATCAAATTTTCGCAGCCGATTTCTATCGCAGCCGGTCATTATAATTCAAATATTTGAAGTAAATTCGTAAAAATACCAATAATTTCCGCGTAAATCAAATTTATTATCATAAAATTACTTCCACGGCCGGCCCTTCAAAATTCGAATATTCAAAATCGACATTTTATGGCGTTTTACAACCACTGTTTGTCAGATTCAGATTTACGAAATTATATATATATATATATTTTGTTTAAGTGATTTATAATTTTTTAATAAATGGGCATTTCAAAAAAGTATTTTTTCATATCTTTTTTCCAAAACACTCTGAGAACACTTTGCCGATCTTACCCCGTAAGGGGGAAGACCGGTATACCAAAATTATAAATGCCTTATTTTTTTGTATAGGTAAACAATTAAAATGTTACAGATGCTAATTTGGCAACAAAAGGTAAGATGAAGTACCGTTTTTAGTAAATCTTATGGCTTATATGCTTAATTGCAAATTTAGAATGAATGTCTTAGGGGGCGTTCAAGTATTACGTAACGCAATTTTTGATGATTTTTGACCCCCCCTCCCCCCCATGTAACACGCCGTAACGTTTTTCCGTTTCACCCTCCCCCCCCATTAAACGTTACGTAACGCCCAAGTGACAATTTTTACCTGAAATTCACAATTAAGTTGCGCAAAGTACTAAAAAGTCGCTTAAATACTTTTTTTCTTGTTTTAATCGCGTTTGCCGTAATAAATAAAACAAGAGATTTCGATAACGAAAAGGAATGCCAACTTGGAAGATTTTAATTCCCTAGTTTTTTTTATCTAAATAAAAAAAAACATGTTACGTAACGCGTTGTTCGAACCCCCCCCCCCTCCCTCCTTTATTTTTTTTAGTTTTTTTTTATCTAAATAAAAAAACATGTTACGTAACGCGTTGTTCGAACCCCCCCCCCCTCCCACCCCGTAACGCACAGTAACGTTTCACAAGACCCCCCCCTCCCCCCCAAGCGCGTTACGTAATACTTGAACGGCCCCTTACCCTAAAAATTTCCGAGAACCCAGGAACGGTCTTACCCCAAAAATTTCCGATATAACCCCTCATTGGAAAATAATTTACCAGAAGTTTTGATCGCCAGATTTTGGGTGTTTTAATATGGAAAACTCGATAAATAAAAATTTACTCACATAGTTAAGAGCTAAAGGTAACATAATAAAATTAAAAACTTTGCGGGAACACCATGAATTCTTCATTAAAAATTCCAAAGTGGACCAATGATCAAAAAAATTCATCTCATCAAAAAAGCACACGGTCTTTCCCCAACTCACCCTACATAATATTGGGTTTTGCCACTATTGATGGTGATTCCCAGCCGTTTTCAAATGGCAAACGTGAGCTTAAAATACAGTTACAGTCATTATTGTATCCTCGTTTCAAATATGAGTTTTTGTTTTGGCAAAGTATTCCAAGCAAAACCAAATATTCAAAGCTCATGCGAATTAAATTTTCTCCTTGTTATTTGTTGTTGGGCTGTTATGCCGTGTTGCGCTACCTCCTTCTTTAGCCAACGTTTCGGACATCGTTGCAGTGTCCATCATCAGGGCAGATCCGGCAAATCCGGTAGATGATCTGCCGGATCTGCCCTGATGATGGACACTGCAACAATGTCCGTAACGTTGGCTAAAGAAGGAGGTAGCGCAACACGGCAAAACGGCCCAAAAACAAATAACGAAAATGATTTTGGCCGTGAAAATCTTAAAACTTATCTAAATCTTCTTCTTCCATATCTAGTTTTGATTAAGTTTTAAAACCCGTTATTTCATATATTATGTCAGGCGTAACTACCAAATGACATTCTATGACTTACGTAATAGGTATATATCCATGTAAAAATTAACATCTTATAACTTGTATTGCAATGTACTGTGTAGGTATGTATATAAAATAAATAGCTGAAGTGTATGTTCATGCATAACTTCCGAACGACTGCACAAAATCTGATAAGTAATTCTTTTTTCGTGTGTTCGTATTGTCAGGAAAAGGTTTGTATATAACTACTCTGAGCTCTGGCATTATGAAATTTGTATAAAAAAATGCAATAGGTGGCAGGCGAGCTGTTTTATAAATTAATGTCCCCGACAGAATGTATTCAATTCAATTCAATTCAATTTATTTATTCTTTCAAAAACATTACAAAATTTAAAATTTTAATGCGTTTTTAAAATATATTTGTAACAGTATTACATTAAACATAAATATAAATGGTAGGCAAAAAAAAAACTATACAAACATCAATTGGGCTTGCCTTTTAAAGGCAGCTTCACTGACGCTAAATATGTCGATATCCGAATTCTGTTCAACAGCAAGATTGCTCTCCCGACCGGCATGACCATTGGCAAGTTAGTCCTGCAGGCCGGAAGATAGAACAGCCTATGCTGTCGATGGCGAAGATAACCATCGGGAACATTAAAATGAATGTTCTCCAAGATAGATGAGTTTTCAAACCATCCGCGAATCAATCTGAAGAAATGCGTAGCAAGGTGTACATCCCTTCTGACACGTAGATGGTTCATTCCGAGCATACCCAAAAGAAAGTCGGTAGGATAGAGCCTATGTATGGAACACGGGAGGGGGGAGGGAAACTCGGGAGGGGTGAGGGGAACTCGCGAGGGGGGAGGGGAACTCGGGAGGGGTGTTCACGGGATCGGGTAAGGGGGAAGGGGGGAGTGGAGTTGCGAGAGGGAAGGTGGTGGAGGCAGAGTGGGAACGCGAGAAGGGAATGGGAGGCGGGATAAATGGGAAAGGACATGCTGGAAGAAACAATTTATTTATTTATTTATTTAAACTGGGTTATACAGATTTATTTATTTATTTTTCATTTTCTCCGTAAAACGGTTATTCACCAATACATTTTGCAGAAGATTACAAATTAGACAAAAAGTATAGCAAAACACATAAAAAGGTCAGTTTCACTACTTTGTGACATACGTCAAAAGATAACTGTTAAGCCTGTAGGTTACGTTAAAAATGTCGATGGTCAATGCAGACTCGTTGAGCAGTTCAGTCGCTTTGTTGACTGGCGCGTTCTGATAGGCAGAAGTCCTCGCTTTTGGAGCATAAAAAAGGGTATGGAACCTTCCACAAGTATACTTGTCTGGGACATATAAGTTAATCTCTTTCAAAATACGTGGATTATGTATAGTTCCAGAGATTCTTAAAAAAATGTTTTCCTAAAAATATTTTTCGGCGGGCTTCTAATGTATTAAGACCGAGCATTCCTGCTAAGAATAAGGATGGATATAGGAAAGGGTAGTACATATATTCCCTCATATATAGGTAACACATGAATCTCTTTTGTACTTTTTCTATTTCGAGAATATGGTTTTGCTCAGAAGGGGTCCAAATAATGGAGCTATATTCCAAGATACTGCGAACAAGTGCTTCATACCTTCTTCGGATTGCGATTCCGTTGGTAAATGATCTTGAATTACGAAGAACAAATCCAAGCATTTTGTTGGCACGGGAGACAATATCAGATGTATGTATGGGATTTGAAAGAGAGATTTGCTTCGAAAATTACGCCAAGGTCTCGAATCTCATTTTTACGTGTTAATTCATGTTTATTAATGTGGTAGGGGAACAGGAATGTATCTTTGGATCTTGTAAATGTAACGACACTGCATTTCTGAATGCTGAAGGGTAAGTTGTTCAGTTCCGACCATTTGACAAGAGAATCAAGATCGTTCTGCAGAAGAATGGAATCGATGTAACTTTTGATTGCTTTGAAAAGTTTTATATCGTCAGCAAAAAGGAGATATTTCGAGTGGTTTATGGTGTTGCCAATGTCATTGATGAATAAGAGAAAGAGAAGGGGTCCTAGATTCGATCCCTGGGGAATCCCGGAGTTAGTTTTGTATTCGTGAGAGAGATGGTGTCCGTAACTGACATACTGACGACGATTGCGTAAGTATCTAGCCACAAAAGCGAGGAAATTCTGAGAGAATCCGATGTCACTTAATTTTTTTAATAAAATATCATGGTCGACTTTATCAAATGCTTTCTCGAAGTCTGTATAAATCACATCAACATGTACAAAATTTTCAAATGAATTATTAATATAGGTGGAGAGATTCATAAGATTCGTTGAAGGTGACAGTGTGGGACGAAATCCGTGCTGATTTTCGGTGAGTGCGCGTTTTATTTGGTTATATATCTGTGAATAAATTATGGTTTCTAAAAGTTTTGCGGGTGCTGACAACACAGCTACAGGTCTGTAATTATCTATTTCTGACTTTTTTCCTTTTTTGTGTATAGGCGTTTATTACTTTCGTTAGTTTCCACATTTCCACATTTTCCGGAAAGATATTTTTGCGAAGTGATAGGTTAAAAATATGTTTTAGAGGTTGGATAAAATAACTTGCATATCTTTTGAGGATTTTAGGTGGAATACAATCTGGGCCGACGGAGTATTTAGGGTTTAGCTTATGGAAAGCTGTAATAATATCGTCATCGTTAATTTCATGAATTTGTACAGGTAAAGAGTTAAATGACGATGAAGCTATAGAGGATATGTCAAGTTTGGGGATATTGTCGCTAAATACTGATTGAAAATAGTGTGCGAAACCTGCGGCGATCTCAGAAGATCCATCATATTTATTGTCTTTGTAGTCCATGTGGTTAAGTTTGTCACAGCCGCGGCGTTTATCGTTAGTGTAAGACCAAAATCGAGTTGGGTCTGTTATTATACTGTTCTCGGCCTCACGTGTAAAGTCAGTGTAGGCCTAACCAATTAACCGTGTGATTGATTTTCGCAAAGTTTTAAAGTTAGCTAAGGCATGTTCGGATTTTGTTTTTTTCCAAAGATGGTGCATTTTAGTTTTTTCTCGTATGAGGTGAATGATTTCCCCATTAAACCATTTCGGATATTGTCTAACATCTTTGAGCATACGTGTAGATCTTTTCTTAAAACAAATGTTGAAAATATTATTGAGCTGTTCATAAAAGAGCAGATGTTGACACTTACGTGAGAACAATCCAGTTATAAAACTCAGTTATTTCACAATTATAAAAATCTAAATTACATTCAATTAAATACAGATATACACAATTACAAAAACAAAAACATCATAAATAAAAATACAGAATTATATACAAGGTCACTCGAGTAACATATTACAATGAGTGATAAGAGTTATTAAATGGCATTATGCTTGCCGGGAGCAGCTTGTTTCCAACATAAAAATGTTCTATTTCAGGAATTTTTGAACAAATTACCTGCCGCTACCACAGCAGGGCCATGGATCTACTAAATCCTGAGACTGTTTCCATCAAGACGGAACCAGAGCCCCAGGAAGAAGGCGAATGTGATATGCCGCACACGGATATAGATTTCGACCTCCAAGATGTAAAGAAGGAATGTTTGCAATATGCGGAGATTACTCATATGGCCAGTTAGTTCCATTAAATAAATTAAAAATGTAGCATGTTTAATTTGGAATTTTAACTAAATTAATTTCTCGCAATAAGTTTCCGATTTATTAATTTTACACCTATTTTATTTGACACATGTTATAAGTTACACTTATTATTACGTGCGTAAATATTGATAAAAGTAAAAACCTTTCCACTGATTTCTTCATGAGCATGATCCTTTTTGAAGCATCGGCCCTTAAAGCGGGCATATGTGGTTTTAAATCTTATATTGACTTTATCAAAATTCCCTGCCATACATGATAAATTCATGAGTGATATCGTAAATCTTTCAAATTAATAGATTTATTAAAAAAACAGTTTAGTTGTGTATCAATGATCAACGAATGTATTGTCATTTTGTTATTTCAGGCAACACTAATGTGAAAAGAGTGGTCATCAAGGAGGATTTTGGATCCCGAGATGAAGATGAAAGGAGTTTTCCCTGTATGGAAATTGACATAGACCTGTCGGATGTTAAAAAAGAATGCCTTGAACACGTTGAAAGAACAAACCAGGCAGCAGGTAAAACCGATTTTAATAGTAAAATTTTACATTTAGTGGTATCCATTTTTTCCACTTGGCGAAGGTAGAAGTCTTAATGAGCCTTTTTTATCCGTATTCTTTTTCAAATTTGTCGACAGATCTAAAGATGCATCCTGTGGATAAACGATTCTCTTGTTCTCAATGTTACTACTCCTGCTCACATAAGAATAATTTTGTTCGTGACCTTCGCAATCATTCTGGAGAAAAACATTTTTTCTGTTCCGAGTGCAACTATTCATGTTCTCGAAAGGGCATTCTGAGAATCCACATACTGACTCACAGCGGAGAAAAACCTTTTTCCTGTTCCGAGTGCAACTATTCATGTTCTCGAAAGGGCAGTCTGAAAAGCCACATGCGGACTCACAGTGGAGAAAAACCTTTTTCCTGTTCCGAGTGCAACTATTCATGTTCTCGAAACGGTGATCTGAAAAGACACATGCAGACTCACAGTGGAGAAAAACCTTTTTCCTGTTCCGAGTGCAATTATTATTGTTCTCTAAAGAGTGCACTCACGAGGCACAAGCTGTCTCACAGTGGAGAAAATCCTTTTTCCTGTTCCGAGTGCAACTATTCATGTTCTCGAAAGAGCAGTCTAACGATCCACATGCGGACTCACAGTGGAGAAAAACCTTTTTCCTGTTCCGAGTGCAACTATTCATGTTCAAAAAAGGGCAATCTGACAACGCACATGCTGACTCACAGTGGAGAAAAACCTTTTTCCTGTTCCGAGTGCAACTATTCATGTTCGCGAAAGAGCCATCTGACAAGCCACATGCTGACTCACAGTGGAGAAAAACCTTTTTCCTGTTCCGAGTGCAACTATTCATGTTCGCGAAAGAGCCATCTGACAAGCCACATGCTGACTCACAGTGGAGAAAAACCTTTTTCCTGTTCCGAATGCAATTATTTTTGTTCTCTAAAGAGTGCACTAACGAGGCACAAGCGGACTCACAGTGGAGAAAAACCTATGACCTGTTCCGAGTGCAACTATTCATGTTCGCGAAAGGGCATTCTAAGAAGCCACATGCTGACTCACAGCGGAGAAAAGCCTTTTTCCTGTTCCGAGTGCAACTATTCATGTTCTCGAAAGGGCAGTCTGAAAAGCCACATGCGGACTCACAGTGGAGAAAAACCTTTTTCCTGTTCCGAGTGCAACCATTCATTTTCGCAAAAGGGCCATCTGACAAGCCACATGCTGACTCACAGTGGAGAAAAACCTTTTTCCTGTTCCGAGTGCAACTATTCATGTTCTCGAAACGGTGATCTGAAAAGACACATGCAGACTCACAGTGGAGAAAAACCTTTTTCCTGTTCCGAGTGCAACTATTATTGTTCTTTAAAGAGTGCACTCACGAGGCACAAGCTGTCTCACAGTGGAGAAAAACCTTTTTCCTGTTCCGAGTGCAACTATTCATGTTCGCGAAAGAGCCATCTGACAAGCCACATGCTGACTCACAGTGAAGAAAAACCTTTTTCCTGTTCCGAATGCAATTATTTTTGTTCTCTAAAGAGTGCACTAACGAGGCACAAGCGGACTCACAGTGGAGAAAAACCTATTACCTGTTCCGAGTGCAACTATTCATGTTCGCGAAAGGGCATTCTAAGAAGCCACATGCTGACTCACAGCGGAGAAAAGCCTTTTCCTGTTCCGAGTGCAACTATTCATGTTCTCAAAAGAGCAGTCTAACGATCCACATGCTGACTCACAGTGGAAAAAAACCTTTTTCCTGTTCCGAGTGACACTATTCATGTTCTCGAAAGGGCCATCTGACAAACCACATGCGGACTCGCAGTGGATAAAAATCTTTTTTCTGTTCCGAGTGCAACTATTCATGTTCTTGAAAAAGTCATCTGACAGGCCACATGCTGACTAAACAGTGAAGAAAAACCTTTTTCCTGTTCCGAGTGCAACTATTCGTGTTCTTTAAAGATCAAACTCACGAGGCATAGGCTGACTCACAGTGGAGAAAAACATTTTTCTTGTTCCGAGTGCAATTATTCTTGTTCTCTAAAGAGTGCACTCACGAGGCACATGCTGACTCACAGCGGAGAAAAACCTTTTTCCTGTTCCGAGTGCAACTATTCATGTTCTCAAAAGTGCCATCTGACAAGGCACATGCTGACTCACAGTGGAGAAAAACCTTTTTCTTGTTCCGAGTGCAACTATTCATGTTCTCAAAAGGAACATCTGACAAGGCACATGCTGACTCACAGTGGAGAAAAACCTTTTTCTTGTTCCGAGTGCAACTATTCATGTTCTCAAAATGGCGATCTGACAAGGCACATGCTGACTCACAGTGGAGAAAAACCTTTTTCTTGTTCCGAGTGCAACTATTCATGTTCTCAAAATGGCGATCTGACAAGGCACATGCTGACTCACAGTGGAGAAAAACCTTTTTCTTGTTCCGAGTGCAACTATTCATGTTCTCAAAATGGCGATCTGACAAGCCACATGCGGACTCACAGTGGAGAAAAACCTTTTTCCTGTTCCGAGTGCAACTATTCATGTTCTCTAAAGAGTGCACTCACAAGGCACAAGCTGACTCACAGTGGAGAAAAACCTTTTTCGTGTTCCGAGTGCAACTATTCATGTTCTCAAAAGGAACATCTGACAAGGCACATGCTGACTCACAGTGGAGAAAAACCTTTTTCCTGTTCCGAGTGCAACTATTCATGTTATGTAAAGAGTGCACTCACGAGGCACAAGCTGACTCACAGTGGAGAAAAACCTTTTTCCTGTTCCGAGTACAACTATTCATTTTCGCAAAAGGGCCATCATTTCTACGGCATGTGAACTGCGCACTGTATTTATTTTTCGTTATTTCTATAACACGTTGAAGTTTTGTGGAAACAATGTACGAGGGTCGTTTTGATTAGATGAATCATCCATGCAATTTTATTTTTATTTTTTCGATTAAAATTAATCGGTGAGCTCGCCTTTTGTTTCACACATCCGCTATCTGAAACCTTTGAAATCTGCATGAATTTGGGATTTGGGTCGTATCCCACCATCACCGTCAGATTAAGTGAACTCCTGTAAAATAAGAATAGGGAATTTTAAAGAAGTAAATTTGACCGTATAAACGACCAAAAAGAAGAATTATTAATTGAAGGTAAGTACCTCAGATTATCTGAATTCTACGTCATAGGTATGACTCCGAAGAATAATCTTGATATTGCATTTATGTTATTCTTTCAATTCTTTTGTTCCGTTTCATTGCATTAACCGTAAAATCAATACTGTATTGTTATTAAAACACTAAAATGCTCGGTATATAATTGAATCAGTAGAATAGTGTTTAATTTTGTATGATGCAAAAAAAAAACTAAAAACTTTGTTGATTAATTTAATTTTATACCCTGAAGATGCGCAGGTTAAGCGAAACCGGTCGGTATAAAAAAGGATAATGGATGAATCTTGGTTACAAACTAAGTGATTGTTTTATTTCAATTAATATCTTTGTCAAACTACAAAGTGACTGCTTTCTACCAAAGTAAAAACGGATTTAATTATCACTTATAATGAATGTTCATCTTCTTAAGTATATGAAAAGATATAAAACGTTTAAAAAGAATTTTAAAAAATCTAATAATAGGTAGCTAAATAGGTATCCGAAACAATTAAAAAAAATCCGAGTACGCAATTAAAAGTGAAACATTCAGAAAACTAAAGTAGAATACAGTGGGAGGAGTGGCTACGAAGCACCGCACAAAGAGGAGACCGATTATACTCTTATTCTCTCGTTGGCTAAATTCCATAGTTGTACGAGCATTTTTTTATTATGAATACCTTACTAATTTAAAAATTTAAATATTTAGAGATGATGTAGGTACATAAATTAAACTCGAGTACGTGTAAACTTCTTTAGCACCGTTGTGTTTTTAAATTCGATAAAACGAATAATAGCGACATTAAAAAGAAATAAAGACACACATCCATAGGATTAGGCCTGCAAGAGAATGCGATAGACTAATCGGTCTCTTCTTTGTACGGTGCTTCGTAGCTATTCAGTCTCCTCTTCGCGGGGTGCTTCGTTGTCTCCCCACACTTATCTAGAGTTTTCTGAGGTTTCACTTCTACTGCATGTGAACTGCACACTTGTATTTTGAAGTGAAAACTTCTTTTAGAAACTCGATGAAACGAAAAATAGCGACAATAAAACGAGACAAACACATACACCTATAGAATTTAGCCTGCAAGAGAATGAGATAGTATAATCGGTCTCCTCTTTGTGCACTTCTTCGTAGCCTTCCCGCTCTTGTCTACTTTAGTTTTTCTGGAGGTTTCACTTCTACCGCGTGTGAATTGCACACTCTGAAATCGTTTTTTTATTATTGTATTATGTTTACTCGCGACTGTCTGATTAGGATTTAACAAACTTTTATATGGTTGTGATGCATTTGATGTGGTGGGTTCTGGTTCATTTCAATATTTTCACCTACGACTTAGTCATCTAATGATTCATGGGGTAAGGTTTGTCCGGGTCTTGGTGGCGAATGCGTCTGCCGACCAGCAGCATGACAGGTCGGATCGGGAGAGAGTGGTTGAGGAAGTACCTTTAACTTCTCCAGCCGCACTCTCTCGGAACATTGCCTTGCACCGCAATGGGAGGGATGGATTCATACGTCCGTCACTCCTTGACAAACTGAACCCTAGATTCCAACCCATCCCTAAAACCCTTTTCCTTCCCATAGCTTCCTCCCCTTCCTTTCCTATACGCAGCGTCCACAAAGATGATATAGGCCCTGAGGTAATTATTTTCTTCAGGGCCTCCTGTGTGAAACTAAAGTAAAAAAACAAAAACACATTTATATTAAATTTAGTAGCTTTGTATTCGATGTTTTCACAGTTGTTTCCTCGAATACAATGTTTCTGAAAACACGCCTCAAACAATTAAAATTATAATTAACGGGTTGTTAAAAAAAAAGTCAGATTCTTCAAATATTTGAAGTTTGTTTTCACAATCTGTGTAAGTTGTATTCAAGTTCTGTGATTATTTCAGATTTAAAACGCGACTGGTTTTTAATGTTATAATAACAGAACTTGAATAGAACTTACACAGAACGTGAAAATGAACTTAAATTTTTTAATTTTTGATGACTCCGTCAAAATTTTAAAACAACCTGTCCTAAGTCCTTTTCGAAATAAAAACAAAAATCTGGCAGTCGAACTCTTTTGAAGTAAAAATATCTTTAACACCGTTGTGATTTGACACTCGATGAAACGAAAATTAGCGACATTAAAAAGAGGCAAACACATACATCTATAGGATTTAGACTGCCAGAGAATAAGGGGGCGTACATTAATAACGTGAGCAGTTGATTTTACAATACAACCCCTCCCCCCTTGGTGAGATTTGGTGTCCCCCCACCCCCTACCCTCACGAGACATCAGTTGTGTATCTGGGGTCCCACCCTATCCCATCCCGCCCAATGCTATCCCGTTACGCCCCCCCCCCCCCCCCCTTGGGGTAAATATGATCGTGACAATATGCTGAAAAACTGTTCAAGATTTGGTGAGATTTTACTGGACCCCCCCACCCCCCGTTTTGAGCTCAATTAATGTATGCCCCTAAGGTAGAATAATCGGTCTCCTCTTTGTGCGGTGCTTCGTAGCCTACCCACTCTTGCCTACTTTAGTTTTCTGAAGGTTTCATTTCTACGGCATGTGAACTGCGCACTGTATTTATTTTTCGTTATTTCTATAACACGTTGAAGTTTTGTGGAAACAATGTACGAGGGTCGTTTTGATCAGATGAATCATCCATGCAATATTTTTATTTTTTCGATTAAAATTAATTGGTGAGCTCGCCTTTTGTTTCACACATCGATCGATTTGGGTCGTATCCCACCATCACCGTCAGAGTAAGTGAACTCCTGTAAAATAAGAATAGGGAATTTTAAAGAAGTAAAGAAGAATTATTAATTGAAAGCAAGTACCTCAGATTATCTGAATTCTATGTCGTAGGTAGGTATGACTCCGAAGAATCATCTTGATATTGCATTTTTGTTATTCTTTCAATTATTTTTTTCCGTTTCATTGAGTCAACCGTAATCAATACTGTATTGTAATTAAGACACTAAAATGGTCGGTCGCCAAATACCTACACTCCAAATCACATGTACGTCAATGCTTGGTATACGATAATACAATTGATCACGATAAAATTTTAAAAGGCAAAACATTCGAGCCAATCGGCTAAATAAGCGCGGCGACAACGTCGCAAAACATGCCACGGCCACGTGCACCTCTAAATTTTATGGACGTCAATGCTCGGTATACGATACTACGATTGATCACGACAAAATTTGTCAGAATCATGCCACCGCCGCGTGCACCTCAACTCTTGTATGGGTGTTGAAATGAGCCGGCAACGTTTTTTCCCAACAAGTTTGCTAAAGCGGGGTCCAAATGCGTGGCGAGCCTCGGCAAGCGTTCACAAGTCCCGACATCTGGAGCGTGCGTTTGTCTAGGCTTGCGTAGGCTTGCGAGAGCTTGCCACCGATCCGTCGATGTCGGATAATTTGGCCACAAGCGGCAAGCGCTCGTTCGCGCTCAGTGGAACTTCCGAGCTCGCGGCGAATGCACGCCGTTTTTGCTCCGCGCGGTCTATGATAATGTATAATATTACGAGACATATGAATACGAATGGCGTATGAGGCGAGCCTGACTTATTATTCTTATTAAAATATATAAGTACATAAATTAATTTATTAACGTTAACGTAATTTATTGCGACTGGATTTACCTAAAAAGTCAAAATAAATAAATAATATTTTATTGATGATTTATACAATATTATTAAAATAAAAAATATATGATTTTTGTTAGAATAACTTTTTTTTATAATACAAGACAATATTATATAAAGACAAGTGATCCTCGAGTTCGGGTCCCAATTGCAATCACTACCTTTGGAAGCGAAAATTTCTTTGGCGCCGTTGTGATTTGAAACTCGATGAAACGAAAAAGTGGCACTAAAAAGAGACAAAAATCTATAGGATTTTGCCTGCGAGATAATGTCTCCTCTTTGTGCGGTGCTTAGAAGCCTCCCCACTCTTTTCTACCTTAGTTTTCTGAAGGTTTCACTTCTACCGCGTGTGAACTAGACATTGAATTTTTCTGTGTCTTGTTCTTTTTCATATTTTTATTAGTATTATCTTCTTCAATGGTTCAATGGTATAAAAAATATATTTTCCCCTTGTCTTTTGTTTCACGTTAAAATAAAGGTGACCGGCCAACTCATAATGAAACCAACTCAGAAAGGTCATGATAAAAAAAATAATTAAGTTAGTTTAGGGTTACCGGCAATTTTAAAATTATTTTTTCATAGCTTTTAAAGATCTTTCTGAGGTGTTTCTCAGTTGGTTTCATTCTGAGTTGGCATGGAACCAAAATAAAAATAGATTAACGCCAACAGAGTATAGCCTAAGTAGACGTCCGCCGCGCTTGGATGCTCCGAACACACTGGCGAGCTCGCAAGTGTGTGGAAGCCAGCCATTCGTTTGCCAGAGCTTGCCTGAACTTGCGGCAAGCCGTTTGTCGCAAGCATGTAGCGGTACCATAACGCAATCGGTCGCCACTAAAGGCTAGGAATGAAAGGCGATATACGTCGTACCCGGTTGCCACTAAATGCTAGGTATAAAAGGCGGCATATATCACACCCGGCTGCCTAAAGGGTAGGATTGAAAGGCAGAATACATGGCCGTGTATATCACCTAGCGCCTAGCTGCGTAGCGACAGACGGCGGAACTTTAATATTCGAAATCATCCACTTCACGCCCAATTTGGCTACCAGGACAATTTTTGCCAAAATGCTTGTGACGACATGTACTATAAACTGTGTAAAAATTTCGAAAAATAAAGTGGCGACCGTATATCGGTCGCCGAATGTCGGTGGTCGCCACTTTAGATGCATATTTGCCCATGCTGGTCGCCAAATAGACGGTGTTATTTATATATATATATATAGGCTTTTACATACATATATATTTATATGTATGTAAAAGCCTAAATAGGCGTAAATAAATAAATAAATAAATTATGCCTTTTCCCGAAGTGACTTTAACAACACACTTTTTTTGGTCCGTGCATTACGAATCGAATTGTAATTTCACAAAATCAATAATATTTTTTTCTTGCTCGAAACTAGCAGTTATCGGTTAAGACCAGAGGTCGGGATAGTGGGGCTTCGGAGCCGCATGCGGCCCTTTGGCCCCCTAAGCGCGGTTCTGGCGCCAATTTCCACGGACCAAAAATTTTATTTCGTGGAAGACGTTACGTCAAGGGATAGGAAACACCTATTTTTCGTTGTTAGAATTCATTTCATTTGAAATGAAATTATCCCTTTTTACTCAAGATTTTGAAAGGGAAACTTAGTTTCACTTTCCGAGTCTGCTGAACTATCGCCAAGAAAATAATTCCTCAATTGACAAACATTATTTCAAAACCGCTAAATTAAATATAGCATTTATCCTGAACAGCATTATCTTTTAACCGGCAAATCAACACTTACTAAATTAAAAGTGGTTATTAATATAATCAGTGTCCCTGAATTTAATGATTTAGTTGTAACTTTTGACACTAAAGACTAAAGGTCAACCACCTTGAAAATATTTCAATGGAGACTTGGGTCCGTTGTACCAGCATCGGAATGTTGATTAAAACCCAGAACGTAGTTTTAAGATTTTCACGGCCAAAAGCATTTTCGTTATTTGTTTTTGTGGTGTTATGCCGTGTTGCGCTACCTTCTTCTTTAGCCAACGTTTCGGACATCGTTGCAGTGTCCATCGTCAGGGCAGAACCGGCAGATCCGGTAGATGTGTGATGAACGATGTCTAAAATGTTGGCTAAAGAAGGAGATATCGCAACACGGAATAACACCCCAAAAACAGAACGTACTTGTTTAATTTCAATTAGTTTATTGAATTGTGAGAATAACCCGAATCACAATAATTCGGGTTAATATACTATTTTTTTTCCTGCTGGGTAGGGTTAAAATTGTATATTTTTAATTTTAAGATATTATAATAATAAAATGATGGTAGGTTTATTTCTTTGTAATTCTTATTTAATCAAAAAACAAAATACCATACGGCAGAACAGATGTTCTATCACAGCAAAGCATGACAAGAGGAATGGTGCTGTTGAACGAAATATCGGAAACACTAGATATATATAACTCTTCTTTAGATAGCCTTAAGATTTTTTTGTATAATAATCATCTTCCTAGGTGTTAAGACTGTCGAAATGAGAAAATTGTACAGTAATTGGATAAAAATCTGTTGTACAATTAAAAAAAAAAACCTTCGGTTGAATTCTTGTTTATTTTGTTGGTGGTTATTTTGAGTCTGAACTTTTTTTTCCTTTTAGTTTGTATGTTGAATAGGCACTTTATTTTTGATATATCTTTCTATTAGTTTCGTAAAGTTTTATTTCGGATAGTTTTAATTTATGTTATTTATAAAGCCAACTATAATGTGATTTATATTTATAATTTATCAGGTTTGTTTATTATTATTTCATAAATTTTTATTAGATTTCCAAAACTTATTTTTTTTCTTCTTTCATTTTATGCGATCTATATTACACAAACGGTTGACAATTTAGATAGTTTGGTTTAGGAGATATTAATTCTTTATAATTATTCGAAAAACATGGACATTATTTAACTAAGGCATGTATATGTTTTAGTCATAAGTTACTAGCTATAAGTCTTAGATATAAGTCCCTAGCTATTAGTTTTAGTTGTAAGTCACTTGTTATAATTGTTAATATTAGTTGTAAGCCAGTGATATTATTTCTTTTATATATTTATTTGTTCAGCGCCCTTGAGGTGATTTTTCACGAAATTGGCGCTATATAAATTAACCAAATTTTATTATAATTATATTTATCACTTGCAGTACCCGGTAAACTGTGTAGATATTCTCGTTCACCAAGGAGCCCGATGAAGATCATTATAGGTCAGTGATCACAGGGTGGTTTATTACATCTGGTAAACAATAAACAATCAACTTCTTTATTTGAGATTGTGCTTACTGTTCAAAGCCATCAGTACGTAGAATGAAAATAACGTGGTTTTATGCTATATTCTGAAGATAAATCTCGCACTATAAATTTTTCATAACTAGCGAAATCAGTCGCGTGCATATTCAGCGGACTGAACAATAAGTCACTTGTCATTAACATATATGAATGTAAGGCCTCCGTAGTCCAGTGGGTAAGACTCTTGACTCACAATCCGGAGGTCGCGGGTTCGAACCCGGCATGCGCAAATAAATTTTATTTGATTAATTTGTATTATTTCACAATTAATTCATTTAAAATAATATATAGTATATTTGCGGCATATTCCAGAGTGGAAGATACTATTAGTATCTCCCTGGTGTAAGACCACCATTCAGAATTGAAAGTGACTTATTGTTCAGTCCGCTGAATATGCACGCGACTGATTTCGCTAGTTATGAAAAATTTATAGTGCGAGATTTATCTTCAGAATATAGCATAAAACCACGTTATTTTCATTCTACGTACTGATGGCTTTGAACAGTAAGCACAATCTCAAATAAAGAAGTTGATTGTTTATTGTTTACCAGATGTAATAAACCACCCTGTGATCACTGACCTATAATGATCTTCATCGGGCTCCTTGGTGAACGAGAATATCTACACAGTTTACCGGGTACTGCAAGTGATAAATATAATTATAATAAAATTTGGTTAATTTATATAGCGCCAATTTCGTGAAAAATCACCTCAAGGGCGCTGAACAAATAAATATATAAAAGAAATAATATCACTGGCTTACAACTAATATTAACAATTATAACAAGTGACTTACAACTAAAACTAATAGCTAGGGACTTATATCTAAGACTTATAGCTAGTAACTTATGACTAAAACATATACATGCCTTAGTTAAATAATGTCCATGTTTTTCGAATAATTATAAAGAATTAATATCTCCTAAACCAAACTATCTAAATTGTCAACCGTTTGTGTAATATAGATCGCATAAAATGAAAGAAGAAAAAAAATAAGTTTTGGAAATCTAATAAAAATTTATGAAATAATAATAAACAAACCTGATAAATTATAAATATAAATCACATTATAGTTGGCTTTATAAATAACATAAATTAAAACTATCCGAAATAAAACTTTACGAAACTAATAGAAAGATATATCAAAAATAAAGTGCCTATTCAACATACAAACTAAAAGGAAAAAAAAGTTCAGACTCAAAATAACCACCAACAAAATAAACAAGAATTCAACCGAAGGTTTTTTTTTTTAATTGTACAACAGATTTTTATCCAATTACTGTACAATTTTCTCATTTCGACAGTCTTAACACCTAGGAAGATGATTATTATACAAAAAAATCTTAAGGCTATCTAAAGAAGAGTTATATATATCTAGTGTTTCCGATATTTCGTTCAACAGCACCATTCCTCTTGTCATGCTTTGCTGTGATAGAACATCTGTTCTAGTGCAAGGTGACGGATCGAGAGAGTCCTACTGGAGAGATATAAAAGGTCTACTTAACCAGTCTCTCCCGATCCGGCTCGCCGGGCAGTAGAGGGCAAACGTATCCGCTGCAAAGACCTAAACAAACTTCACCCCATGAACTCGGGCATTCCTGCTAAGGCACCAAACACTTGATAATATCAATTACCTACCTACCTAAAGGTAGTATATAGGTTAGATAGATTCATTGGGGTGCTATCGTGGTACAAAAGGTTTATCCATAACTTTTCAATTATTGCGTCTCCTTTACACAACTTAACAAAGAAGGAATTCGCGGGGAAAAAGTTTGCGTGGAATCAACAGGCGCAATCGACTTTTGTTAAATTAAAGAATATCCTAGTTAACGCTCCGGTTCTCGCATGCCCTGACTTTAGTAAGCCTTTCACTATTAGTTGTGACGCATCGAGCGTAGGCCTCGGGGCAGTTTTAAGTCAATTTGATGAAAATCAAATAGAGCACCCGATTTCATTCATTTCAAGGTCGTTATCTGCACAAGAGAGGAATCACTCCACAACGGAGAGGGAGTTAAACGCTATGATTTTTGCTCTGGAAAAGTTTAGAGGTTACATTGAGGGTTCACCTATTCCGGTTAGAATAATTACAGATCACTATAGTCTCAAGTGGTTAACACAATTAAAGTCGCCCAGTGGACGACTCGCACGCTGGGCAGTAAGACTGCAGCAATTTAATTTTGAAATTATTCACCGAAAGGGTAAAGACAATGTCATTCCGGATGCGTTATCGCGTGATCCCCTACAAGTAAATGCATTAGCGCAAAAGTTTAGTACTTCCGACTCGTGGTACATCAGGCTTAGAGAGAAAATTTTAGCTAATCCGGACAAATATTCAGCTTGGAAAGTGGAAAATGATAGGATTTTTAAACACATCCAAAGCATGGACGCTCTTCACAGGTCATATGACTGGAAGGAAGTTATGCCAAAGGAGGTTAGAAAGAACATTATTTTAGAACACCACGTTCCTCCAGTGTGTGCGCACTTCGGGATTATGAAAACCTTGAATAGGATTAAACTTAAATATTATTGGCCTAAAATGTCAGCTGATGTCAAACGGTTCATTAGTAAATGTCAGATTTGCTTAGGGTATAAAAGCACCAATTTGTTACCGCCAGGGCTAATGGGAAATCCCAAGTTGGTGCAGCGTCCTTGGCAGATGATTGCCACAGATCTGCTGGGTCCGTATCCGAATTCTTACAAAAAAGGCTATACATACTTGTTAGTAGTTTCTGATTTTTTCTCCAAATTTACTAGGCTATTCCCTCTAAGGAAGGCAACGGGTAGCAATATCGCTAGTATTTTATAAAATGAAATATTCTACAAGTTTGGAGTGCCAGATACTATTGTGTTAGATAATGGTCCACAGTACATATCTCGGGACATGAAGGCTTTGGTTAGCAAATTTCACATTCGGCACCTTTTCTACAACTGTAGATATCACCCTCAAAACAATCCTGTTGAGCGAGTTAATAAGGTTTTAGTCTCTGCCCTCGCTTCATATGTAGGCACTGACCACAGAATGTGGGCAAATTATTTACCTGAGATAGAATTAGCGATCAACACTGCTGTGCACGAAGTCACTGGTTACACTCCTTTCTTCCTCAATTTTGGCAGGGAAATTATCATTTCAGGGAAGGACTACAAAGGAGCTGACTTCAACGCGGAGGAAATTAAATTTGCTGAACGGGATTCCTGGGCTGCAGGTTTGCAAGAGTTAAATGATATTTTTTCACAGGTGCGCACATCTTTGCGACAGTCGTATGAACGCAACAAACGTCAATATGATCTTCGTCGGAGGGAGGTTCAGTACGCGGAAGGCGACGTAGTGTGGCGGAGGTCTTTCGTTCTTTCAGATGCTTCTAAACACTTTTCAGCTAAACTGGCTCCAAAATTTATTAGAAGTAAAGTTGTGCGGAAAATTTCCCCTGTGGCATACCAGTTGGCTGACATGGATGGGAAGCTTTTAGGTATTTTCCACGCGAAGGACATTTTAAAGTCTGAGCATGCTGAGGAGTCAGCGGTTTAATTTATTTCCTTTCAGTAAGAAAATAGAATCTTTCCGTAATGGGATTTAATTCGGTCTAAAGTACCGAGAGTTAGTAAAATTTGCATGCATTTTGACCTTATGTTTGCAAAATACATTCAATGTGATGACATGACTTTGACATGAAACTTGTGTCCACACATTGAGTGCTATATGTTAATTGTTTTGTGGTTGTTTGTCCTTTGTATTTGTGATAGTTAGTGTAGTATATGAATATTGTAATTTGTATGAAAATTTTCCTTCAGAGCATGGGGGTAATTGGCCATTACGCTCATGCTTTGAACTGATAAAATTAGTGGGTTCCTTTCCCTGTAGGTAAACCTTGCTATTTGTAAAATATGAATTGTGTTTATAATGATACTACATGGTTTTGTACATGGTTGATAATTTATGGTTACATGTAGTAATTATTGACTTGAATGGTGTCGTGCATACGGTTTCTACCTTGGAAAATTCCACATGTATTTTCATGGTGATAATTATACATAATCAATAGCCTCAGAAGCTGACAATAATCTATTTGGGAGCTTTAGGAAGTTTCGCAGCATGGGAATTTTCCAAGTCAAGGAAATGGGTTTTCTTTACTTATATATGTTATAATAATGTTAGCTCGGGTGATGCATTCTTCAAAGAAATACAGATAAAACAGTATTCTTATTTTATAAGATTTAAATTTATTGATTATTTTACACAAATTATTAAAATAATTCTCCATAGAGAAACTTTACGGATCATTTGTGTTTATAGTCATACAATCTTACTTTGATACTTGCGCATAATCTCAGAAGTTCTCAGAAACTATCTATTTTGAGTTTTAGGAAGCTCCGTTGCATGTTTATTTCAAATAGTCAGGAACGAGTTCTTGAGACATACGATAATGTATAAATTTACTTCGGGTAACATAATTATTACCAATTAATAAATTAAAATAATAATAACAATTCATATTTCATAAGTTTTAATTATATATGCATTCTAAATGGAAATTTAATTAGTATCTCTATAGAGTGAGTACATAATATTAGATGTTTAGTTTCACAGTTAATTTTTAACAATTCTTGCACAGTTCCTTTTTGACACGGCATGTGACTTTAAGTCGGTTCTAGAGCTCGGAACTCATTTGAAGGCACATGTTTGTCTTTTAAAATGGAACTGTATGACTGATTTAAATTCTTATATTTTCTTACACAATCTTGGAGTTTTATTCCGGGATCTCAACCATTTAATATTGACAGGATTATTCATCTTTCTCCGCTGTTCAACAGATGTCAGTGGTTGTTTCATTACCTTAACTTTATGTTATTTTCTTTTGAGGGGTTGGTTTTCTACAATTTGGAATTTTTATTGGTAGGTGTCAAGATTTTAGATGTTATTAAATTTTCAATGGTATTATAACAGTATTTTGGATAAATATTTCCATAAGTTTTGAGTGGAATGTGGGTTTAGAGTCAGGTTTCTTTTGTTTAAATCTTTTCATGTTTAGGTCAAATTATTTTTAGCTCAATCTAAATATTTGCTTTATATAAGTTTTTATTTCACCTTTAATACGTAGTAATTGTTTCTTCTTAACGATAGCTCAGTAATTATTTTTCGCTCACGTGGTTTTCTACGTTCTTCGAGGAAGTTCTAACCCAAGCATTTGGACTGCGTCAAAAGGGAGATTCTACAACAGCATGGCACATCACTTATTTATGTCAACCTACCTTCAGTTGCTCTTGAATAGGCAGAAGTTTTAACCCAAACATTTGGACTGCGTCAAAAGGGAAATTCTAGAATAACATGGCACATCACTTATTTATGTCAACCGACTTTCAGTTGCTCTTGAATTGGCAGAAGTTTAACCCAAACATTTGGACTGCGTCAAATGGAAATTCTACAACAACATGGCACATCACTTATTTATGTCAACCTACTTTCAGTTGCTCTTGAATAGGCAGAAGTTTAACCCAAGCATTGGTCTGCATCAAATGGATTTCTTCAACTACAGGGATCAGCACTTATTTGCATCAACCTACAGATTGTGGCTCTGATATAAGCAGAGGTTTGAGCCCTTATTATTTGGGCAGTTTGAAGTTTCATTCACTGCTTCACTGAATCATTATCGAGGGAGGCTTACTGGTTTACAACATCATCTTGAGGATAATTCATCTCTACATATTTGGGAAGAACATTACGAGAAGTGACACAGCTGGGAAGGCACTAGAAGCTCAAACTCATTCACCACAAATCTCGTTAAACACTTTGGAATTCTTGTGGCAGCGGTACCTTCGCTCTTCAGGATTTCTGACGCCAGGTGGCGTAGTGGAATTTTTTGCAAAAATTCTCTTGGCCATGGGGGTAATGCAACAGTTTGGGCAAGTACTGGCCTAATTTAGACGGAGTTTCTAGCCACGCGGGTACCTGATGAATTTGACAGCCTTTAATGTACAGGCGCCGGTAGAGGGCGAATCGAGAAGAAGTTTCGATACGTTCGTCAGTTGGTTCTGGGGAGTTTCATGGTGTGACAGCTGAACTACAAGCCGCCAAAGGTCATGGCCGAAATACACGTGAGCGAATTAATAATTAGTAATGGATCATCACGAGATATTATAGCTTAACTTTGGTATTTTATTATCCTTAGCATTTAATTTAAATTCTACTAAATATGTTCGGTTATCCGTACAGGCGCCCTTCAGGATTAACAAATATTATGCTTCCATTTATTGAGACCCACATGTTCCGAGATTATAGTTTTCACATTAATTTGACTTACCTATGGTAATCAACCACCCCTGTAGATTTAAATCAATTTAATCATGCTCTACCCATAATTGTTGAAAGTATTTAAATAAATGTTTCATCTTTGCTACTGGTATAATCCGTCTTTTCTTACACTGATTTACCCACATGTCTGCACTTGTTTTTTATTGAATACGAGAGAAATATTGAGAGTATTTAGATGGCGGTGATAAGTTAAAGATAGATATTAGGTAAATATACCGTTACAAGATTAACTTAAAAAGTTTTTGAAACCTATTTTATACATAAAATGGGAAAATAAAATAAAAAAATGTGCGCGTGGAGTCCACGCGTGACAAAAGTGAAACTTCTTGTTTATTAGGTACCTATAGATAAAGATATTATTTGTATTTTTTTATTGAACAAGAGATAAATAATAATTGAGAATATAAGGAAAAAAAAATCATAAAAAAAACAAGAAATGATCCTCACCATAAATCTCCCAGTACGAATCTAGCAAACCTTGAAGCAACAATTAAAACTACTAAATGTGAACAACCAACGAATCTTGCTATTTTATATTGAAACATATTTGTTCACATTCCCGCCGCAGGTTTTTGCTGATCACATGTTATGAAAATGATGCGTAATTGAATACCATATTGTTTTGGCATCTGTTAATGAATAATGACAATGACAATGAACGTCAGTTACGAGTCATAAGCTACTGCCTACCGTCTAGTGTAGTTGAATGTATCGAATAATTTATCAAACAAGTTTGATCGAAATCCGAAAAGAATCATAAAATCATGAACTCCTTCTGTAATACGTAATGTTTCTATCGAAATTTACGAAAAACATGCACATTCGACTTAATAAACATAATTTGAAAGATGCGTTTCATGTTCAAATCAGGGTACCATCTAGTGAGATTTCTTCGCTGCACTGACTATTGGCCGGTGCGTGGCGTATTCCCCGGTCCAACATACTTCATACCTCTCCGCCCCGAAATAACCTCCACCTAAATGTATACAAAAATGTATAGTGGTCTCTGCGCCGTGGGTATGTCAGAGCGAGACGACAGTAACAATACAGTTAAACAGTGTCGTACGCATAAATATACCAAAACACCCACGTCGCATAATTCAAGCTGGTGTTCGGAGTTGAGAGGAATAAAAATTCCCAATATTTATGAAAAATTATGAACTATACACGTATTATTAGTAATATGAAATATACCTATCAATACACCTCTATTTTTAACTTCATATTGAAAAGAAGCAAATTTTTATAGAACTTGGTAAACTTTTTGACGTTTGTAATTTTAAGTTTAAAAACAACATTGAATATTGTGTTAAAACCCAGTAAACATATTCAAATTTAATTCTAAAATCATACTTTTTGAATCTTGGAAATCCGTCAGTTTTAAAAAGCTGTTTGCGTAATATTTTAAAATTATTTGTAACAAAATCGGGAATCTCAGGAGAAATTTCCCCACGTTCGGGAATGATCGCCGTAACTTCGGGTTTTTACGAGCCGATACTGGCATCAAACTCATTTGAAGTAACAACGAACATTAACTTTTGGTGGAATTGATGTGACAACTTCTTTAGCACCGTTGTGATTTGAAATTCGATAAAACGAAAAATAGTAACATTAAAAAGAGATAAAAATATACATCCATAGGATTAAGCCTGCAAGAGAATGCGATAGACTAATCGGTCTCTTCTTTGTACGGTGCTTCGTAGCTATTCAGTCTCCTCTTCGCGCGGTGCTTCGTTGTCGTCTCCCCACCCTTGTCTAGAGTTTTCTGAGGTTTCACTTCTACTGCATGTAAACTGCACACTTGTATTTTGAAGTGAAAACTTCTTTAGCACCGTTTTGGATTTGAAACTCGATGAAACGAAAAATAGCGACAATAAAAGGAAACAAACACATACACCTATAGAATTTAGCCTGCAAGAGAATGAGATAGTATAATCGGTCTCCTCTTTGTGCACTTCTTCGTAGCATTCCCGCTCTTGTCTACTTTAGTTTTTCTGGAGGTTTCACTTCTACCGCGTGTGAATTGCACACTCTGAAATTGTTTTTTTTTTATTGTAGTATGTTTACTCGCGACTGTCTGAGATTTAACAAACTTTTATATGGTTGTGATGCATTTGATGTGGTGGGTTCTGGTTCATTTCAATATTTTCACCTACGACTTAGTCATCTAATGATTCATGGGGTGAGGTTGTCCGGGTCTTGGTGGCAAATGCGTCTGCCGACCAGTAGCGTGCTATGTCTTCCTCGAGTTCTTCTACCATTCACATTTGCGTCGTATATTCACTTGAGGTGACCTATGGCAGAGGCGTTGTCAATAAATGGTTCCCTGGGCGGCGGTACCCACACCCGCCTCCCAAATTGAGTATATCTAAATGAAAACAGAAATCTGTTTTGAACGTACCAAATAATATTTTCTCTGAATTCCTAGGTCACCCCAAAGTAAGTAGGCAAGAGTGGGTAGGCTACGAAGCACCGCACAAAGAGGAGACCGATTATTCTATCTTAGGGGCATACATTAATTGAGCTCAAAACGGGGGGGTGGGGGGTCCAGTAAAATCTCACCAAATCTTGAACAGTTTTTCAGCATATTGTTGCGATCATATTTACACCAAGGGGGGGGGGGGGGGGGGCGTAACGGGATAGCATTGGGCGGGATGGGATAGGGTGGGACCCCAGATACACAACTGATGTCTCGTGAGGGTAGAGGGGGGGGGGAACCAAATTTCACCAAGGGGGGGGGGGGGGGGTTAAATTGGAAAATTAACTGCTCACGTTATTAATGTATGCCCCATATTCTCTCGCAGTCTAAATCCTATAGATGTAAGTGTTTGGCTCTTTTTAATGTCGCTAATTTTCGTTTCATCGAGTGTCAAATCACAACGGTGTTAAAGATGTTTTTACTTCAAAAGAGTTTGACTGTCAGATTTTTGTTTTTATTTCGAAAAGGACTTAGGACAGGTTGTTTTAAAATTTTGACTGAGTCTTCAAAAATTAAAAATTTTAAGTTAATTTTCACGTTCTGTGTAAGTTCTATTCAAGTTCTGTTGTTATAACATTAAAGACCAGTTGCGTTATAAATCTGAAATATTCACAGAACTTGAATAGAACTTACACAGATTGTGAAAATTAACTTAAAATATTTGATGAATCTGTAATTTTTTTTAAAACCCGATAATTATAATTGTTTGAGGCATATTTTCAGTATTCGAGGAAACAACTACTGTGAAAACATCGAAAACAATGCGACTAAATATAATATAAATGTGTTTTTGTTTTTTTACTTTAGCTTCATACAGGAGGCCCTGAAGAAAATAATTACCTCAGGGCCTATGTCATCTTTGGGGACGCTGCGTGTAGGAAAGGAAGGGGAGGAAGCTATGGGTAGGAAAAGGGTTTTAGGGGTGGGTAGGAATCTGGGGTTCAGTGTGTCAAGGAGTGACGGACGTATGAATCCATCCCTCCCACTGCGGTGCAAGGCAATGTTCCGAGAGAGTACGGCTGGAGAAGTCAAAGGGACTTCCTCAACCACTCTCTCCCGATCCGACTGATGACAATTGATGCTTTTCCTAGAGTCTCTATTGAGTACAATTAATATTTTTAATTACTTAAACTTTGACTTTTTACTCATTCTGGGCTAGGATCTCCCGTTGACAGGCAGTGAAACTATACGCTCCTCGTTTAATAACGTATAAATATAGAATATTATTATTATTTATTAATGCCTCTAAATATAGAATACCGACACACTTGATGCATTGCAATAATCTCAGCAAGCTACAAAAACAGTAGGTACTCGAAAATTCACTTTTTTGGTGTAAATCTGTCAAAATGTTTATTTTCGACCGCCATATTTGCTTCAATCATTGAAAAATAACGTTTAAAAGTGCGTTGCAGTTCCGAAAACGGTTAGTGCGTTGTTCACGTATGTGGCGATGCGAACGTTTTGCAACTATGTGTGTGAGAATTCATTGGGCTGCGTACACACACACAGCTATAATATACGTATCGTGGCTCGTGGCGTCTTTCGGAATATGGGTATTAGTTAATTTATCCGGGCATTTCGCTCGCCAAACATTTGTCGTAGGTACATTATGTACACGGTGTTTGGTAATAAATACAACTTCAACTTGAAGATTGTACTAGGATATTATTATTGGTTCATCAGCCACTACTCTCGAAAAGGTACTTTTATATTTTTTTTTACATTAACTCCACACAGGAGGCCCTGAGGAAAATAATTTCCCTCAGGGCCTATGTCATCTGGGATGCTGTGTGGAGGGTCTTTTTGAGGAGAGGAAGGAATGAACATTGGTCTTGAAGAGACCCGTGTTGTAGGAAGGAGGAAACATGTAGGGTCAGTATTGCACAATATTTTTTTAATTTTTCATTTTATCAACTCGAAAAAATTGAGCAGTTCGTTTATTGTACAATATAATTGATCGTTTTATTGTGCAATGTAATTGATCGTTTGGATTCCAAGCGCCTATAAATCTTATTGTACAATAAAATATATAAAAAAACATTGTACAATAAGATTGCATATACAATAATACAATGAAATATATTGTACAATAAGATTGAAAGGCGCTTAGAATCCAAACGATAAATTATATTGCACAATAAAACAATCAATTATATTGCACAATAAACGAACTACTCAATGTTTTCTAGTTGATAAAATGAAAAATTAAAAAAATATTGTGCAATAAAAATTAAATTCGCGGACTCTCTCGACCCGTCACCTTGAAACGCAGTGGGAGTGAGGAATTCATACGTCCATCACTCCTGGACAAATTGAGCCGCCCCGGGAACCATTTATTGGATAACCAACACCTCTGCCGAGGGTCACCTCGAGTGGTTTGCTTTGTTTGATGACTTAGTCGGGGTACCCCGGTTTATGGGGTGAGGGTTGTTCGGGTCTCGGCAGCTGATGCGTCTACCCACCAGTTGTCCCACCACCAGGAGTCCTTTTGACTTCTCCAGCCATACACTCTCGAAACATCGCCTTGCATCGCAGTGGGGGGGGGGGGATGAATTCACACGTCCGTCACTCCTGGACGCACTGATCCCCAGATTCCTACCCAACCCTAATACCTACCTACTCTTTTCCTTCCCAGAATTTCCTTTCCTTCCTTTCTGAGGAATCACTAAGTTACGCGAGATCAACAATACTACGAAGAACAAATAATTATGCGGATTGCATATCTCCTTTATTTCTATTATCTCTACGTGTCAAACTATGTGATGTACCTACCTAACAAAAAGGCTAAAATTAAAAAATATGCAAGGGCGGCTGGTCGCACAGTGTGTTTGTGTGCAGCACTGGCAAATTATAATGTCCAAATTTACTTTATTTACTTACTGAAGACTAAATTAAATCTCTAATTTAAATCTATAGAACTGCAAACTGCGAACTGCAAGTCATTAGGTAGGTACCTAGATAGAATAAAATTCACGCAACGCTCAACGGTCTCCCTGTATCATAGGTCATAGGTAGGTACCAGGAACACGTGCAATGGACATGCGCCTGTTTTCGTTGGTCGCGTGATAAATACCTACACAGGAGGATCTCGGAATCGTCAACAGACTTATAACTTAATCGATAAAGTAAACGGTTTAGTAAATTAAAACAATAAAAATTCTATGACGGTTTTAAGTGTTTCAAAAGTTTTGACACTTACTGACTCGTCCTTTTTTTACAAGAACCTACAAAATTTACCGTCCAAAACCATTGTGTGTTCAGCTTCCTCCGACCGGAAAAAGAATATCATATTTCACAAAAACGCTGTAACTAAAGACATTTCAACTAATTTGTTAAAAAAGTGTTAAATATAACCGCCTCGCCCGACCGTTCACCTCACCCGATCACACTTTTCATAACACTTTCGTCACGCATTCACCAGCTTACTCCCCAAGTCAAGCGTCCGTAAAGAAGTTTTACTTCAAAAAATATTATTTCGCTAAATCACATTTATACGAACAAGTCTGAAAGTTACACAAAAGATAAATAATACGTATTTCGGACGCATGGTGTTGTATTTCTCCGCAATTATTGTACTTACCGTGGTGACAGAGCCGCCCCGCACAAGCTCTGCTCGGCAACTGAGCTAACTGAGATGGTCAGTGCGCTACGTTGCGAAATTAAAAAAAGACAGCAATTCTTGTGTATCGTGTACGTCTTTAAGGCGGCCCCTAGACGATCAATTTATATTGCTCAATATTTCAAATTGTGCAATATTATTGACCGTTTAGAGTTAATATTGAAGATTGCTCAATGATTGAACAAAAGTTTGAGCGGGTTTAATTTTTATTGCACCATATTTTTCCATTGCATCGTGTAGGGTCAGTATTGCACAATATTTTTTTTAATTTTTCATTTTATCAACTCGAAAAAATTGAGCAGTTCGTTTATTGTTCAATATAATTGATCGTTTTATTGTGCAATGTGATTGATCGTTTGAATTCCAAGCGCCTATCAATCTTATTGTACAATAAAATATATAAAATACATTGTACAATAAGATTGCATATACAATAATACAATGAAATATATTGTACAATAAGATTGAAAGGCGCTTAGAATCCAAACGATAAATTAAATTGCACAATAAAACAATCAATTATATTGCACAATAAACGAACAACTCCATGTTTTCTAGTTGATAAAATGAAAAATTAAAAAAATATTGTGCAATAAAAATTAAATTCGCTCATACTTTTGTTCAATCATTGAGCAATATTCAATATTAACCCTAAATGGACAATAATATTGCAGAATTGTGTTATAGTTATGTTATCTTTGAGGATGCTATGTGGAGGGTCTTTTTATGAAAGGAGGAAGAAAAAGATCTGGGAAGGTGAAATTTATAAGGGGTGGGTAGGAGTTTGAGGGTCAGTGTTTAAGTGTGACGGGTGTATGAATCTATCCCTCCCACTGCATTTTTAGAAGCAGTAACTAGTAAAACTTTGTTCCACTTAAATTTTAATGTATTAGAAAAAAATTACAGAATATTTTTGCAGTTACGAGTAGGGCTGCCACCTCTCCGGGTTTGACCCGGAGTCTCCGGGTTTGCATGCTGCATGTCCGGGCTCCGGGTTTAACATCGATATCTCCGGGTCAAACCGGGCGGTGGCAGCGAAGCGACAAACTTTATGACGAGACCCGAAAATTAAACCAAGTATTTCCTCAGTTCGTACAATCTAGTGATTAAACATTACCTGTTGATTTACGATGGGTTCAGTTATTCAAAGTCACCTCAACCTTCACCGAACTGTCAAAAATAATTTGAATTTTTTTTTTCAATCCCTATAAGCAATGCTTTTGTTGAACGCGTCTTTTCTTTAATGGGAAATTTGTGGACAGACGAGCGAAACTGCTTGTCAGTGGACATGGTGAAGGCAGAATTAATTGTGAAGATTAATTACAATATGAATTGCCAAGAATTTTTTAAGTTTTTGAAGAAAGCTGAGCAAGAAAAAATGCTTAAACAATCCCTTCAAAATGAAAAATATAGTTTTAAGTGTCAAGCTGGTCCGTCAGACTAGCACTAGCTAGGTCATTTATAAAAAAAAAACATTATAAATTTTAATTTACCATGACATTTTGCCTTAATTAAATAATTCATACTAAAAAAAGTTTTTTCTTCTAACACAGCAAACTTATTTTGTGGCACCATTTTAATCAAATTATAATATTTAGTTTTTACCACTTTTATTTTTTGTAAAAACATTGTCTATATCTATTATTTTTCCATTGATACCATTGTCTATGTCTATTTTTAAAATTAGTAGGTATTAATAAAACCCTGAAGAAGTGAGAGTTGCTCACGAAACTTGTCGGTTTTTATAAACAATAAAAGTGGTAGGTAAAAACTAAGTATTTTATTTAATTAATTTGAAAATAAATTTTATTTTAATAAAAAAACTATATTTCTAAAATCTCCGGGTCTACTGTTTTTGAAAGGTGGCAGCCCTAGTTACGAGAGATGAGAAGGTTGATAAAATATTGAAAGAAGGGTTATTTTTTGATATTATTTATAAACTACAAAACAAACAAAAATATTCCAACGGATAAAAATTTCAATCAATCATTTATCTTAAAACCGCTATAGGTATATCTGACAAATAAAGTACAGTTTTCGATTTATAATACGGCCTTGTTCGGGACCATTCCATAGTGCGCCTCCAGATCCGAACAAACCTCACTCAATGAACCGAGCACGCCTGCTAAGTCACCAGACGTAGCGATCACTTTGGCGAAGGTGTTGGTTATCAAATAAGTGGTTCCCGGGGCGGCGGTATCCATCAATCATCTCCCTCAGCCATTCTCTCTCGATCCGACCCGCAACACGAACCACCGCCAAGATCCAAACAAATCGCAAGCCACGAACACGAGCACCCCTGCTAAGTCACCGAACGTAGCGAACCACTTTAATGGCCTATGGCGAAGGTCTTGATTATCCAATAAATGGTTCCCGGGGCGGCGGTATCCATAAATCATCGCCCTCAACCAGTCTCTCTCGATCCGGACCGCCACGTGTACAAACCTCACGCCATGAACCCGAGCTACCCTGCTAAGTCAACAAACTTAGCGAACCACTTCAGTAACATATGACGAAGGTGTTGGTTATCCAAAAAGTGGTTCCCGGGGCGGCGGTATCCATAAATCATCTCCCTCAACCAGTCTCTCTCGATCCGGCCCGCCACGTGCACTACAATATTTTAGCCGTAAATCCAAATTTAAATATTTATGGAAAGGGCCGCGAAGACGTTCCTCTTAAGAAAGGGACGCTTAAATAGTTTGGGCATGTAGAGCGAATGAATGAAGAAAGGATTGTAAGGAGAATATATGAGGCAAATGTCAGTGGTAAAAGAAGTCGGGGACGCCCCAGGAAGACATGGCACGATCAAGTGAACCAGATACTTGACACAGGCCATGTAAGGGTCAGAAAAATAGAAGAGAATATATGAGACGATGTATGAATGTGAATGAGGCAAGGAGTGTGTGCCAAGACCGAGTTTTTTGACGGTCTGTCCTCTCTGCCTACCACTGCGGGGAAACCGCGTGATGGTTAGTTAGTTTTAGTCAGTTAGTTACCTACTGGGTGGTTTGCGGCACGTTCCAGAGTGGGAGATACTATCAGTATCACCCTGCAGTAAGACCACCATTCAGAATTGGAACGTTGTTTAAAAATGGCTTAAGCCGTGTTTAGTGACCAGATGTGAATAGCCAGGTACTTCCCCACCTTCTTCTTCCTTATCTCCTTCCCCTCCCCACTCCCCACTACCATCAGCCTTACAATATACCCTAATCGGGAATGCCATAGTCGCACTGGCTCCAGACGGGAGCAGATGGGACTCTTGTGCGGTATTCATATAACAAAAGGGTTGGAGCTATTGTATTCTGTATAAAATGTTACATTATGAAGATATACAAATACTAAAGTCTGTGGCGACGCAGATAAAGTTTCAATACGATATTTTATAGAGAATCTACAAGAATACAAACTATTAATAACCGTTTTAAAAATTTAGCTGATCCATTGGATATCTTTTTTTAGTAGGTGGCTTTATATTACGTGTTATAACACGCATCATTCAAAACTGCACGTGCAACATAACCACAATATACACAAAGTTTCAACGGCCGCTTACAATAGAAAGAAATTTAATATTTAAGTAATTTAATATGCAAGTCATATTCGCAAGTCAGAAGTGATATGACTTGCGAATATGACTTGCGAAATGTTCTACAAAACTATTATTAAAGATTCGGAAGTGTTGAACAATATTTCTGGGAGCATTAAATTATCAGAAGTGATGATTTTACTTTGATTTGTAATAAAAATAATTTGGTTTATTTAATTTTTTTATATCGATCTCCACTTAATAATAGAAATTCCGGAATGTTTAGGATTCCTCCGCATTCCGGACAAAGACCTATATTTCCAGACTTGTCCGGAAAATTTCGGAAGTATGGCAACCCTACCGGCAGGCTTGCACTTATTGTGATAAAAAAATTTAAGATGAGTTTTATTAACCACTCGAAATATTTCCGCTTTACAAAAAAAATCCAAATAAATGGAATATCTTTAAACGTATCCGAATACCAAAAACTGTTTTTGAAAGATGATTAAATGCGCTTTCAAATTTTATAAATCGAAATAAATATTAAGTATACTTTTTGAAATATAATTTTTTTAATGCAAACATAAAAAAGTTTTAAAAACGGCTCACCTTAAGATTGTCTAACTAAAATTACTGATAACGAAAAAAATAATAACAAATATATATTTTATCAGACAAATGTACTACAAACGTTAGTGTCACCTAATTTTTTGTCATTGCGTGTGAAAATAATTAATTGGAAAAATCCCAAGAGATCATAGTTATTTTTCAAATTCAGGTTGGAAACTTTGATTTCATAAGGGTGTACTTAAGCATATTTTAGAGTTAACTTTTAGATTTGAATATAAAGCGTGATGTTTTCTCTTTCTACCACCGTTAAGATTATATTACTAACCGTGATAGTAAGGGAGACACAATGATTTCTATGAGACCTGTTACAGCTGTTTCCAAAAGCGAAAAAAATAGTCAGAAAGTTAAAAGAAGCAATGCATCTGTGTGAGTTCTCTTTTCGCCTCAACTCTCGCTGTGATACCTATTGTATATTTTGCTGTCTGCAGGCCCAGAACGTCCTGCAGAACTACATTTGAATCCACACGGGTAAAAAGCCGTTTGCGTGTGGGGTCTGTCATGGCCGCTTCCGCCAAAAGGCCGCGCTCGACACGCACATGTGCGCCGTGCATCTCTAGCTGGGCGCACGTAGACGTAGGCTGTCCAATACGAACACTGCAGCCAAGGGTGGTGTGCTGGAGAAGAAGAGCAATGAAGAAAAGCAAGATGTGTAGTGGAATAATTAATAATGTGAACAATTGATGTATTTACCTTTATTACCCTTAGCCTTATTATTATTAAGTATATTTATGTACTTACGCTATTTATTTTAAAATAATACTAAATAAGCAGCAGTTAACTTTATGTAATAAATTGGAGATTTTATTTTATTATTTCTCTTTCTTATTCATAATTATATAAATTAGGCTTATAATATGAAATGCTAACAACAATTACCTATATTTTTAAGTATATGTACCTTTTATTTCATTATCATTTAATAACTAGATATGCTAAGCAATCAACATCCATATTCATGAATTAATGATAAGATTTTAATTTTGTTATTTATTTTGTTGTGCTCCCAGCCGGGCGTGGAATTAAAAATAAATAAAATCAACTGTAGCGGCTACTTAACCCGCTCTGCGAAATTTACCGCAGCACCACTGACCTCCACAGAATTCGCTGGAAGATAAGGCATACCTACTTTAGCGTTGTAGTAACTGGCGCATCGTAAATAATCCGCCACCTACGCGAAAGAGCTAGAACGTCTGGCTGTACCAAACAAGTGCCCGCAGAAAGTTCGAGCGATTTCTCACCTTTGCGTGAATTCACCGCATTACAATTATGGAACCATAATGAAATTACTTAGAATGTAGATTCGGCTTACGAGTCTGCAGTCCAACGGCAATTCACCACCTTCCCTGCTCGCCGTACGTCACTCTCCTTTCACCGTATTACTGACTTGCTGACGGAACAAACTGAAGTCCTCGTAGGGCAGGTAGCTAGATGTTTTTTTCTGTCTCCGCCTTGCAACCGTATATGTAAATAACAGCGGCTTATTGTTCAGTCCGCTGTATACGGGAACACTGCCTGAAAAAATGTCCCTGAAGACTGGCTCTGTGCCCTCTGGTTGGAAAAAAGAGGTTATCAATCCTATTCCAAAGAAAAGTGACCGCTCCAACCCAGCCAACTACCGCCCCATAGCGATCACATCAGTTCTGTCTAAGGTGATGGAACGTGTGATCAATGACAAACTGCTCACATACCTCGAGAAGAACAAAATTATTAACGACCGTCAATACGGGTTCCGGCGGAACCGCTCGTGCGGTGATCTTCTCGCGAATGTGACGCATGTTTGTGGGTGATGCCTGGAACGTTTCAGTGAGACCCAAATGGTTGTTAGAAAGGAATGTAATTTCATGTTGTTATAGGGAAATGTAATGATGTGCCTTTGTCATGCTCGGGGTAACCGCAAGTCAACTTTAATTTCATCTCGGGAAACCTCGGACGCCAAACTCAGACTCATGTCAGAGTATGTCAACAAGCGGAGAACACGATACTCATTTCTCAGAGCATGGGCCATTACTATTTAAAGCATTCCTGAAAAGGCTGTACAGGGAATCTATACAATAAAACAAGTGGTAGGGTAGAACAATCGGTTCACTATATTGTGTTGATAATAAATATAAAAATTAAATGTATGGACTCACCCCGGGACCAATTGCCTATATTATGCTATGCCTAGCTAAACTAAATAAATTTACTGCCGCCGTACCCCCGATGTCGTGAAAAACCATCACCTCCTCCTGATGGCAAGGGAAGTCCTAAACTCTGCGGAACAGCTTGGACCAGCCACCTCCACAGCGGTCGCATGGAAGGGATGATCGTCCTGGACCCTCAGAGAAAGGAGAGAGTACCCTGACTCTCCTCCAAGTTTGAAAGGAAGGCTCATCAGCATGGCGGCGGAGAATTGTTCGACTCGGCGGTTTTTCCGTGTTTAATCCATAAATAATCCCCGGTGGGAATTCGTTAGATGCGCTGCATACAATCAGGGGCGTGGCGTGTTATTATTTAACCCGATGCCTCGGATAATGAGGTACAATAATCGTTTCACTGGCACCTCGCCATTATACCCGTGGGTCACTTTGGGCCCATCGCGAGAACTCGCATTTTACGCGAATAAATCTTCTGAACTTATATATAAAAATACACGACGTGTTTTCTTCGCCCGAATGCACACGCCCAAACACTCGGATTCCACTCACATTGTTTCAAAAACTTAAATCTTAAGTGACTGTTATTTGCACGGCGATCCGCACCAATCGAGAGTCCAGAAACGGAAAAAACAAAACGCCGCCTACCGCCGCGTTGAACAAAACTCTCCAGCCTTGCCAACCTACCCAACTAAAATGCATTAAAAATAGTACCTAACTACACGATAAATAAAATCGCTTCATAACACGGTGGCACTGGACATTTCCAAGGCCTTTGACCGGGTTTGGCACCGACGACATGTCAACAAACTGCCTTCTTACGAACTTCCCGCATCCTTGTGTACGTGGATTGCCGACTTCTTGATAGAGAGGTCGATTCGGAGAGTAGCCGATGGTTTCACCTCTTCCTCACACTCGATAAATGCTGGCGTCCCACAGGGATCGGTTCTATCTCCGACATTGTTTTTGTTGCACATCAACGACCTTTTGTCATGTGCACCAATTCATTGTTACGCGGATGACAGTACAGTTCATGATAGCTTTTTGTTTGACAAGCCCCCAAAGGGCTCACATACTCCAACAGCTCGTAGGGCTTTGAAGCAAAGAATGGACGGTTACCTCGAGAGTTTTTTTTCTTGGGGTAAAAATAATCTCGTTGAAGTTAATGTTTTAAATACCATGTCATAATCATGTCTGATTACGTCTAAAAGGGATCGAAATGAAAATCTAGTCTCTTTCAACGGAAGCAATCTTCCGAACAGGCCCTCCATTGATATGCTTGGTGTAACCCTAAGTGACCAGCTCAGGTATGGGGGCTCCATCGTAGCCAGAGTAAAGTTAGCCTCCCAAAAACTGGGCGTACTGTACAGGGCCCGCAGATACTTTAATAGTACACAACTGCAAACCCTGTACAAATCACAAGTGCGCCCCACGGTTGAATTTGGCAGCCACCTCTGGTCTGGAGCTCCAAAATACCTGAAAAACACCCTCGACTCTGTGCAGAAACGGGCGGTCCGTTTGATGGATTCTCCCATCTTAACGGACGGATTGCAATCTTTAGAGCACAGGCGTCGGGTGGGAATGCTATCCTTATTCTACCGGTATTACAATGGAAGATGCTCTCCGAGGAACTAGCATCATTGATCCCTTCGGCACCGGTGCATAGTCGGGAAACACGCCAAACGCGTGCCCAACATTTGTACACAGTTGACATTTGTCACATGAGAACAGGTCGTTTCTTCGACTCGTTCTTGTGTTCAACAGCTCGGCTATAGAATGATTTGCCGGCCTCTTTGTTTCCTCCTTCCTACAACATGGGTCTCTTCAAGACCAATGTTCATTCCTTCCTCTTCTCAAAATGACCCTCCCCACAGCATCCCAGATGACATAGGCCCTGAGGGAAATTATTTTCCTCAGGGCCTCCTGTGTGGAGTTAATGTAAAAAAAAAAAAAATTGCTGAATTCTGCTGATTACGCCAGTAATGAGAAATGTGTAGTACGAGATTGATCCTTCAGAATAGACCCTAAAACCGGGTTATTTCATTTCTACGTTGATGGACGTTGATGGCTGTGAACAGTAAGCACGATCTCAAATAAAGATTTTGATTTTTTTGAATCATTAGCTCCACATAAAAGGCCCTGAGGAAAATATTCCCCATGTCATCTTTGGGGATGCTGCGTGGAGGGTCTTTTTAGGGAAATAAGGAGAGGAAGTACTGAGTAGGAAAAAGGTATGAGGGGTGGGTAGGAATCTGGGGGTCAGTGTGTCCAGAAGTGACGAACGAATGAATTCATTCCATCCACTGCACTCCAAATCCTGCTGAGAGTCCTGCTGCAGAAGTCAGTAGATCTCCCTCGACCAGTCTCTCTCGATCCGGCCTGACAAGATCCGAACAAACCTGACAACCATAAACCTGGACTCCCCTGCTAAGTCACCACACATAGCGATTATAGCGAACACCTTGGGGTGACTTTTGGCAGAGATGTTGGTTGTCCAATAAATCGTTCCTGGGGTGGCGGTACCCATGCCTGCCTTCCAAATTGATTCTTTGTTGGTTACCAGATGCAATTGACCACCCTGTGACCACTGACTTTAAGGATATATATATATATATATATATATATATATATATATATATCTATTTTAATGTTTTTTTTTCACTTTTCATTATATGCGATCTATAATACATCAACGGTTAACCAATTTAGGCAGTGTAGTTTAGGGGATATCAAGACTGAAGCATTTTTAATTATTCGGTTAATATGGACATCATGTGCAGTAATGAAAACTTTCGTGTAGAGAGTTTTGTTCACCAAGGAGCCCGATGTATACAGTCAGTATATATATATATATATATTTATGTCATACCACATTTTGTGGCTCATCTTAGAAGAAGCCACTTAAGTTGCTCATTCTTTCGCATGTAATATATACTTACGTAGATGAAGTACCAACATGCTGTCTTTTAAATTTTGTTTAAAATATGGTCAGCTATAATATGTAATCAAAAATTATGTTTATTTATTAAAAAAATATATCTTAAAATAACGTGCATTCCTTGATCTATTTTAAGAACACACTTACCGCATCACGCTACGTTGCCAAGTTTAATGCTACATATACATACCAATATAGTTCATATGAAGGTAGGTTGACAGAACAGGTCGGATGTTGCTTATTCACACATTTATTATTTCAAGCGGCCGTTTTTGATTATTGGCGCGTTTTTTTAAAATTGGAGTATGATTTGCTAATTAATATTGTTATTTATTTGGTGTTTACGGTTGTTTTTTTTTTTTGTGTTAAGGTTTATTTTATTATTATCACAAATAAAATTAGGTATTTAAATACATATTGGTGTAGTTTCTTTTATTTGCTACATAATTATTTTATCTTAGTTTTATTAGTGTTTTCGAAAAATTATGAATAAACTTATTAGAAATATATTACAAAACTTACTTTGTTCATTGATTCGTACGCTTCTTTAAGTTGTAGGTTGGTTTGCAAATTATAATTTTTAATATGTTTATTAATTTCATGTTTACATACAGTTTTATTAAAATGTGTGTAAAATGTAATTTTTATATAATGTTTTATATTATCATGTTATACCTACTTATCTTATCTTATCTTACCCTATAATTATTTTTACACGTGTAAGCATTGTCTCCAGTTGTATGACAGATAGGTAGGTACCTACCTTCCACCAATTTTATACACGTATTCTAATTTTATTATTTTCTATAGTATACATTGTACAACCAACGTCTCTACAATAGGCCGCCCCAAATGGTTTGACTAGGTGTCGCATCTGGGAGAGGGTGGTTGAGGGAGACCTTTTAACCTCTTCAGCCTGGCTCTCTCGACTCATCACCTTGCACCGCAGTAGAAGGGATAGACCCATATGCCCGTTACCGACACACTAATCCCAAGATTAGTGTCGGTGTGTGTGTGTATTAGAGCACAGGCGTCTGGTTTGAAAGCTGTCCTTGTTCTACTGGTATTTCAATGGAAGATGCTCCGAGGAACTAGCGTCATTGATCCCTTTGGCACCGGTCTCTTTAGTCGGGTAACACGTCAAACGTGTGCCCAACATTTGTCACATGAGAACGGGTCATTTCTACGACTCATTTTTGCCTGCCTCTGTGTGTCCTCCCTCCTACAATACGGGTCTCAAACGTACCTTTCAACATTTCAAGGGTGATAAAATAAAAACGATCATTTTGAAAAAAAACTCTTTAATTTGAATTTTTTAAAACAAAAAATATTACTATACATACTAAAAAAAGTGTGTAATCATTTGAAAAATAACATAACACAATAAAAAAATAATTATAGCCTAATAACTTTATATTCACAATCATTATAAAAACAGCATAATATAATAAAAAATTAAATCATAATTAAAACCAAATAACTTTTTATTATACATCTATCACGAAACATTTAGCGTTGTACATTACAGAAGAATCCTTCGTTTTTTTTTATTTAACAAGGGATATCAAATTATACCTTGCACATAAATTTAACAAAAACTAAAATAAATTATAACCCTCCACAACCAATATCATGATGAAAGATAAAGGGGCCTTATTCGCCCGGTACTCTGTATGCCAGTATTACAAAAGATAAAATATATGGAACTGCTATAACGACTGCCAATGATCAAACTATGGAACAAGCCAACAGCTACTTTACGATTGCTTCACGCTTTATATCAGCTGTAGTGGAATCGGAGTCGATACCTTTGGATCGTTCAATCGTTGAAGCCGGTATAGCGGTCTCTTAATCAATACAATTCATTTGAATTCAAGTTAAGCATCCTGGAGGTAGAATTCTCTTTTTCTCTGCAAATCCTTAGGTAAGGGCAATTTCTTGACACGGTGATTATTAATAAATGTATTAATTTGCTTCCATGACCTCATTGACAATATTCCTGTTTGTTTTTTTATTTCGTTTATTTTCGAAGCGCCAGGATCAATCCCTTCGATGAAATAATTTGCAAAGTTTTTATAAAGTTCATCTTTTTCTTGATTAAGCCACCTTCTTCTAACTATAATTTTTTTTGCCATATTCCCATCAAGTAAATTACTTGGTAAAGACTCTTGGTCATTTTCTAAGCTATTATCCAACGTAACATGATCCACATTTTCTTTATGTGATTCTTCAGGTTGAGGGACGGAATCTATTTCATTTTGTAAAGTTGTTGTAATGTTCGTTCCATTATCAGACTGTGATCGGCAAGATATTTTTCCCTCAGCTAATTGCAGTAAATTCAAGCCAACTTTACCTTTCTCAAGAGCTAGTTGTGGTATCATGTAATTCCCTTTATGTGTACCTGGTGTATGCCCTAAGAAATGAGACAAAGCGTTTACATAAGCATTATTCTTTCCAGCTACTTGGCTCATGGTTGCAACATGGTGTCGCAGCCCAGTTGAAGTTATATGATCTGAATTCACAAAGGAAAACTTGTGTCTTAGTTCCCTTAAAATTTGCGTGCCACAAAAATAAGGTTCACCTCCTAGTTTTGGGAATAAATATTTGTTTTCATTTGGAATTCCAACTAAATTTCTGTATGCAAATATAGTGTCTACATTTTTTTTCATCTGATTTCGAAGAAGTATTGGAACTGTTCTCCCCCTTTTTCCTGGGATATGGAAGCAATATAATGTATGTATAGCATTTTGCTCCTCAGAACTCATGATTTCCAATATTTCTTTAGGAATGTCTTGTTTTTCATTTTGGCTGGCTATATAATTTTCTAATGGAGCTCTTGCAACTTCTCCTGCCCTCCTCCTATTAAAAATTATAATATGAGCAATTGTTATTTTACATAGCTCCTCATAGGCGATATAAGACTTTTCACATTCAAATCGTTGAGCTATATTCACTTCTAGTTTCATAACTTCCGTGCATATTTTTTTTATATCAGTAGTTAAAGGCATGACATCAGTTTTCAGCATTTTTTGAGTTTTCCTTGATTTTTCAGCGTTAGTAGAAATTTCAAATTTCCAAGCGTGACCAAAGATTATTTTAAATTCAGACAACTTGTTTTTTATAACATCTTTGGATGAAGTGGTCAGCACAGGATTCTGTATTGTTTTACGCATCAAAATATCAGCACAATCTTTTATAGCTGTACAAAGTCGTTGAGGGATGCTAGGAATTTTTACAGAACCTGTACTTTCATCGTAACCACTATTTATTTTGACAGCGTCCATAAAAACATTAAAATGTATAGGGTCAAATGCAAGGTCAAATGAGGATATTGCAGGATTTTTTTCTTTGATGACCATGAACAGTCTAGCGAGATCTCTCATCTTGGATGTAATGTGTGTTTTCAAATGATGTTCTTTATGATTGCTTAATAGTAGGGAACCATATGCACAAATTAATGGCTCAGACTTTGCAATTTTTGCAATAGGATCATTTTTGAACACAGGAAATATCTGAGATCTTAAAGATTCAGTGATCTCAGAATTGTCTGGGGATAATAAAATAGCGGATGATTTTAACACTCTGCAGCGTTTTAGTGGATTTCCTTCATGTGATTGTTTTCTATTCGAACATTTTTTCAGGTGTCTATAGAGTAAACTTCTTTTGAATGTGCCACAGCATTCTATACAAACCGCATAATCTTTAGCTGTCGCAGTCGTTCTTGGGCGGCGATTCGGTAGTATTATTCCATCAACTCTATTTATCGCGTCCTGATTATATAGATAATTGCCTCTATTTCTTATTTTCTTCGAAATTAATTCACGCTTTTTTTTTCGTTCGCGCAGATCGGGATCTAAAATTTTATTATATTCAATCACTTCTGCCTCTAAGGGATGTTGGATAGTGATGTGGCGTACAAAGTTGGTTATCAGCTTGAAGCAGTATGGACAGAAGTTTTTACGGTCATAAACTCTTGGTTTTTTACTAGCTAAATCAGATGTACATTGTTTTGAAGTTGATGACACACAGCAGTCCGTTTTCTCCTGCTTCCCTGGATGATCGCTGGTATATGAATCTAAAATTTAAAAATACAATAACATTTTATAACATATTTAATAAATTAAATTTGTGTGGAAAATTATACAGAGTGAATTATACAAAGTTACCACACAAACTTAAACCAGCGATTCCTGAGCATATGTGGTGTGTCAGTCATTTTATTATGGGATGACTTCTTTGTTCGGTAAACTTAAACGTTCACGGGGTCGGTAAGTTTTCTTTGTATTTGTGTTTTTTGCGTTTTGTTTTTTTTTTTTTAATTTTTTTTTTACATTAACTCCGGCCTCCATAGTCCGGCCTATTTGACGACCGCCATAGTCCAGTGGGTAAGACTCTTGACTCACAATCCGGAGGTCGCAGGTTCGAACCCGGCATGCGCAAATTAATTTTATTTGATAAATTTGTGTTATTTCACAATTAATTCATTTAAAATAATATATAGTATATTTGCGGCACGTTCCAGAGTGGAAGATACTATCAGTATCGCCCTGGTGTAAGTAAGAACACCATTCAGAATTAAAACGTTGCTTGAAAATGGCTTTATCCGTGTTTGGTGACCAGATCTGAATCGCCAGGTACTTCCCAACCTTCCTATTCGCCACCTCCTTCCCCTCCCCACTACCTTCAGCCTCACAACATACCCCGATTGGGGATTCCATGGTGTCACTGGCTCCAGACGGGAGCAGTTGAGATTCTTGTGCGGTATTCCCTGTAAAAAAAAACTCCACACAGGAGGCCCTTAAGAAAACGATTTCCCTCAAGGCCTATGTCATCTAAGATGCTGTGTGGAGGGTCTTTTTGAGGAGAAGAGGGAGTTAACATTGGTCTTGAAGAGACCCATGATGTAGGAAGGGGAAAACCCAGAGGCCGGCAAATTGTTCCATAGCCGAGCTGTTGAGCACAAGAACGAGTCGAAGAAGCGACCAATTCTCATGTGACAAATGTCAACCGTGTACATATGTTGGGCACGCGTTTGGCGTGTTTCCCGACTATGCACCGGTGCCGAAGGGATCAATGATGCTAGTTTCTTGGAGCATCTTCCATTGAAATACCGGTAGAACAAGGATAGCATTCCCACCCGACGCCTGTGCCCTAAAGATTGCAATCCGTCTGTTAAAATGGGAGAATTTATCAAACGGATCGCCCGCTTCTGCACAGAATCGAGGTTATTTTTCAGATATTTTGGAGCTCCAGACCAGAGATGGCTACCAAATTCAACTGTGGGGCGGACTTGCGATTTGTACAAGGCTAGTAGTTGTGTACTATTAAAGTATCTGCGGGCCTTGTACAGTACGCCCAGTTTTTGAGAGGCTAGCTTTACTCTGGCTTCGATGGAGCCCCCATATCTGAGCTGGTCACTTAGAGTTACATCGAGCATATCAATAGAGGGCCTGTTCGGAAGGTTGCTTCCGTTGAAGGAGACGAGATTTTCATTTCGATTGCGAGACGTAATAATACATTAAATACATTTCTCTGTGTGTATGCAATTTGAATAATAATTTTATTATTTTGAAACATTTTTGTTTATTATTTATTAATAAATTATGGGAAAATGAGAAGTTATGGGAGGAGTTTGTCGATTAAAAATAGGTGGTGCCCGCCACCCTACCGATATTTTAGAATATGCTCTAGAGTACAAAAAGGTTGGGAACCCCTGCGCTACAGCATAGCGTTTACATTACCAAGTTGGAAATTTGAAACGAGCGCTTACCATGCGCTTATCACATATATGATCAAGAATCATTGGTTAACGTTTGTCAGGTAAATGAGTTAGTCTACCTACCAGAATCAGACGAAATTCTCGAGGGTAACTTGAATAAGTCATCACTGCCGGACGTCACACTTGCTTCTAAAATAAAGCATAATAATGTAATATTCCAAAACTAAGCATCACTACCGTTAATTGCTAAAACATTTCACAATAATAAGTAACGTGATGTTGGTATGTAATGAAAAATACCTAAGATTATTGTATATTATCAGTAATTATTATGTAGCTACCTGAATCTGAAGAGTTTGCAAATAGATCATCCAGTTTTTTCTCCATTTCATTAATTACGGCTCTTTTACCCTCTGAAATTGGTGAACCTTCTTCACTTGTACTAGATATATTTTTATCTATAAAATAACAAAACACATTAAAAATCATAAACATAATAAAACAATAAGCATAATTATTGTACTCATGTGAAAATCAACAAGCATTATTATTAAAATAACAGTGCAAAGCGTTTTCATAGAGACCAAAACTTAAAAATGCAATGCATTATAACGTAATTTTATTAAAAAACACTTTTATTAAGTCATTGAGAGTAATAATTTATATGTAGCTACCTGAATCTGGAGAGTTTGCAAATAGATCATCCAGTTTTTCTTCCATTTCATTAATTACGGCTCTTTTACCCTCTGAAATTGGCGAACCTTCTTCACTTGTACTAGATATATTTTTATCTATAAAATAACAAAACACATTAAAAATCATAAAGATAATAAAACAATAAGCATAATTATTGTACTCATGTGAAAATCAACAAGCATTATTATTAAAATAACAGTGCAAAGCGTTTTCATAGAGACCATAACTTAAAAATGCAACGCATTATAACGTAATTTTATTAAAAAACACTTTTATTAAGTCATTGAGAGTAATAATTTATATGTAGCTACCTGAATCTGGAGAGTTTGCAAATAGATCATCCAGTTTTTCTTCCATTTCATTAATTACGGCTCTTTTACTCTCTGAAATTCGCGAACCTTCTTCACTTGTACTAGATATATTTGTATCTATAAAATAACAAAACACATTAAAAATCATAAACATAATAAAACAATACGCATAATTATCGTACTTATGTGAAAATCAACAAGAATTATTATTAAAATATCAGTGAAAAGCGTTTTTATAGAGACCATAACCTAAAAATGCAACGCATTATAATGTAATTTTACCAAAAAAAACATTCGGTTCGCACTGGTCACGATTATTACGAATAATCTTTAGAAAACCACTTTAGATTCGCCTTAATTACTATATAAGGAAACTTTTTATTACACAATAAATATTATTCGTAATAAGCGTGGCCAGTCCGAACCATTGTATGGTCCGAATCGATAATTACCAAACATTTTTGTTACGTCATTGATTGTAATAATTCATTATGCAACACAATATTTTAGGTTATATGATAAAATCTTACCGTTAATTGAAGAATCCATTGACATCGCAATAATGGTATTAATTCTCTGCCGTGACATTTTATAAAATGCGAAAGAAAAGGATTCATACGACAAATTCCACACGCGATTGGATGCGCTGGGCGGCCGCGGCGTCATAAATATTAAATAGGTATACCAATCTAGCGCAAATATCAACTTAACATCGAGACAGTGTTGCCAACTTTATTTTGACCAATTCACAAATTGTGGTACCGTAACCCATCAGAATTAAGGGATAACCAAATTAACTAAATTTGGTTATCCCTCAAACCACCGTATTATGCCAGTAAGTTAATACCTAAATATTATTTTTTTACAGTGAATACCGCACAAGAGTCCCAACTGTTCCCGTCTGGAGCCAGTGAGACTATGGCATCCCCAGTATGTTATGAGGCTGAAGGTAATGGATAGGGGAAGGAGGTGGGGAAGATGAAGGTTGGGAAGTACCTGGCTATTCGGATCTGGTCACTAAACACGGCCAAAGCCATTTTCAAGCAATGTTTCAATTCTGAATGGTGGTCTTACAGCAGGGCGATACTGAGAGTATCTTTCACTCTGGAACGTGCCGCAAATATACTTTATATTATTTTAAATGAATTAATTGTGAAATAACACAAATTAATCAAATAAAATTTGAGACCTGCGGATTGTGAGTCAAGGGTCTTACTCCTGGACTATGTAGGCAGTATATTGTAATTTATTTTTAAATTATTGTTTATTTTTGTTCATAATATTTTTTATAAAATACACCCAAACAACAATAAAACACCTTTTTATTATCTACTACAATACAACTAGAGACAATGCTTTTGAAAAATAGTCACGCGTAAAGTAATTACCTAGGTACAGAGCATTTTTTTAAATGAAAAACTTGTTAGATTTCTTAAATATGATAATATTATAATCCATTATAAAAATTACGTTCTACTAAAAAAACATTTAAACAAATTAATATAACTGTATGAAAAAACATATTAAATGAGTACCTAATATATTTCTGAAATTTTTAGAAAACCCTGTATAGATATCATCACATTACAACTGACTATGCTTTCGGAACGCAAAAGACAAATACATAATTACGTAGCAAATATTTTATTTATTAAAGAAAAACTACATAAATGTGTAATAAAATACGAAATAATATAAATCTTGTATTAAAAACAAAAACAATTAACACAAAATTAATAACGATATTATAAAAGCAATTCGTAAATCAATCTTCAATTTTAAAAAAGCGCGCGAATAGCCGCTAAATATTACTCGTATAATATAATGTCTGTTCTTCTAAAACAACTAACAGTCCACAGCGAGCGCTTGGCAGTCTGGCTACCTATGTAGATAGAATACAACATAACATACCGGCAAACATATAACAAATCGCAAAAGATTCAATCTGACATAGCAATGTCATGCGATAATAGATTTTGAGGAATTTAACCATTGAGTTCAATATCGCAAAGCATTGATAAACGACTTGGAGTTTGAATGATATTGTATGACGAGAACATCCGGCAACGTCGCATGCCGTGATGTTATAGATGCGATAAAAAGTGTACCCAGTTGATGTTCTAAGTATGGATGAATATTTACTGATAAAAAACGCATTCCGGAGCATTAACGGTCCACGTAAAAATGTCATTTATTCACTCAAAAATTTTTTTTACACCGTTCGACTCGTCTCATCGAGTTTGATATGATGGACTTAAAAAAAAAAAAACGATGAGCCACTAAGTGCCCAAATGAGCCAGTAAGTCGAAATGATCAAGAAGTTCCGGTAATTAAAGGACGCTTTGAGCCACTAAATGCCGTAACATAAACTTATATATATATATACAGTCAGTATATATATATATATATATATATATACTGACTGTATACATCGGGCTCCTTGGTGAACAAAACTCTCTACACGAAAGTTTTCATTACTGCACATGATGTCCATATTAACCGAATAATTAAAAATGCTTCAGTCTTGATATCCCCTAAACTACACTGCCTAAATTGGTTAACCGTTGATGTATTATAGATCGCATATAATGAAAAGTGAAAAAAAAACATTAAAATAGAAATCTAATTAAAATTTCTGAAATAATAATAAACATACCTAAATTACATTTCATTCTTTATAACACTTATCATGCATCGACTCCCTCTCTGTATGTCACTAGTTGACAAAGGCCTCCTCCAACTGTCGCCATTTCTCTCTATCATTAGCTACTCTTGTCCGTGTACCACCTGGCTATGATGTCGTCAACCCATCGCCTAAATGGTCTACCTCGTTTTCTCTTTTTGTCACTTGTGAACCAATTCATGACTAATTTTGACCAAAATTCACATCTTCTGATTGTATGGCCTGACCACTTCCACTTAAGCTTTTTTATTGTTTTTGTGACATCTTTTGTTCTTGTTTGTTTCTAAATAGTTTCGATTTTTATTCTATCGGACAGACTTTTCCCTAACATACTTCTTTCCATGGAGTTTTGGCAAGTTTCGAGTTTCCTATTGTGATTTTTGTGAGTGCCCAAGTTTGGCAAGCATTTGTAAGTACAGGAAGTTTGCAGGTATCAAAAAGATTCCGTTTAATAGTTATCCTAGTATCACTGTTTTTCATTATTTCATTAAAACTCCAATATTGTTTCCAAGCATTTTCAATACGTCTTTCTAATTCTTTTGTGGTTAGATCTACAGGAGAAATTATTTGACCTAGGTATACTTACTCATCCACATAGTCAATCAGATTGTTATTGATCCTGATAGGTTCTTGCTTCCCATTTGTCTTTTCTGTGTTCATGACTAACCCCACCTTTCGACTTTACCTATCTAGTTCATTCAGCATCATCTGCAGGCCTGCACTCGCCAGCGAGAGGATTATCAAATCATCCGAGAATCTTAAATGCTTTTTACCGTTAATGGAGAGCCCATAATGATAAAAAAATAAAACACATAATGATTAACAAATTTTATTAATTTTGAATGCAGCTATAACTTTGTGGTTATTCATTATAGATAAATGAAACAATGTTACTTTGTTTGAACCACTTGTATAATTGTTCAAAGCCGACCGGTTTCGGAACGACCGTCCCGATTACGTTTGCCCTGAAGAAGGAACGGTCGTTCCGAAACCGGTCGGCTTTAAACAAATATATAAGGGGTTCAAACAAAGTAACATTGTTTCGTTTAAAGTTTATTAGCTTTATAAATAACATAGATATAAACTGTACGATATAAAAATTTGTCAGAATTTAAAGAAAGACATATAAAATAAAAATTACCTTTTCAAGACACAAACCAAAGGAAAAACAAAAATGCAGACTCAAAATATCTGCAACATTGATCCAAAATCCAACTGAAGGCTTTTATTCGGTAAAGTAAGAATTACAAAAAATACACCACAGGTGTCATTAATTCTGATCATATTTTTAAAACTTTCAATTAACAATATGTTAACCCGAATTATTGTGATTCGGGTTATTCTCACAATTTACTTAAAAACTAATTTAAATTAAACAACTAAATTCTGGGTATTAATTAACGTTCCACTACTGGTACAACGGACCCAACTCAACGCTGAAATATTTTCAAGGTGTGGTATGAAGTTAAGTTTAGTGTCATTAGTTACACCTAAATCATTAATTTCAGGGGCATTGATTATATTAATAACTATTCAAATTAATAAATAACGTTGTATTAACCACTTAGTTATTTACAAAAACTGACATGTTTCGTCAGCAAAGCTGACTTCCTCAGGGTTTTGACAGAACTAATTTTTAAAAATAGACATAAATAGGTAATAGAGAAAAATAATAGACATAAACAATAATAAAATTTGAAAGAAAATAATGTGTAAGGGACGAGGGGCAATATAGAACAATTAAAAAATTTAAAAGGGGAATAGATTTAATAATGGGTCATTTAAAAACAATTTTTGATTATTAATAATATTTAAATTTGCATTAACGCTCTTTCTAATCTCTAAATATTTACAAAATAATATTAATAGTTTAATTTCTACATGTCGGTTTTTGTAAATAGTTAAGTGGTTAATACAACGTTATTTATTAATTTAAATTTAAAATGTTACCACAAAATAATTTTGCACTAGTAGAAGAAGTAATAAATAACTATATTTAATTTACAAAGTGTTGATTTGCCGGATATAAGACAAAACTGTTCAGGACACATCCTGTATTTAATTGTGCCAATTATTTATCCAAAATAAGTTCGTCAAAATGTTTTGATATTGTGGAAAATAAACAAATCGAAGCATAATTGGTTACATCGCTTTTATCGCATTTTTATAGACAAGTGTTATTTAACTATTTTTCCATAGATCTGGAAGTATACTGTTCTACAAAGACCGACTAAAGACTGTGAGAGAGTAAGAGGGGATAAGCGTGAACGGCAACACGCTGCCGTAAGAATAAAGGTGGAATATCATCAGGACCGATATAATTATTGGGGTCAACGAGTTAAGTTTGTTTTAAATATGCGTCAAGTTCAATGAGTACATGCGACAAGTTTAAAATGGCACCGGGAAAAAATTATCGCTTTAAACAAATCGAAGCATAATTTTATTGATTACTTCGCTTTCATCCCATGTTTATAGATCAGTGTTATTCAACTCTGTTTCCATAGATCTGGAAGTATACTCTTCAACAAAGACCGACTAAAGACTGTGAGAGAGTAAGAGATTTAACGATGCAGTTCCGTCATTATAACCATTTTTAATGATATTAGCTTTGAATATCAGAGACTCCCCGCTGTAACATCACGTCTAACCCAGGGGTCGGCAAACTTATTAGCCTTAAAGAGCCAAATGCGTACATTACAAAGATACAAAAAAAATTGAGAGCCAAATCTGTTTATTGATTTAGCAAAAAAATATTATATTTTTAGCACTTCGTAAAATTACGTGTACGCTGAATAAACTTGTTTTCATACATAAAAATGTTATTCATTGATAAATTGTAATATATAATGAGGGAATCCATAAATTTAAATCATGACAATGACTGACAAACACTTAATGCGAATAATGTCATTGCATTTCCTTGGAAAGTTTGAGTAAGTCAGGTTTGTTTGTCGTTATTCTTAATTTTAAGCACGATTCCAGGTTCTCATCAGTCGAGCATATCACGTCGAAGGCTTTGAAAATGTTGGGATTTATTCTTAGAGAAAGTTCAGTTTTCAAAAAGCCACAAACATTTAAGACTCTCTAAATACCCTATGTTAGAAGCCATCTGGATTATGCTTCTACAGTGTGGAACCCTCATTGTTCTACATATAAAGCAAATATATAAAAACTTCAGAAAAAGTTTATGAAAAATGCGTCCCCGTAAACCTTTTATCTCTTGATCAACGCCGAGATATCAGAGACCTATTGATGCTCTATAAAATTATTTGTATCATCATTGATAGCCCAAATTTACTACAAAATATTTCAGACGTCCATTCAGAGTTACTCGATCTCCGGATACATATTATATCCCTAAGAGCATCCCAAATTATCATGAAAATGTATTTATAAGAACAAGCTGTAGCACATTTAACAGATTATGCCCAAATATCGAGGTGTTTAATATGAACCTTGCTAAATTGACAGCATTCATAAAAAAAATAACACTCCCTTAAAAGACACATGTTTAACTAAAAAGTTAAGATTAATTTTTGGGGATCGTTGGAAACGGTTAATACGCACTTTTTTTTTTTAAATATCTTTTGATTCACCTTAATTACATTAAAAGACAACTTTTTGCATTGGGGGAAGTGGAAAATATTTCATTTTAAATTTCGATTACGTAAAATTAAAATTAGCTTTCGTCTTGTGAGATTGTACGCCATTATGGTTATTATCACTTTGGTATGTTGGTATCCCCGATACACTTGAATGTATAACGAACGGCTAGAAGATTTTGAAGGTACCACGAAATCTGGAAAGGTAAGTACTAAATTATCGGAGTTTTGGGAATAAAATGACGGAAAAAAACATGTTTTTAATTTCGGTACCTAATTATTTTTTATAAATAATACATTCACTTTTGTATCAAAAACCGTGTTACACAAACCTAGCGTAGCCGTTAAACTACTTGAAAACTGGGATGTTTTTCTTGCCTTGACGCGAGTAGGCGTTATAAAGGGGCACTTTCTTTTGTATCACAAACCATGTTACACAAACCTAGCGTAGCCGCTAAACTACTTGAAAACTGGGATGTTTTTTTGCCGTGACGCGAGTAGGCGCTACGAAGGGGGCACTCTCTTTTCTATCACAAACCATGTTACACAAACCTAGCGTAGCCGCTAAACTACTTGAAAACTGGGATGTTTTTTGCCGTGACGCGAGTAGGCGCTACGAAGGGGGCACTTTCTTTTCTATCACAAACCATGTTACACAAACCTAGCGTAGCCGCTAAACTACTTGAAAACTGGGATGTTTTTTTGCCGTGACGCGAGTAGGCGCTACGAAGGGGGCACTTTCTTTTCTATCACAAACCATGTTACACAAACCTAGCGTAGCCGCTAAACTACTTGAAAACTGGGATGTTTTTTTGCCGTGACGCGAGTGGGCGTTATAAAGGGGCACTTTCTTTTGTATCACAAACCATATCACATAAAATTAGCGTACGTAGCAGCTCAACATCGCAGAAATAGTTGACTGATAAAAATAAAATTTTAAAGTCAAAAAAAATTTTAACTAATAAATTTTAATCAACGCACGCAATACATGTGTATTAGGTAAGTACCTACTAATTAGGCGGAATTTCAGTTTTATAACATTAAAAAACTCCCGCGCGATTTTGTCTCTAGCCGTTGGTTTTACGAGCCGAATTCCCATGAAGTCTGCTACGAATTGCTCTAGCATCTTTTCGTACAGTAACAAGAATACCAACATCACAAAAAAATGACATTTGAAAATAATGTTTGAAAATGGACGGTCTCGTTTCACAGAATGAAAGCTAATTTTAATTTTACGTAATCGAAATTTAGAATGAAATATTTTCCACTTCCCCCAATGCAAATAGTTGTCTTTTGATGTAATTAAGGTGAATCAAAAGATATTTTTAAAAAAAGTGCGTATTAACCGTTTCCAACGATCCCCAAAGTTTACCAAGTTAAGATATCATTGATATCTGTGTTTCTCTTTTCTTTCTTATTTTTAGTTCGCCACATTTTTCTCCTACTTTTAGCAGTTCGAATTTAAATAAAATCACTTCCAGAAAAAAATATTGATATCCATTAATATTTAAATGTAAACCCTCGAAAAATTTCATTTAACACATTTTGCAGATTTAAGGAAGAAGATGCACTTTATCAGAATTGTTTAGGTATATCTATTATAGCTATTGTTGTGTAATTTTGTATTAGGTTTTAAATTTCAATTTGTCGTTATTTTGTTGGTCATTGACACACACAATCATTAATGAATTTATAAAGATTGTTTATAACGCTAATAAAAAAATAAAAATAAAAATTACTAAAGACTAGGTACTTCTCAGTTTACTCTTGATAAAGTTCATGCTTGAAAATATTGTTCGCATGAATATGTAGAACCATTAATTATGATCGCATGAATAGCGCCGTTTACACGCACACTTCGGAGCGACCGAGTCCCGCGCCACTTCAGGCCGCCGCGCAGAAAAGTAAAGACCGATAGGTTTACAGCGCAGTTCACTGTGAGACTTTTCTGCGCGGCGGCCTGAAGTGGCGCGGGACTCGGTCGCTCCGAAGTGTGCGTGTAAACGGCGCTAATATGTAGAAAGGGAAAGAACAGCAATCGCGAGATTTTTCACCTGACCATAAGAGTCAGAACACTATTTCAGGCGTTGAAGATGACCATGTTTTCATTCTCCAAACCTTTCAAAGCAGACCACTTGTGTTGTGAACTCAGCTCACATTTCTTCTTCTCACACAGCACAAAGATGTTTAAATTTAGAATTCGATATTTCCTTGATTATTAAATCCATCAAATTGTATTTCAAAGCTGCCAATGTCAATGTAAAAAGGAGAAAATTCAAAACTATTATCGAAACATTAAGAGGGTGTTGACCAAAGCTAAGATCACTCTGCTATTTTTAAACTCCTGCTGAGAAACGGTTCCCTCATAATATTTAAAATGATTGTTTTGAAATAGTGTTTGTCAATTAAGGAAAAGAACATGAATAAATGTACTCTGAACATGAAAAATGTTTTTGTTCACCGTGAGTCAGCATGTGCTTCGTCAGATTGCTCGTTTGAGAACATGAATAGTAGCACTTTAAACATAAAAACCTTTCCGCCCATTGTGCTATAAATGCATGTGTTCCTATAAATCTCCCTTTTTAGAAAATGAATAATTGCTCTCGGAACAAGAAAAAGGTTTTTCTCCACTGTGAGTCAGCTTGTGCCTCGTGAGTTTGCCCTTTCGAGAACATGAATAGTTGCACTCGGAACAAGAAAAAGGTTTTTCTCCACTGTGAGTTAGCTTGTGCTTCGTGAGGTTGCCCTTTATAGAAAATGAATAGTTGCACTCGGAACAGGAAAAAGGTTTTTCTCCACTGTGAGTCCGCATGTGGCTTGTCAGATCGCCCTTTCGAGAACATGAATAGTTGCACTCAGAACAGGAAAAAGGTTTTTCTCCACTGTGAGTCCGCTTGTGGCTTGTCAGATGGCCCTTTTGAGAACATGAATAGTTGCACTCGGAACAGGAAAAAGGTTTTTCTCCACTGTGAGTCAGCATGTGCCTTGTCAGATCGCCCTTTCGAGAACATGAATAGTTGCACTCGGAACAAGAAAAAGGTTTTTCTCCACTGTGAGTTAGCTTGTGCTTCGTGAGGTTGCCCTTTATAGAAAATGAATAGTTGCACTCGGAACAGGAAAATGGTTTTTCTCCACTGTGAGTCCGCATGTGGCTTGTCAGATAGCCATTTTGCGAAAATGAATAGTTGCACTCGGAACAGGAAAAAGGTTTTTCTCCACTGTGAGTCCGCATGTGGCTTGTCAGATAGCCCTTTTGAGAACATGAATAGTTGCACTCGGAACAGGAAAAATGTTTTTCTCCACTGTGAGTCCGCATGTGGCTTGTCAGATAGCCCTTTCGAGAACATGAATAGTTGCACTCGGAACAGGAAAAAGGTTTCTCTCCACTGTGAGTCCGCATGTGGCTTGTCAGACCGCCCTTTTGAGAACATGAATAGTTGCACTCGGAACAAGAAAAAGGTTTTTCTCCACTGTGAGTCAGCGTGTGCCTTTTCAGATCGCCGTTTCGAGAACATGAATAGTTGCAATCGGAACAGAAAATAGGTTTTTCTCCAGTATGATTGCGAAGATGACGTACAAAATTATTCTTCTGTGAGCAGGAGTAGTTACATTGAGAACAAGAGAATCGTTTATCCACAGGATCCATCTTCAGATCTGTCGACAAATTTGAAAAATAATACGGATACAAAAGGTTCATTAAGACTTCTACCTTCGCCAAATGGAAAAAATGGATACCGCTAAATGTTAAATCTTACTATGAAAATCGGTTTTACCTGCTGCCTGGTTCGTTCTTTCAACTCGTTCTAGGCATTCCTTTTTAACATCCGACAGGTCTATGTCGATTTCCATACAGGGAAAACTCCTTTCATCTTCCTCTCTGGATCCAAAATCCGCCTTGATGGCCACTCTTTTCACATTAATGCTGCCTGCAATAACAAAATGACAATACATTCATTGATCATTGATACGCAACTAAACTGTTTTTTTAATAAATCTATTAATTTGAAAGATTTAAGATATCAATCATTTATCATGTACAGCAGGGAATTTTGATAAGATCAATATAATTTTGATTGGTCAGTGGTTGAGTGGGCACAGCGCTTGGGTCCCACCCGAGCATCGCGTGTTCGATTCCTCGGCTGGCTAAGTCCTCCATCACAACACAAGCAACATTTTCGGCTTTCTGTGGTGGTAGTAGGAGATTTTCAAACATTGTTGGGTTATTCGTAACCCGGGAATGTTTGTCTTTCTTTTAAATTTTTTAAATTAAAAAAAAAAAATAATAATAATAAAAACCCCATATGTCCGCTTTAGGAGCCGATGCTTCATAAAGGATCATCTGCATGAAGAAGTCAATGGAAACGTTTTTAAATTCATCAATATTTACGCACGTAATAATAAGTGTAACTTACAACATGTGCCTAATAAAATAGGTATAAAATTGAGAAATCGAGAACTTATTGCGAGAAATAAATTTAGTTAAAATTCCAAATTAAACATGCTACATTTTTAATATATTCAATGGAACTAACTGGCCATATGGGTAATCTCCGCATATTGCAAACATTCCTTCTTTACATCTTGGAGGTCGAAATCTATATCCGTGTGCAGCATTTCACATTCGCCTTCTTCCTGGGGCTCTGGTTCCGTCTTGATGGAAACAGTCTCAGGATTTAGTAGATCCATGGCCCTGCTGTGGTAGCGGCAGGTAATTTGTTCAAAAATTCCTGAAAAAGAACATTTTTATGTTGGAAACTAACTGGTTCCCGGCAAGCGTTTTGCCATTTAATTAAAAAAAATGTTTCTCCCAGCATGTCCTTTCCCATTTATCCCGCCTCCCCTTCCCTTCTCGCGTTCCCTCCCTGCCTCCTCCACCTTCCCTCTCGCAATTCCACTCCCTCCTTCCCTCTTCCCCCATCCCGCGAATCCCCCTCCCAAGTTCCCCTCCCCCCTCCCGAGTTCCCCTCCCCCCTCTCGTGTTCCATACATTCTGTCCCAGTACATTTAGTTATAAAACAGCTCGCCTGCCACCTATTGCAATTTTTTATACAAATTTCATAATGCCAGAGCTCACGAGTAGTTATATACAAACCTTTTCCTGACAATAACGAACACATAAAAAAGAAGTACTTATCAGATTTGGTGCTATGATATATAGATTATTTATTTTTTTACTAAGACATACCTACACAGTACATTACAATACATGTTATAAGATGTTAAATTTTTACATGGAAATGTACCTATTACGTAAGTCATAGAATGTCAGTTGGTAGTTACGCTTGACATTTGTAATAACGGGTTTTAAAACTTAATTAAAACTAGATATAGAAGAAGATTTAATTCGCATGAGCTTTGAATATTTGGTTTTGCTTGGAATACTTTGCCAAAACAAAAACTCATATTTGAAAGGAGGATACAATAATGACTGTAACTGTATTTTAAGCTCACGTTTGCCATTTGAAAACGGCTGGGAATCGCCATCAATAGTGGCAAAACTCAATATTATGTATACAATATCTATTTCTAAAGATAAACCGGTATTACATTATTTTGGATTCGCCATTCCGCATTTAAAAGAAAATCGGAAATACTGTTTTTATAATGTGAGTATTTTAATCAATGCAGTTTAAAAACTTTACGCTTGCAATCTTATTAAAGGAAGTGAAACGGCTCCGCCAATATTATTTGTGTTATTGAATGTAACCATAAGAAGAAGTACGCGACTGATTTGTTCAATAAACTGACTTTTAGATTAGAAGAAGAAAAAGCGAGTAGCTGCTATCACATATTAGGGAGGCCGCACACATCAGACAAAAATCGGATCAGACAAAAATCGATACGAAAACCGGATTGGTTATAATACCGGGACCACGCCCGTTGTCGGCAATGAAAATAGGCCACGCCTTTCCGCGTCGGCCGACCAACCGATTTTGTCGGATCAGACAATCTGAGGAAAAAATCTAATATTTACGGCCGGCCTTAACCGTACACTGTTACTGTCTTACTCTAGTACTGCTCAAGTCAAAGTAGCAATTTAATTTTACTACAGAAACACTAATCCAAAAGACTTCTAATTGTCGGTTTAAATGTTCATCTAACAAAACGTAAAATGAATTCCCTTACATAAGTAGGTGTGTGGATTAGCGCGGATAGACAGAAAGAACAGATATCGATCAGTTTGACTGTCAGCCGCTAATAAATGAATAGTGTGATTAATATCAGCATTAGTACTTACCAATAACTATCGCAAGTATGGGATGATAAATTTAACTGCACGGATTAAACAGAGTAAGGGGTATTATGTAGTATTAGATTGGAAACAGGATGAAACGACTGACACCATAAATAAACCAATCATTGACTGACGCTGAAGAAAGCACGTGTCAATAAAAAACAAAATATTTAGGTTATACCATAAATATACTAACCCCTAGATCGATATCTTCGGGCCTTTTGCTTCTAAGCAGTTTGGTCATCACTGTCACCAACTTAACCAAAAATAAAATGGTCCACCAAAGACAATACACAAATAACATAGAGGAAGTTCAAGGCCATTTATCACCATAGAGAATATGATCGCACTCGACCTTCTTCATTCATTCATTAGCCAAATAAATTATTTAAAAATAAAAATGCTTGAAAGCAGAAAAATGTTTTAGTTTCCCCAAGAAAACAACGTTCCATCTGACAAAGCCTGAGGGAATGAGCTTTACATAATATTTACAGCTCATTCTCTCAGCAGGGAGCTTTGTCAGATGGAAACCTGTTATCCTGAGGAAATCAAAAAATCAAGCGTTAGTAAAAAACCTAAAATACTTGAAATATGAACTCCTTATAAAAGGAAAACATTTTCAAATAATGATTATGGTTTTCTACAACGAATTTCCATTTTTCTGCTTGAAAAATGAGAACTCAGGAGTACATGTTTAAATAATTTTTATTTTCAGAAAGACAATCAATAATAGCACATAAAAACACTGGTTCGGTGAATTCGATGAATTGATAAATGGTTTGAAAAAGACTATCGACACTGGAAAGGAAACATGGCTAAAGCGTCATACAGCTGTGACATTAAAGATTAACGTACACAATAAGCTGTATTGTTTGTTTACGTATGTTCATCTTTAATGTCACATCTATATGGCGCTTTAGCCATTTTTCCTTTCTAGTAGTCACCGTACATATTTATCTTAGTTCTTGTAGAATGAAATAAAAAATCTGCATATTCTAAATTTCCTTTCAACCGAAATTAAACAGAGTATACCTTCATTGGACCCATTTCAGCCATCTCACAGTAAAAACCGCATCACGTGTTCTGAAAAAAATATATCACATTAAAAAAAGTTTGTGAACATAATATATAATATTTTTCCCTTGTGATGACATACTTTGTTTATCACAAGGGAAAAATATTCTCCCTTCTGTTCATATGAAGAACGAAAAAACCACGTAAGATCGTTGGAGATCCGCAAAAAATGCAAGGCTGATGTAAGCGTAATGAGTAAGATTGAGAAAGAAACCCTCAGATGGTTTGGGCATGAAAAGCGAATGTACAATGAATGGAAGAAGTATACATAACGCAGATGTGAGTGGTAGTGAAGTGCCAAGTCTTCCTCGGGGACACCAGAGGAAGACTTGGCACGATCAAGTGAATAATTGCTTGCTTGCGTGGGGCACGTCAAGAGTCAGAATAATAGAATAGTATGTATAAATGTGAATGAGGCAAGGAATGTATGCCAAGACCGAGTTGTTTGGCGGTCCGTCCTCTCTGAATGCCCTGCGGGAAAACAGCACGACAATTAGTTACTTAAAGCATTATTAATTTTACTTGCCAAATGTTATGGTCTGCCAAACAATGTTATAAGGTGTTCCTAATATAAAGCTTCAAAATCATCCAAAGTTTGGAACATTTTCTGAAACAATATTTGTGAAACATTAACCACTCGGACCCATAAGCTTGTTTTAACGATAATATAACATTAACAGACATATGTATGACGTACGAGGCGTACGTAACTTATTAAAGTAAAATTGAAAGCATATTTTATCAATTATCAATACAAACACATGTCATTTAACCTCAAATAGGTTTAAAGATAAATCAAGCTGAATGTTAATGTCGTATGTAATTACCTGATTTCTGGATCAATTGCGGACAAACTTTAACCATTTTTCCACCTCTGTAATTCGTGTAAACGATTTTTGAATGAAATATGCCCATCGGCGATGTCAACAATACAAATTCAAATACGAATTCATGTTCGTTTGACAATCGTATGATGCAATTTGACGTTTAAAGTTAGACCTATCTATAATTAAGCTTTATCTATAAGAATTTGGTCCCCTCCTGTCAGTTCCAAGGTCAAAGCCGAGATTAACGCCCCTGGGTTATACCATAAATATACTAACCCCTAGATCGATCACTTCGGGCTTTTTCCTCCTAGCGGTTTCGTCACCAACTTAACCAGACCCCCCCCCTCGCCCTTCCCGCACCTGCCAGCGCTAATAGACTAAAGATAGGGGAAACTTATTTGTCTACCATAGACAATATAATCGCTCTCGACCTACTTCATTAGCCCAATAAATTATTTAAGAACAAAATTATTGGAATCAGAAAATGTTACATTAGACAAATGAAACACTCTGAGAACATCTTTAAATATGTTTATTTTCAGTAAAGACAATTGATAATAAATAACACATAAGACAATTGATAATAAATAACACATAAGACAATTGATAATAAAACATAACACAAAAACTAAGGTATCCTAACCGACCTAACCTCAAATTAATTTACGGACGAATGCTGAATGTTGATGTCCTGGTACTGGTTCTGATCCTGGTCATCTTGTAGATACTCCACTGACCAGCTCTCTTCATCTTCACCGTCAGACTCCCATTTGACATCGGAAATGTCTCCTTCCAGTGCAATAGTTATTTCTTCATGTGACAAACCTCTAACAGCCATCTATAAAAATGATAACAATAAGTTATATATAGTCTACCGGAAAACATTAAAATAAATTAATACATCTTGAAAGAATCAAATTAAAATACGTAAAACAATACAAAAGGCCAAAACAAGAAGATCTCCATTAAAAACATCCACCAATGCGCCATCACAGGATCATGAACGTTTTAAGCAAAAACAAAATGAAAAAGCAATGTTTTTGAATGGAAATCATATTTATCGATCAGATTAAACATTTGTATACAGTATAATAATTATTTTCAACAGAAAAATGCTATATCTTACCTTTTAATGATATGCAGAAAACCAAGATGTCAAACCGTTTTATCCAAGACGCCATTTCCAAGTATTTTGTGTTGCCAGTACGCGATTTGTTATATACCTTATAAAACATATCTTTCTCAAGCGATACGCAAAATACGGGGCTGTTTGTTTCATAAAATCAAGAGATTTTAATTTTCATCCATCAAATGACCTGACCACCTCCGTAGTCCAGTGGGTAAGACTCTTGACTCACGATCCGGAGATTGGGGTTCGAACCCGGCATGCGCAAGTAAATTTTATTTGATTAATTTGTGTTATTTCACAATTAATTCATTTAAAATAATATATATTATAGTATATTTACGGCATGTTCCAGAGTGGAAGATACTATCAGTATCGCCCTGGTGTAAGACCACCATTCAGAATTTAAATGTTGCTTGAAAATGGCTTTAGCCGTGTTTGGTGACCAGATCTGAATAGCCAGGTACTTCCCAACCCTCCTCTTCCCCACCTCCTTCCCCTCCTCACTACCTTCAGCCTCACAACATACCTAATTTGGGGAATGCCATAGTCTCACTGGCTTCAGACGGAGCAGTTGAGATTCTTGTACGGTATTTACTGTAAAAAAAAAAATCATTTTCTTCAAGATCTTGTGATATATTTAGAAAATCAAAACCAAAACACATTGAAGCTGTATGGATCAGGTGTTCTCGGAAATTAAAAAAAAAATTCTACAACTTCAAGAGTCCACCAATTTTTCCATTTGTGAAGGCACAAGTCGTTTCAGCAAGTTTTTGTACAATAAAAATAAATCCTCAAATAATAAGTGTGCGAGTGCTCCGTGTATACGATGTAATAAAAATTTAAAAAAATATATGGAATCACAAAACCCCCAAAAATACCACAAAAAATACTCCAAAACACCTATTAAACCAGTAAAAAAATCCCATCCCACTTATTTTACCCCTAAGTTGGCAACCCTGAGCGAGAGATGGCGAAAATCAAAATTACAAACCTATCTTTACAGCTCCATCTACGAAACTTTATCTATGAGTGGCAGCACTTTTACGTCACGGACCACGGTTGAAAAATTTGAACGAAGTTATACGCCCCTGGGTTATAAATAGATAACAATGAGGTCATAGACAATTGTTAAAATTTCCGTTCTTGGCTTTAAATTTATTTTACTTAAGCGTCGATGACACGTGGCGAGTTTACAAGCTACTATCTACTAAGTTTAAAAGCGGATAAATCGGCGAGTGAGATTGTCATGATGACACACAAAACTGTCCACTCGCTCAGAAGCGTAGGAAACTGATGCCGCTGCTAGCGCCAGTAACAAGAATAACGACGCCTGCGTGAACTAATTTTTCAGATGTTTAACATTCAAAATCAGCTGTTTATCGGAAGCCATGTGGGAAACATAAATAAACCAATCCCGAGCAAGCGTGTAGGCGAGTTAAGTTGACGACCTTTCAACTTTTTTTCGTAGATTGTCAACATTCTGCTAGTCGCTGCTAGTAAGCAAGTAACACGGTGACACTGGCCGGGTTTACTAACAGATAGTGAATTTCCGAGATAGTAGCTTGTAAACTCGCCACGTGTCGTCGACTCTTTATGCCTGGATTACATTGAGCGAGTTTACAAGCTATCTGGGAAATTAACTATCTGTTAGTAAACTCGCTTAGTGTAATCGTATTACTAGCTATCTAGCAGATTGGGGACAATCTAGGAAAAAAAGTTGAAAGGTAGTCAACTTTACTCGCTACTCGCTCAAAATGGCGGCCCACCAACAGCTGATTTCAAAACTATCAGAATTTTTTCTCGCGGGAGTCGTAATTCTCCCTACTGTCTAGCGTGTGGCGCTAGCAGTGAGCTCAAGTTTTTTTAACAAAATGTCGACAGAATTGGTTCGCGCGGGAGTCATTATTTTAGCTGTTACTGTCGCTACAAAGCGAGAAGATAGTTTTGTGTGTCATCATGACAATCTCGCTCGCCGATTCACCCGCTTTTAAACTAACTGGCTAGTAGCGTGTATACCCCCTCAATGTTGTCGCCGCTTTGATTCAAACAATGTCTTGTTAAATATTTTAATTAAATTATGACCTTGAGACAAAATGAAATAAGCCGTCATAGAAACAACATACATAAAATAAAAATCGTAAGCTAAAATAATTTAGTGCAAGCGATTCTCACCTTACACAGGGCCGAAGCCCGATTAACCAAAACAATCACTTGATTCTGTGCAAGTTTAGGCGAGCCGTCGGATTGACAAAAAACCTTAAATGATTATTTTTATTTCACCAAGCGTTTGTAATTTAAGTTTTCTACGGCTATACCGGGTTTTAGAATATATTTATATTTAAGAAATTTGTGCTGAATACTTTCAACGGAATCAGAGTTGATTTAAAAGTTAGCAACACAACAGAACAAATACATTCGACTAAACCTCGAACATTGAAAAATTTATGTTTTTTTGGTGATAAATATAATATTGTAAATTTCTCTACCATTATGCAGAATGAAGCAAACATTTTCAGTTTTTTTATTTGTTAGTATCTTGACGCGTGAACGTCAAGTAAATTAAAATATATATATATATATATATATCGCCAAAATCACTAATTTCATTGACGGAGGACCAAATTGTCGATTTAACAATAAAAGCTAAAATGTTGATTTATTCCGAAAAATCTTCAGAGCAGAGTCGTTAGGTAGAATGCTGTTCTTGTTCGACCGGTATTACAATGGAAGGTGCTCCGAGGAACTAGCGTCATTGATATATTGATCTCTTCGACGTAGTCGGCGAACACTCCGACCGCGTGCCCAATATTTGTACAGGATTGACCATTTTCACATGTAAACGGGTCGTTTCTACAACTCGTCCTTCGGTTTCAGCTCGGTTGTGGAATGATTTGCCAGCCTCTGTATTTCCTCCCTCCTATAATATCCTTCCTTTCCTAAACGTACTCACAGCATCCCTTAGGGCCCTCTGGGCCTTCTGTGCGGAGCTAACGCAATCATCCATCCATTATTTGACCCCAATCCAAAAAACTTGATTTTAAGATAGAGACCTAAAATTTACATTTTGTACTATGCACAACATAATATATCATCGTTAAATGCATCATGCTCAAAACAAAAAAGGTTTTAGACTATTGAAAATGGGAGATGGGTGTGGGTACCGCTGCCCCGAGAACATTTTATTGAATAACAAGCACTACTGCCATGGGTAAGGTTTGTGTTGGTCTTGGCAGAGAATGATTTTGCCGGCCTACAGTGTGGCGGACCGGATCGGAAGAGATTGGTTGAGAGAGCTATGTGTGGAGCTACCGTTAAAAAAATTAAAATCATCGGAAAAGCGCCCACGTACCTATATAAATACGGTGTAAAGTCAGGAGGAGTATTTCACTACAGAGGCGAAAGGTAGGGACTGTAGGTAGGGGATTTAAATTATGAAGGAGGAAGAAAATTTGTCTGCAGTTCTTTCCTCTTGCGAACCAACTTATACCGATGCGAATTGAAGAAACGATCCGTTCCCATGGAGCCAACTTCAACTAGGAATGGGTGTCTGTAGAATTTTCCGCCCGTGCCATGGGGCACTAAGAATCAGTTGCTGCCAGCTCTGTTGATCAGGCTCCTTTAAAATACCTGTAGCATGTCTAAATTGCGTCCGTACTTTATATATGGCAATCGGTCTGTGGAAAACTAATCGTCAATCGAACGGCTCGCCCTAGTTTGCACAGAATAGAGATGGTTTTTTATACATATTGGGTGTTCCAGCCCAAAGGTGGCTTTTCATTAAAATTGTAGAACTTACGTAAGGGGTAAGGTTACCACCTAGTTATGACTGGTAGAGGGAGGTCTTTATTCTCTCCAGCCAGAATCTCTCGACCCCCCGCTTTGCACTGCAGTCGGAGGGAGGGAATCATACGTCCGTCACTCCTGGACATACTAACCTCCAGATTCCTACCCACCCGTATTACCTATATCCTTCCCAGAAATTTATTTCTTTCTTTTCAATAAAAAAAAATTCTCCACACAGCATCCCCTAAAATGACATTGGTCTTGCGGAAATTTAATTTTCTTAGGGCCTCCTGGTGTGGAGCTAATGTAAAAAAGCTTGTCACGATTGAAGGGTCAATTATGTTTGCGAAACTGGAGTCCTCCTACTAAGAACCTTTGTATTTATAAGTAATTTTAATATTCATTTGTCCTAAAAACTATAAAAAATATGGTCAGAATCGACTGCACTAAATGTTAGTTCAGAATCAATTTGTATTATCTTATTATAAAGTCGTTTTTTTTGTTAAGGCCGCCGAAGTCCAACATAGTCAACCGGCTGAAAATCTACCAGCCCAATAATTTACGCATGACATATTATCATAATCCTAATGGTTCGGCCACATTGATGCCAACATCCAACTTGAAACGTTTGGACGATTGTGTGGAGGGGTAGTTCGTGCGTTGGAAGCTCGAGTTGGAAGGTTGGAGTTTGAGTTAGCCAGGATTCACCTCTGAGGTGATTGGCGATGGCATAAAAATTGTTTGAAATTATTTACCTCTTTAGCTTTTGGGCCATTTATTAATTACGTCACACTTTAAGGGCAGGGGAGGGGAGTAGATACGTGTGACATTGGGAGGTCATCAGCTCTGTGATGTCACATGTAAAAATTTAAATTATTTAACCACAAAACTTAAAAAATGAAAAATTGCAAATGATTTGACGTCACACTAGGGAGGAGGGAATCTTAAAAATGTGACAAAGTGTGGTAGGGATGGGGGGGGGGAAATCATGAAATTCGTGTGACGCAATTTATGGATGGTTCAAATTAATAAAAAACATAGATTTTAACACTTTTGTTGTTCATAAAAACCTACATGTTTCGTGAGCAATGCTCACTTCTTCAGGGTTTAATTGATTCATATTAAACCCTGAAGAAGTGAGCGTTGCTCATGAAAAATGTGTGTCTTCATAAACGATAAAAAGTGGTAAAACCAAGTTTTTTTATTAATGTGAATTAAAATGGTATCACAAAATAAGTTTGCTGTGTTAGAAAAAGTTATGAATGGTTCCCTTTACGAATAGACAACCACATGATGGAAACCGAACCATTGCCTGCACAATTATAGGCAATACTGATAAAAGATACTGCGCCGAATCAGTGATTCGACGTCCGAAATTTTGAGTTCACAGTTCGGAGTTGGAGAGTTGGCCGCAGCCACCACACGATCGGCCAAACTTCCAACTCCGAATTAAATTCAGAGATTGATGGTTGACTTCGGTGCGTTAGTTGCATAAATGGCCAGATGTGCGGAAATGTTTGTCTATGACATCATCATTGTCTATGCAAAAATAATGTATTTTTTGACACAAGCTTTCCTCACCGACCACCGTCAGTCATTTGGTCGTCTTACCGTTATACCAATATCTAATTCTACATAATAACCCTTACACTGTTTAACCCACACAGTTTAATTTATCATCACATACTTGTGATAGTTATTGGTAAGTTCTAATGCTGACATTAATCACGCTAATCATTTTGGTTGCGACCGTTATTCCAAACCAAACTGATCGACCATTGCTCTTTCACAACTGCGCGTCTCTAACACTCCTTAGTTTACTTTACCAATGCCGATCAGTTCATCTGCACGAGTTGAGGAATTGATTTAACGTTTTGATTGAGGAACATTTAAACTCTCAATTTGAAGCGTACATATTTTTAAATTTAGTTTCTGTGGAATAATTAAATTGCTACCTTGACATGAGCAATACTAGAGTGAGATAGTAGCCTCCATATATATATGGTATCATCACTTTCTTCTAATTCCAGACATCCGAGATCATAGATATTTTTCCGTAATGAGTATCCCATGATTGACGGCGATTCTCTCTACAGCTTTCAAATGTCAACTACAAGCTCAAAATACAGTCACACTTATAAATATAAATAGCTTTACAAATATGTTTTATGTATACGTTTTCAATATTTGGCAGAGTATTCCAAGCGAAACCAATTATTCTAAAATCGTGCGAATTAAAGTGCGTTATAAGAATCTTCTGTTTCAGCTATACTTTTTTGGCTTGAATCAATTACCAAACGCTTTCACAGAAGTGCCATGGATCTATTAAATCCCGAGACTGTTTCCATCAAGACGGAACAAGGGCCCCAGGGAGAAGGCGGAGGTGTAATGCTGTATACGGATATAGGTTTCGACCTCCCAGATGTAAAGATGAAATTTTCGCAAAACGCGGAGAGTACTCAGACAGCCGGTAAGTAACATTCATTGGGTATATTAAAACGTGGTAAGTATGTTCATTTCGGAATTTTAACTTTATCATATTGCTCAGAATGTGTTCTCGATTCTTAAAAAATTTTATCTCTTTTTACATGGGACATAATATAAGTTGCACTTATTAAAATGCGTTGACGTTGATGGAGTAAAGACATTCCATTGACATAAATCAATCAAACTCCGTATTAAAGGAGCTCAAAAGCAGGGTGCTTCTTGCAGCATTGGTCCCCGAAGCGGACAATTGGAGTCATTCTTCTAGCTTATATTGACCTTAAAGATTGATATATCATTGGAATCTTCAATATTTTTCTTTATTTGTTTATAGTTTTTATTATAAAAATGGTTTAATTTATTAAAATTATGTTAATTTAAATATCTTCACATCACAAAGTCTTAACTTCATATGAACAATTTGTAACATTTGCTGCTAGCGTCGTGAGCGATTCGCAAATTTCGCATGATTTGGTTGGCAGCATTGCACTCCGAAGGGGCGGCAGATGTTTCAAGATGCTTCGGAAAAAGTTCGGGCGCTTCAGTTGACGGGAGTACCACAGATCGAGCAGGTGTTTTTGTGTGACGGGCTGTTGTATGGCTGGACTCAAGACATTTTGGATCACGAGAAGTGAGATTTAAATTACTTATATTTTTAACAGATCGAGATTGTGCTTTATAGATTATTTTTAGGGATTACTGATTCATAAATATGTTACGTTTTACGTCACAGGCGCCCATCAGTAATTTTCTTATGTCGTTACAATATAATTTCTTTCTTATTGACACGTGTCGAGAAACTTTAAACATTTACAGCTGGGTACGATACATCGTAACCAGTCACCCCTGATGATTAATTCTGTTGTTTAACTTAGAGTCTCATAGCGAATCATTATAATATGTTCCAAGGGCAGGGTTTGATTTTTTACAATAAATTATACATTGTTCACATACCTACTTATTATTGCTACCTAACCTCATTGCTTGCTTGCTGGTTTTGTATGTGATTATTTATTCTATTCATGGATGGATGACCAGGTTTGGAGGGAATGAATTACAAGTAAGTATGGAACGTCACATTGGCGCGCTTCGGCTGAACCTGTCTATGTTTGTTTTTTCTCGCACGTGTTCGCGGTAGTGTTGTTCACGATTATCAAATGGTTTTTACATCTCGATCTGTTATTAATTTGATTCTCACTTTTCCTTGGGTTTATAACAGCCCGTCCCACGACTAACTTGCCGATCTGATATTTTTAATACATAGTTTCACACAGTTTTTTTGCCTTGGTTTCCGTCAACTCATCGGCGTTATTACGCTTTTAACTCATTTTGGCTGCTCAGTTCGCTGGCAGCATACATTATTTATTATTTTCTTAGAATTGGTGATTGCATGTGCATTGTCATTTTTCATGTCGTGTTGTTGCATGTATTCTAATAATTTTCTTTCTACCCTACAATCGAGAAATAGGTTATGGATGAAGGAGTAGGTACAAGAAGTAGAACAGCGGCAAAATTCATCATGGCGAAACAGGATGATACACCGGCGGGGTCCGGTTCAGCTTTGTCAATTCCGTCACTTCCGTCGTTTCCGGTTCACAAGTGGAACCTCACCTTTGATGGCTCTGCGGATGTCAGAAATTTCTTAGAACGGGTAGAAGAACTTGCTGTCGCTAGAAACGTAAGTTATGCTTCTCTTTTTTCTTCTGCAGTCGAATTGTTTTCAGGGCAGGCGCTACAATGGTTCAGAGTAAACCGCTCCGCTTTCTCATCTTGGGCGGACATTGTGGTTGCGTTAAAAAACGAATTTGAGCTTTTAGACCATGAAAAGAGGTTATTGGCACAAATAAGATTGACGTTTCAAGGTCAGAAAGAGAATTTTAGTTCTTTTATCACTCGTGTTCAATTGCTGAATAATCGTTTGTCCACTAGGTTGCCGGATGATGAGATCCTAGACATTTTGCGGAGTAATATGTTGCCAAGATATATTCAGAAACTTTCTCTTTCGGAGATCCCTGATTGGTTAACCTTAAAAAAATTAGGTAGGATGATTGAGTTGGCCGACAGCCGTTCAAACGACAGATCAAACACTAGTAATTCTCATCCTATTAATTATTCTAGTAACAAAGGTAATCAGAGGAATCACAGTAAATCTAATTTTTCTAGAAATAACTTTTCTGGTAATAGAGGCAATGAGAGGTATTCGAATGATTTACATTTGTCTAGGAACAACCATGCTGGCAATAGTAATAATAACAGAGATTGCAACAATTTGAATTTTTCTAGAAACAATTATTCTAACAATAGAGATGGTTATGTAAATTCTGCCGATCCTAATTTCAACTTCAGGAATAACCGTCGTGATTTTTCGAATGTTTTGCATAACCCGTCAAATGTGAATTCTAGGGAGGTGCACTGCTTTCGCTGCGGGCGTCCGGGGGTCAAGGCTCCTCTCTGCGGCTGCCGTCCTCAAAAAAACTGATGGCCCGTGAGGTCCTGTCGGTGGGCGCTATGACGTCTGCGTTTGCCGAGATTACTTCACGGGAATGGGTTTTGTGGCTGGATACCGTAAGAGATTTTTATAAGAATTTAAGGACTTCGAAGGAGGTGCGAGCGGCCAACAGGGACGGCCGTCCTTACATCTCTTTCCAAGTTTTGAGCACAGGCTACTCTGGTCTTCTAGACTCTGGGTCGCACGTTTCGATTTTAGGAAATAACTTTCATCGTAAATTTTTAGATTTAGGTTTCAATTTGTCAAAATTGGATTCTGATTTCGCTCTAGTATCGGCGACTGGTCATTCGGTTACCTGTTCTTACAAAATAGCTCTCCCGGTGCGTTTTGAAAATGTTGTTAGAACGTTCAATTTTGTTATTATGCCAGACATTAAATCTGACATTATTCTGGGTTGTGACTTTTGGAAAGTTTTCAACATCTGTCCTAAGATCTCAAAATTAATGTCTTGTAATGATTCTGTTAGTAGTGTTCGAGCATCGAATAGTATTGGGCTGGATAGCGAGAAAAATTTATCTCAATCCCAACGCTCCGTCTTGAACGTTGTAGTTCAGGAGTACATGGATTACTCAGGAGATCGGTTAGGCAGGACAGGGTTAGAACATCATGTCATAGACACGGGTGATGTGCCTCCTATCAAACAAAGGGTTTATCCCATTTCTCCGCACTTACTTCCGGAAGTACATAGGGAGCTTGACAGACTCCTAGAGTTAGGTGTGGTAGAACCGAGCAACAGCTCGTGGAATAATCCCATTGTTCTGGTACCTAAGAAAAATGGCACATTCAGGCTATGCCTCGACAGCAGACGCTTAAACGCCGTCTCGAAACGCGACGCCTACAATTTACCGTTAATCTCAGACATTCTCAATAGCTTGGGTGGTGCTCGTTTTCTATCAACTTTGGACTTAAATGATGCCTTTTTCCAAATTCCGCTAGACGAAAAGTCTAAGGAGAAAACCGCGTTCACGATACCCAAGCGAGGGTTGTTTCATTTCGTCACAATGCCGTTCGGTTTACATGGTGCTAGCTCCCGGATGATGCGGCTGATGGATAAAGTGTTAGGGCCTGAATTTGATGGCAAAGTCTTTTGTTACTTAGATGACATCATCATTATTAGTTCATCTTTCGAAGAACATATTTATCTCTTGAGGAAGGTTAAACAGAGACTACAGGCCGCCGGTCTTACGATTAATGTGCAGAAATCCGTTTTCTGCAGGGACTCACTCAAATACCTAGGTTTTGTCATTGATGATAAAGGTCTCCGCACAGATCCGGATAAAGTCAAGGCAATTGTTGATTTTCCGACCCCTTCGTCACAAAAGAGCTTACGTAGATTCATTGGGGTACTCTCGTGGTATAAGAGATTCATTTTCAATTTTTCTAGCATTGCTTCACCTTTGTATAATTTAACAAAGAAAGAATTCGCGGGTAAGAAATTTGTGTGGAATGATCAAGCGCAATTAGCATTCTCAAAACTTAAAAACATTCTTGTATCCGCTCCGGTTCTCGCATGTCCTGATTTCAAGAAACCATTCACGATTAGCGTAGATGCTTCAAATGTAGGGCTCGGAGCATGTCTTTCACAAATGGATGATAAGGGGTTAGAACACCCTATTTCTTTCATTTCAAGAACACTTTCTGCTCAAGAGAGGAACCACTCTACCACAGAAAGAGAGTTAAATGCTATGATTTTCGCGTTGGAAAAATTCAGGGGTTATATTGAGGGTTCGCCTATTCCGGTAAAGATTATAACAGACCACTACAGCCTGAAGTGGTTGACCAGCTTAAAATCGCCTTCAGGACGGCTCGCGCGCTGGGCAGTCAGGTTACAACAGTTCAATTTTGAAATTATTCATAGAAACGGTAAGGACAATGTAATTCCTGACGCGTTATCACGGGATCCTTTACAGGTTAATACGATCAGTCAAAATTTTTCTACATCGGACCAATGGTACGTCAAATTAAAGGAGAAAATTTTGGCAAATCCTGAGAAGTATCCGGCGTGGAGAATTACTAACGATAGGCTCTATAAACATATCCAGAGTATGGAGGCTTTACATAGGTCCTACGACTGGAAAGAGGTAGTTCCGAAGGAACTCAGGAATAGTTTAATTGTACAGCACCATGTTCCTCCTACTTGCGCCCACTTTGGGATTTTAAAAACCCTGAACAGAATTAGACACAAATATTATTGGCCTAAAATGTCTGCTGATGTAAAAGCTTTCATCGGTAAATGTCAGATATGCTTAGGTTACAAGAGTACTAATTTGTTACCGCCAGGTTTGATGGGAAATCCCAAATTGGTTCAGCGCCCTTGGCAAATGATTGCAACTGATTTACTGGGGCCTTATCCGAGTTCATACAAGAAAGGTTATACTTATCTCTTGGTAGTTTCTGATTTCTTTTCTAAGTACACGAGGCTGTTCCCGCTGAGGAAGGCTACTGGGTTGAATATTGCTTCCATTTTAGAGAATGAAATTTTCCTGAAGTTTGGAGTTCCGGACACCATTGTGTTGGACAATGGTCCTCAATACATTTCACGTGATATGAAAGCTTTAGCCAATAAGTTTCATATTCGTCACCTGTTTTATAACTGCAGATATCATCCTCAGAACAATCCTGTGGAACGTGTTAACAAGGTTTTGGTAGCAGCGCTTGGTTCGTATGTTGGATCTGACCACAGAACCTGGGCGAATCATCTTCCAGAAATTGAGTTAGCCATTAACACGGCAGTCCATGAAGTCACAGGTTACACTCCGTTTTTTCTCAACTTTGGCAGAGAGATCATCATTTCAGGAAAAGATTATTTAGGCACTGATTTCAATGCTGAAGAAATTACGTTTGCTAAGCGTGACTCTTGGGCGTCAGGTTTAGAAGAATTGAATGACATTTTTTCACAGGTACGGACATCGTTAAGGCAGTCATACGAACGGAACAAGCTGAACTACAACTTGCGTCGTAGAGATATTCAATTTAGGGTTGGGGAAACCGTATGGAGGCGATCATTCGTATTATCAGATGCAAGTAAACACTTTTCAGCAAAATTGGCACCTAAATTCATTAGGAGCAAGATTATTGGGAAAATTTCTCCAGTAGCATATCAGTTAGCTGACATGAATGGCAAAAAACTGGGTATTTATCATTTAAAAGACATTATTAAATCTGAAACTCCAGTTGATCGTTAGGGTTATTTCAATAGGGGTTGGGTTTTTCTTATCTCCGTTGAGAGATTTTCTTTGTCATTTTATTTGAATGTTATATGTGTTCTAAGTATTTGCATGCATATCCAGCAATTGCATGTGGATCATTCAGCGTGGTGACGTGACTTATCCTTACGTCCTCACGTTGATTGCATTGTCCTTGTCAGTGTTTGTGTTTTCAGATATTACACGTATGTGTTGTACTTTGCAAGTGTATAATGCGTATACTTAAGCATATGTAGTTCAACGTGTGAAAGTGACTGATCATCATTTTCATACATTGAATTTACTTGTAATTTCGGTTTGTTTCCCTGTAGCAAAACCGTTTTTACATAGTTTTTCAAAACCTTTTATTTTAATTTTTATTGAACTATTTACTGTGTATTTTTGCGGATGTATAGAGGTGTTTAGCGTAGTATCATTATTGCTATTAGTGTGTAGAAACCTAGAATACCTTATTGTTTCACTTACTTTATGTTGGTGTCTTTTGGAATAATTTCCATGGGAAAAAAAATATATATATTTATATGAAAAAGGCTATAGCTTCAGAAGCTCAAAATTATCTATTTTTCATATCGTTTTAGGAAACGTATGGCATGGGCATTGTTCCAATTTGTTTACTCTGGTTATGGTGATGGTTGTTTTTCACACGCAATAGTGAACATATTCCTTAAGGTTCTATTCTATGATACTTAAGTTATTATTTTATGATATACATAACATCGGTACATATATTTGATGAGTAAGCATAATATAAATACATTTATTAAGTTAATTCCGCTGTGGATTTTTGTTTTAAGATTATTATAAAGGGTTTTGTAATTGTTTTGTTTTACAATATTGGTTAAACAATTTTTAATTCCATGGTCAATTTCTGGATGCATTTTATCCTCTATTTATACTAAAGATTTTGAACTTAGTTTGTTACTTCAATTTATTTCCATATTCGACTGGTTGTTGGAGTTCGCTTAAGAGCTCGAGCGAATTTGAACACCCTGTCAAATGTGAGAAATACTAATTCTGTTAAAAGAGTTACATATTTATTACAATAAATTATTGTCATATAGTTATTTGCTGATTACAAATATGCTATCTAAAACTAGGGGAATTAATCATGTTCACATCCAATTTTATTGGGATCTTCTATTTGGGTAACTTTTTTCGACAGAGGTCTTGATTCTGTGAGTGGGGTCATTACTTGCTTGAAGTTTAATGGTTTGATTCTCGGCTATTTATTTTTTTGATCAACAGGTGTCAGGGGTGTTTTTTTCAAACTAGGATTTAAAATAAATGTTTGTGTTTGGACTTCAGTATTTTTATGTAATATCTTCCTCATTCAATTGAACTTTAGAATGTTAATTAGGTATTCAGTCTTGCAGGTCATCTATGAGAGTTATTTACTTCCTTTTCAAATAATTTTTTTGAAACATTTCATTTAGTAGGTAAAGCACATTTCATTCTTTACTTAACTTAGCTTTTTTCATGCAAATTTTACTCAGTAACATTATGTAAGCTTTAGTGGAGCGGTTAGTTAGAAATCTCACTTCTGAATACTCTTCAGCGTCGCATTGTCAACCCTCATCAGCACGGGGAAATTTCTTCAATGTATGCAGAACCTCACTCAAGGATCTTCTTCAGCTTACACAAGATGCAGTCTTGATCATAATACATCTTCATTCTTTTGGACGGCAGAGCTAGCAGCGCGGGAAAAATTTCATCACCTACACAGAACCTCACTTAATGACTTTCGTCTGCTCCAATTTGAGATGTTTCATCGCTACCTTGGGCCATCTTGGGTCATCAGTTTTGGAAGAAAGAAATATCAGAAGACGCTGAATTTGAGATTTCAGACCAAATGTTTCATCGCTACCTTGGGCCATCTTGGGTCATCAGTTTTGGAAGAAAGTAATATCAGAAGACGCTGAATTTGAGATTTCAGACCAAATGTTTCATCGCTACCTTGGGCCATCTTGGGTCATCAGTTTTGGAAGAAAGTAATAGCAAAAGAAGCTGAATTTGAGATTCCGGACCAGATATTTCATCTCTACCTTGGGCCATCTTGGGTCATCAGTTATTGAATGCATCATAATTGGAGAGAAGCTGCATAGATTGATGCGTCTTTCTGTTCATCGCATTATGTCATGGCTTCAGTATTGCAGTACGGTGGTCACCGCTTCTTCCATGAGGTACATTATATGAATTGGGAGTACTTCTATCACCAGGATCCTTCCGGCTGACAATCCTTATATTTTGGCATCTTCCATGACTAACATTTACGACCAAGGCTCACATAGTATGCAGTTCTCTTCAGGAAGTGACACATGGACCACTTGATTTCCAGGAGGAAATATTTTCTTCTTGGTGGAGGGGTAATGTAACATTTGCTGCTAGCGTCGTGAGCGATTCGCAAATTTCGCATGATTTGGTTGGCAGCATTGCACTCCGAAGGGGCGGCAGATGTTTCAAGATGCTTCGGAAAAAGTTCGGGCGCTTCAGTTGACGGGAGTACCACAGATCGAGCAGGTGTTTTTGTGTGACGGGCTGTTGTATGGCTGGACTCAAGACATTTTGGATCACGAGAAGTGAGATTTAAATTACTTATATTTTTAACAGATCGAGATTGTGCTTTATAGATTATTTTTAGGGATTACTGATTCATAAATATGTTACGTTTTACGTCACAGGCGCCCATCAGTAATTTTCTTATGTCGTTACAATATAATTTCTTTCTTATTGACACGTGTCGAGAAACTTTAAACATTTACAGCTGGGTACGATACATCGTAACCAGTCACCCCTGATGATTAATTCTGTTGTTTAACTTAGAGTCTCATAGCGAATCATTATAATATGTTCCAAGGGCAGGGTTTGATTTTTTACAATAAATTATACATTGTTCACATACCTACTTATTATTGCTACCTAACCTCATTGCTTGCTTGCTGGTTTTGTATGTGATTATTTATTCTATTCATGGATGGATGACCAGGTTTGGAGGGAATGAATTACAAGTAAGTATGGAACGTCACAAATTTAGACAAAATTAATGAAACTCGATCGAAAATCTGGAAACAGAAAAATCAGAAAAAGATATTTGCACCTCTAGGACTCGAACCCAGGACCTTCCGCTTTCCGGGCAAATGCGCTACCACTCATAAAGTTAAAAATAAACATACATCCTTGGCGGAAAACTCAATAGATGTCGCATATTAAAAATAAAATGGATACAAATTTATCCAGGCACTCTCTAGATAGCATTTAGTTCGGGTTTGAATCTTTCAATCATACATAAAGATAGCAGCCAATAAAATAGGTATGTGTTAAGAAAATGAAGATAGTGTTATGGTTCTTGATATCGACACCCTTGCGCAGTGGTAGCGCATTTGCCCGGAAAGAAAAAGGTCCTGGATTCGAGTCCCAGATGTGCTAGTATCTTTTTCCGATCTTCTGTTTCCAGATTTTCGATTGAGTTTCGCTAATATTGTCTTCATTTAATTAAATATTACAGTAGAGGTTAGAGGTTTTACTCATAAATGGGGTGTTCGGACACGGCTATAAAAGATCATCGCACGCCAAATAACGATCTCCATACAATCCCTTCAGACCGTTCACACCAAAGCGGTATAAGCGCAGATCAACCATAGACAATAAACGTCTACGCCATAACCGCTCCTAAAATATCAAAAAACCAAATCCATAAACATCAGATTTTTCCATCCGATTGTCGGTTCAGACAAAATTCGATTGGACGGCTGGCGCGGAAAGGCGTGGCCTATTTTCATTACTCCGCGCCGGCTGTCCAATCCGGTCTGACAACGGGCGTGGCCCCGGTATTATAACCAATCCGGTTTCCGTATCGATTTTTGCCTGATCCGGTTTGTGTCTGATGTGTGCGGCCTACCTAAGGCGATATACGAAAAGATACACCCCCCCCCCCTTCCGACGAAAACAGGAGAGAGGGGGTCATTTTAATTACGGAGCTGCCTAGTCCGGTGGATGACAGATGTCAAGTTGACAGATTCAGTACACAAAATGTGCATTCCGTGGGCGCTCCCTAATTCATCTGACCCCTCTCCTACCATGGGAAGAAATATTTTATAGCATTTTGTTTTTTCAGACAACACTAATTCGGAGACAGTTGCCATCAAGGCGGATCTTGGATCCCAAGAAGACGAAGGGGCTTTTCCTTCCATGAAAATTGAAACAGACCTGTCGGATGTTAAAAAGGAATGCTTAGAACGCGTTGAAAGAATTAACCAGATAGTTGGTAAAACCTATTTTCATTTCAAAATTTAACATTTAGTGGGATCCATTTTATTTTCTCTATTTATGCATTTACTGTGCTTATCTCCACTTGAGTAATAAGTCTTATGAAGCCTTTTTAAATCCCTTTCAAATTTCTCAACAGATCTGAAGATGCGTCCTGTGGATAAACGATTCTCTTGTCCTCATTGTAACTACTCCTCCTCTCGTAAGGCTGATTTCGAAAGACACCTTCGCAGCCATACTGCAGTAAAACATTTTTCTTGTTCAGATTGTAACTTTTCATGTTCTCAAAAGGGAAATTTGATGATACACATGAGGACCCACAGTGGAGACAAACCTTTTTCATGTTCCGAGTGCAATTATTCATGTTCTCAAAAGGGCCATCTGACAACCCACTTGCTGACTCATAGTAGAGAAAAACCTTTTTCATGTTCCGAATGCGGCTATTTATGTTCTCAAAAGTGCTCTCTTACGAGACACATGCTGACTCACAGTGGAGAAAAATCTTATTCGTGTTCCATCTGCAGTTATTCATGTTCTATTAAAGGAAATCTGACGAGACATATGCTGACTCATAGTGGTGAAAAACCTTTTGCATGTTCTGAGTGCAACTACTTATGTTCTCAACGAGGTCATCTGACGCTCCACATGATGACCCACAGTAAGGAAAAACCTTTTTCATGTTCCGAGTGCAACTATTCGTGTTCTCGAAAGAGCAATCTGACAAGACACATGCTGACTCATAGGGGTGAAAAACTTTTTTCATGTTCAGAGTAGAACCATTCAGTTCTCAAAAACATATTCTAACCAGCCACAAACTGACTCACAGGGGAGAAAAACCCTTTTTACGTTCCAGTTGTCAATATTCATGTTCTCAAAAGGAGTATTTGTCCAGACATATGCTGAATCACGATGGAGAAAAACTATTTTCATGTTCCAGCTGCATCTTTTCATGTTGTCGTAAAGGAGATTAAAAGAAACACATGCTGATTCAATAATATTTGGCTGATTTATAATAATTAAAAAATCACCTCAAGGGCGCTGTGGACAAAAATCTTTTTCATGTTCTTAGTGCATCTATTCATGTTTTCAAAAGAGATATTTGACGAAACACGTGGTGACACTCACTGTTGAAAAACGTTTTTAGTGTTCTCTGTGATACTTTTCTCATGTTCTCTTAAGACATATCTGGTGAACTATAAGCTGACTCGCAGTGGAGATTAATATTTTAATGTTGCGACTGCAACTGTTAATGTTTTAAAAACTTATAATACCTACTGCTTTTACAAAAATCCAGCCACTAGCTCTAAAATCAAGGGAGGAGTTCTCATATCCGTTAAACAAACAATGCCTACCACTTTTTTGTTTGTAAGTTGTTAACTGTCAATTAATTGTACGCGGAAAAGATTCTCGTATTACTATAAACTAAATCAGGTAAATTTCTTCTGGAATATGTCTACATTCCTCCTCTGGATCCAACATCACATTCTACGGAAACAACAGTGATGACCTAGAAACCGTTAAAAAAATATATCCCCTGATGCCAGAACATTTTTATTTGCTGACTATAATACTCCTAGCATTGATTGTATGAATAAGAACTCGTATTAAATTTAAGCCTTTACAAGTTCTCTACATCAAGTCTACAAATACCAATAATTGGCTGCTGGGTTTAAGAATTCTGTAGTGATCTTTGAATTCATATTGTTAAATCAGTTGATGAGCTCCTCCCCCTAGACTGCCACCACTTGCTTTAAGCATCAGAGATGACACCGCTATTCTGCCTAACCTAATATTTTTTCCAAAGCTGACTATCCTAACATGAATTTTAAATTTTAACTTGCAAAGGAAGACTGGTCATTTCTTCAGCACAACAAAAATCTTAACAATGATCTTGAAATACTTTACATAATTATTAATAGGGCCATTGAAAACTATTTACCACTTTCAGACTTTAAAAAAGCGAAGTTTCAGAAATTGTGCAGCGGCGAGCTAATTAACCTGGTTATCGGTAAAAAAATTGCACATTAAACTTAAAAATCGAACTCCCTTAACGACTATACGACATTTCACGACTATAGAAATCAATGTAAAAAACTGTAAAAAAAAGTTGTTTTTTGATTATTTAAATGGAATCAAAAATTCCATACCTTATGATATCTCATATTAAGAACCAGGCGCGGATCCACCGTTGTGGGCACGGTGGGCATGCCCACAACCCTAATCCCGCTCCGTTCGTAGTGGAAGGCGGGCTTATAGACTTGTAACGTCACACTTTCACGGTCCATCGAAGCTGATGATAATTAACGCTATGCCTTAAAAAAAATTTAAAAAAAAAACACAATCAATCATGAATCATGCATAATTCGAAACGCAGCAAACAGCCATTGACGATATGCTGACACGTTGTCACATTTTTGACAACAAAATATCTGTTTCTTTTTGGCACATGAATACTTGTATTGTAAAAAAATGACTATTGGCCGAGTGCATAATTTGTTTGTACCATCAAACATAGGTATCCTGAACGAATCTAAAAAATTACCTTTTTTATAATAAAACGAAGTTACGTGTGATGCAATAAAACACTTGTTGCATTGGATGCGTTTTAAGATTTTCACGGCCAAAACCTACCTCCTTCTTGAGCCATCGTTTCGGACAGCGTTGTGGTGTCCATCATCAGGGCAGATCCGGCAGATTCGGTAGATGTGTGATCTACCGGATCTGCCGGACACTGCAACGCTGTCAGAAACGTTGACTCAAGAAGGAGGTGGCGCACCACCGAATATCACCCCAAAAACAAATAACGAAAAAAACTTGTTGCATTGTTTATTGGTTTTATTGTTTGTTTGTGTGGTGTAGGTACCAAAAAGTTAGTTTTCTTGGGGAGGTTTTTGTGGCGTCTACTAATAGATAAGGGGAGTTCAAGTATTACCTAACGCAAATTTTTAAAGATTTTTAACCCCCTTTCCCTCCCTAAACGTTACGAATCACACAAGTGACTTTTTACCTGAAAGTCCCAATTAAATTGTACAAAGTAGGTACTGGAAAGTCGCTTTAATACCTGTTTTCTTGCTTTAATCGCGTTTGCGGTAATAAATAAAACAAGAGACTTCTAACTCGCAATACATGCGTATATTGGGTAAGTTCGTTTTTTAGATTTTCACGGCCAAAATTATTTTCTATATTTGTTTGTGGGGTGTTACGCCTTCTTGCGCCACCTCCTTCCTAAGCCAACGTTTCGGACAGAGTTGCAGTGTCCATCATCAGGGCAGATCCGGAAAATCGGCAGATGTGTGTATTGCATTGCAGAAATGCGTACGTATAGTATTTGTCTGAACTTCAGACCTTAGAATTTAACTATATTTAGCCAGGACTCACACCTCTCGAGATCCTACATAAAACATTAGGTGAGAGCTCTCATAGCTAGTTAGATAAATTGTCAACAGATGTCAGAAGGTACAAAACTCTGGTCAGGCCAGGATATTATTCTAATAGCTGTTTTTTAGGGTGATATACCCTCTTTCTCCTCTTCGCTTCGCTGAAACCACATTTAATTAACTAGTAACTCCTTGGTCTGTCTCGGATAGTTTGTATCTTCCGGTTATTAAAATGTAATTGGAAATAGAATTAATAAACTCAAGAGTCCCTTAAAAATTGTCCTGAAGATGAGTCTTTCATTACCAGTTCCTTACCTTAAAACTTTACAGTATTTATTTAATTTATCCGTATTGTTATTTATAAATATTTAAAAAATACAATTATTTTTATTGGCTTTGGATTCCTTCCGGATCTCCACAATTTAACACCTTCTTACCTATAATATACCTACATGGTTTTACAACACATACTTTTTTATATTAGCTCCACTGAGAACGCCCTGAGGAAAGTGATTTTTCTATGATTTCCCTGTGGAGCAACACTTTACTCCACTATGATTCACAAGCTGACTCATAGTGGAGTAAAACCTTTTTCGTGTTCAGAATGCAGTTATACAAGTTCTCAAACCGAAGATTTTAAAATCCACGGTATGATTCACAGAAAAGAAAAACCTTTTCATATCCTGACTGCAACTGTTCGTGTTCACAAAAGGGATATCTAAGAAGTCACTTGCTGACTCACAGTGGAGAAAAAGCTTTTTCATGTTCCGACTGCAACTATTCGTGAACTTCAAAGAGAAATCTAAAATTCACATGTTTACCCACAGTGGTCAAAAACCATTTTCATGTCCCGACTGCAATTATTCGTGTTGCACAAAGGAACTTTTTAGAAATCATTTACTGACTCACAAAAACATAAAACCTTTTACGTGTTCGTACTGCGACTATTCATGTTCTACAAAGAGGCACCAAAAAATCTTCTTGTTTACCCACAGCGGACAAAAACCATTTTCTTGGCCCGAATGCAGTTATTCAAGTTCTCGAAAGAATGATTTAAAAATTCACAGTGGAGGAAAACCTTTTTCATGTTCTTAGTGTTTTTATGCATGTACTACGAAGAGAAGTCTAAAAAAAATCGCATGTTTTCCCATAGTGGATAAAAACAATTTCCGTGTCCTAACTGCAAATATACATCCTCTACAAAATTTCAACTTAAATGTCACATTTTTACCCACAGTGAAGAAAAATCTTTTTCATGTCCCGATTGCCACTATTCATGTTCTGAAAACGGAGTTCCAAGAACGCACTCGCTGATTCACAGTGGAGAGAAACCTTTTTCGTGTCCTGACTGCAACTATTCGTGTTCTTCAAAGGGAAGTCTTGAACATCACTTGTTTTTCCACAATGGGAAAAAATCTTTTTCATGTCCCGACTGCAACTACTCTTGTGCTACAAAGGGATATCTAAAAAGTCATATATTGAAGAAAAATTTTTATAGTACCTAAGTTTACGTTTTTAAGGAATTTGGTCAATTTAAACACTGAAGAAGTTCAAAATAAGGCATTGGGCCTTGCTAACATTTGCTGGTGTGCTTGATATTTTCATTGGTAGCTAAAAATATAAAATACATACTTATGACCAGTTGTTTATAAAAAGTCTAGGTTTAGTTCATGTATTTTATACCTATCTATATGTAATATTATTATAGAAAAATGACACAATACAACTTTGTATAAACCACTTTGTTTGTTCCGAAACCGGTCGGATTTACGCATTATATAAGTTGTTTATACAAAGTTGTATTGTTTCATTTTTCTATAATGGATAACCACAGAGTTATAGCTACATTCAAAAATATATAATATTATTATATTTTAGCAGTAAAACTTACCTGTAGGTACGTAAAAAACCAAAAAGCTTTATTGCTTAGTTGTTTTCTTCTTCGTGGCTGTCACCCTGAGATCTTGTTTAACATCATTTATATGTTAACATACCTAATACAATTTTCTTTATTTTTTCTTTTGCTGTTTTCCAAAAAGCTAAGTTTTTCGCTATTCTTTTCGACTTGACTACAGATATTTCTCATACCGAACAGATGAGTCATAATTCAGATACTTTAAGGATGGAGGAAGATTTTGTATGCTTCTGCGACGCTTATGAAATGCTGAAAATGCTTCAATGTGAAGAAAGAAATAGCTTAGACGACACAATAGAATTACGGTTAACAGGCACCGCATTAGCGAAAATCGTGGAAAATGTTTGCTACAAATTTGATATAGATCTAGCTTTTTGTGTAGGGATAGGAACTGACAGCTGTTCAATAATTGTATCCGACGCAAAAGGTGCTGTTTAGGAACTCTCTAAAAAAGCCATTCACGCAATATGTTGTAGGTACCTACTTGTAGCAATCATGTCTTAAATTACTCCGTGGCCAAGTCATCAAATGTCCGCTTCGTGTAGAAACACAACTGGGATAGTGAAAAAATCGTAGCATTTGCTAACGATTCTGCAAAACGCCATTGAGTATTCTCAGAAGAACTTGATAGCACGGCAATTCAAAATAAATGCAAGACACGGTGGGTTGAAAGACACAACGGTCATTTACAATTCCAGGATGATAATATAGTTAAAATTTGTAACACACTGGAGTAGGGTTGCCAGATGATAATTTGATAAAGGAGGACAGATGTGTCTAAAAAGGAGGATTTTCTGTAAAAAAGGAGGACATTCAGAAATTAAACGATTTTTTTAATATTATTTTGCTTTATTTTCTATCTTCTATCTCCCCCCCCCCCCACCCCCTAAAGTTCGTAGTAAAACATTTTTTATGTTCAGAAAGCAAATTTTCCTGTTCTGCGAAAAGAAATCTAAAATTCACGTGTTTACCCACAATGCAGAAAACCTTTTTCATGTCCTGACTGCAACTATTCTTTTTCTCGAATAAAAAAACTGAAACGGCACTTGCTGACTCACAGTAGTGAAAAACCTTTTTTACGTCCCCATAACGACTAGTTATGCACTGCTAAACGGTATCTAAAAATTCACATGCTTACCCACAGTGGATAAAAACCTTTTTCATGTCCCAACTGCAATCATAAATGTTGTAAAAAGGAACTTCTTTGCTGAATCATTTGCTGACTCACGGTGAAGTAAAACCTTTTACATGTTTCTACCACGACTGTTCATGTACTACAATGAGGCGGTTGGAAACAAAAAAAATCACGTTTTTACCCACAGTGGAAAAACCTTTTTCTTGTCTCGAATGCAGTTATTCAAGTTCTCGAAAGGGAAATTTTAAAATCTACCGCGTGATTCACAGTGAAGAAAAACCTTTTTCATGTTCTGAGTGTAACTATATAGATTGTCACTGTTTGTGTTATCGCAAGGGACATCTAAAATATGACATGTTAACCCACAGTGGACAAAAACCTTTTACGTGTCCCGACTGCAACTATTCATGTTATCAAAAGGGACGTCTAAGAACGCACATGCTAATTCACACTGTAGAGAAACCTTTTTCATGTCCCGACTGCAACTATTTATGTGCTACAAAGGGATATCTCAAAAGTCACATATTTACCATGGTGGAGAAAAACCTTTTTCAGTAAATTTTCGTTTTTAAGCAATTTCCATAGCCTTGACATATTTCTTTCACCATAATCGGACAAAATTTCCCACTTTTTGTTATAATATTAGGAATTTTCTGTTTTTTAGTAATACTCCTTCTCGTACCTGAGCCGGCATCAGAGTCTGAGCTGGTCATAATTAAAAATATATATATATAAAGTTCGTAGGCCGATGTATCTCACAGAGTAAATGTTGCGTGGCAGAAGTGGCGATCACTCACTGGAGTACTGTGCGATTCAAGCATGCCCATTCGCACAAAAGGCAAAATATACAAAACTGCAGTGAGACCAGCAATGCTGTATGGGGCTGAGTGTTGGACAGTGAAGGAAAATCACGTCCAAAAACTGCACGTTGCAGAAATGAAAATGCTTAGATGGTCAGGTGGGGTTACGAAACTGGACAAAATACGAAACGAACATATAGGAGGTAGTTTCAAGGTACCCCCCTTCCTGAAAAACTAACAGAAAGTCGCTTACGGTGGTATGGTCATGTAATGAGAAGAGACAAAGAACACGTGTGCCATAGAACGCTAGCTATACCTGAAATAAAAAGAGGAAGAGGACGCCCCCCTCTGACATGGTGGACCAGCATGGCAAAAATAGCTCAAAATTTCCCCAATCCAACAACCCAAGACCGGTCGTCTTGGCGCAGATTGATTAGGAGAGCCGACCCCACTTAAAGTGGGAAGTGGCAAAGAAAAAGAAGAAGATATAAAGTTCGTAGAACAAGGTACTGAAAAATCTTTCGAGCCGAAGAGGCGTTATGTAATAAAGTATAAATTAAAGTCTATAATTTCAGTACAACAGAGATATGCTTAGATAGCAGTATTTTGTAACTATTCTGGTCAATACCCGAACCCGGGGAATTTTTTATTTCTTAACCACAGACAATTATTTACCTGTTGAGCGAACCATAAACAAAAAATCGACGGGAAACGATAAATCGCTGAGAAATTCTAAAAATCGGGAGATTTGATGCCATTCCGGTAGATCGGGAGATGAAGGGAAAAATCGAGAGATCTCCCGAAAAATCGGGAGCTTCGGTAACACTGGGCCTGCGTCTCTGCGTGGAGGCTGTCGTGAGCGGTGACTCACCGCTCAGCCACCCTGACCCCTTTTTCGCCTCCTGCCAGTCCCGCCCGATGTTTAGCAAAAAGGAGGACTTACAGTAGGTAAGGGAGGACAAAACATGGAAAAGGAGGACATGTCCTCCTTTTGGATACCATCTGGCAACCCTACACTGGAGAGAATATCGACATGGCAAGATAATAAAACTTCAAGTGACGCTCACTGTCTCTTGCAAACACTACATAGCTCTGATTTTATAATATCATCGATATGCCTATGCGATATTCTAGAAAACAAAACATTTCCAAACGACTTTTTGGAAGTTTTTTTTAAGGAGGGTTATAAAACTTTTTTTTTAAATTTTAGGAACAACAGTTTCGTTGAGCCGATTCCTGAAAACTGCATCGGTTGTCATCAAAAGAGCAACCGATGCGTTGAAGGATGTCATGAAAGTATTTCCTATGATCGAAACCCCAAAACGCTGAGTCTGTATTCAAGCAATTATTTTCAGATGCGACAGAGCAAGCAAAACAGTTGGATGTAACATTAAAATCCCCACGTACAGTTCCAAGGCCAAAAAAACAGGTCCAATTATGAGGCGAAATCGGTGGAAGAGTACTTTCGGTAATCAATTTACAAACCTCTATTAGATTTCATTATTAATGATTTGGAGGAGAAATTCTCTCCGGTGGTACTCCACCTATTTTATTTGGAAGTTTTTCTACCTAAAACAAATGTTAGAGAATGGGATATGGATATTGAGACATTGAAAGTGAAAAAAGTGGTCCAGATGTATCGTCTACTCATTAATGATAGTGAATCAACTGTTATAAATGAATATCGACTCTGGATGACCAAATGAAAAAGAAAATGTGAAAACAATTCGGTCATACGCCATACCAGACTCGGCAGCTCATCTCATTGAAGCATGCGACCAAGATTTGTACCCTTACCATTGAGGTATATATCAATGACCCTAACATAATTTTTTTCTTACAAATAAAGATCACTCAATGATTATTTCCATTCCTAAGGCCAAAGTCCTGACGCGCAGAAAAAAGGAAATAATCAAATTCTAAAGTCGTTCATGAGTCATGATTGTTCATGAGCGAGTTCGTACTCCGACTGGCACTAACTTGGCCGATTTTCGCGAGGCTATGCCCACAACCTTTTTTTCGGGCTGGATCCGCGCCTGGGGGGCTCATTCAGCTTTTCCGCCCCGGGCCTCTGACGGACTTAGTGCGCCACTGCCGGTGGATGTACCTACTTTTTAGCCTTAAGTTGTTATAGTGGTTTGTCTAGTTTGTAGTTAGAAGTAATATTGTAGAAATGTATTTTGTTTGTACAGCGCCCTTAAGGTGATTTTTCACAAAACGTCGCTATATAAGTTATCCAAATATTATTGTTATAAGATGATGTGTGGTCGCCATTTTAGGATTTATTGTAGATTTACTATGGTCGAATGCATTACATATGTAAATATAATAACGAAGGCTGTGTTTTGCCTTTTTGTAGGAAAACGAAAGTGTTCCACATCTTTCACATTTTTATTTTTTCTTACATTTTGTTATAACAAACACATCGGAATAATGTGTAAGGCGATCCACTAGTTCACTACTGTGCCGTGGACAGTAGTTCTTCGGTGGACGCCATAGGGGTCACTTTGAATAACCGAATTCGTCGACTAGCGGCCGTATTGTAAAATATCAACGCGAAAATGCATATTTTATTTTATTTTGGGAAGATTGGGTGTAAATATCAACTTTTTTTGCGATTATTATAAAATAAACTGAATTTGCCACATCACACAATAAAACCATATCCGAAAAGGGGTTTATAAATAGGAGAGTTTGGACTTGAAAGTGTATTTTTTAGACCTTATACTTTATTTTTTTATAGGCTTATTAAAAAAACTTATAAAAAAAATGACCGACGTTTTTAAGGGCCAAGGTATGTTCTACACGTAGTATTTAATTGAAGCATCTACAATATTTCTAAGCGATCAAATATTCAAAACAAAAACATATGATTTTGCATTATTTACTATGACTTCATCTTAATTTTCGACCGGAATCGCTCCAGTGGTTTGGTTATTGTCGTTATGCTCCTGTCAAATAAATGTTTTTATTTTGTTATGTAAACTATTTCCACTCGTATAAGTAAATTTTATCCTCTGATAATAACTCTAATAAACAAATTTCGAAAACATTTAAAACATTTTATAAAAAACGTGTATTTTTGCAGTTCACACCGGTAGAAGCGAAACCTTCAGAAAATTAAAATAGATAAGAGTGAGGAGGCTACGAAGCACCGCATAAAGAGGGGACCGATTTTTCTAATTCATTCTGTACTAGATGTTTATACATATACTAAGAAATGCTCAGATCGAAAAAAATAAGTTTTTTGGGTTCTCTACGTGATGTAGATTCACCAGTTTCCCGCTTGTACTACGAGTTTCTGGACACGTTGTATAAAATAGGGAGCTGGCCACAATGATACGCCGATGGAGTTTGGTGAGCCAATGGAATTTGGAACGCCAGTGGTCTTTTGGATGAATTTAATACTTTGACAAATGCTTCTAGGTATAATGGCAAAAACTGATTTGAGTACTTTGATTAAAATACATGTTTTTTACTTTGGAGACTGGGGTTTTTAGGGTGTCAGGTTACTGTGATACTGGGAGAGGTAAACTGAATCTAAGACTTTTTAAAACACTTGAAAAGAGGTTTGAAACTGGAGACTTTGGTTTCTTGAGTATTTCTTCTTGGCTGAGAGTTTTGAACTGACTTCCTACTGGTTTGCCTTCTATTTTTATAGGGCGAAATCGAGTCGGACTTTTGGGGGACAGAACCTCCTTAATTTTTCTAAGGTGCTTGTTTTAGGTAATTTACCTGGTCGCTACGATTGTAAGTCAGCTGTGTTAAAATTATGTGTGATAGATAGTTCTTGCCAAGACAGTCCCAATTCCGGAAACCAAAGCCCCACATCATTTTTATTGTGTTTACAAGAAAAGGTACAAGTTTGCATATGTGATATAAGGTACAATTTTCAGTAGTAAATATTTCTCTTGAAGTGCAACAATCACCGGTAGACGCCAGTTTTTGAGTTGTTATTGTAGCATATACTCATTTTTAGGTGATGATATTTATTTCTTGATCCAAATTATTCCCGATTACTCGAAATTGAGCTCCAAGTTTTTCGAAAGAAAATTGAGCTCAAGTAAATATTTACGATTCAGATATTTCCTTTGTTATTAGCATTGACCAATAGTGGCTCTGCTGCTCGCATGGTGGGGGTGATGTAAATAGTCAGCCATTTCCTTGAAGTTGATCATTGCTGTCTGGAGTCCCTGGTGGAAGCATTACGTGGTTATTCAGAAGTGTTTTCCAGTCCAATGAGGCTGCTGCATGTATTTATTATCTATTTCGTTTATGTTTTCAATTGAATAGTTAATTAAAGGAGTAGTGTTGTAGACATCATTTAGAAGTTGCACCAAATGCACATTGTTCCGCTAGCCAATAGCAGCTCTCAGATTGTCTAGGGCGGTACGTGCTGGCGGCATGGTACTCTGCGGGAGCGTAAATTCCATTCTTGAATTTCCAGGGTTGTCATATGCTTTCTTCGTCACGTTCGATACACATTCTCTATAAACACGTGTGTAGTAGTGTAGTAACGCTTTTTCCTTTCAGCCAGATTCAAATCACAACAGTTATAGAGAAGTTTTCACTTCAAAATAATTATAAAATAATTTTTTTCGTGGTTCACTTGTGCGTAAAACTGTATTTTTTTTAAATTTGAGTGCTCTGTAAGTACTAAACTTATAGTGTTTTTTTTTTTAAATTTATTTCTCTACGCAACTAGTGTTAAAACCATTCAATCTTGTATTAGATTAGTCAATCAAACATAAAGAGCTCTTTACGATAACTAATTTTGTAAATGTATTTAAAAAAATGATGGTAGATTGGTGTCAGCCCTTACCAGTACCTCGCGCTTTCTGAAACAATATGTGTGGCTTTCTGAAACAATAGTGTAACTCTGAAGGCTAACGTGACGCTAGGTGGTCGGCTGTTAGAGTAGCACGCCCGCCGTATTGGGCGTTGCAAATAATATATGATTAAAATGTCCGGGTTAAATTTTCCCCAAAGGAAAAACTAAACCCTTTCACACACTTCCCCAAATGATCATCTAGTCAATCCACGCTATGCAATTGCACTGTATAATATTGCGGGCCGCAACTGTATGGCGAAAAAAAAATGTCTTATTTCCTTGAGCGCTAGTGGTAAAAAGTTGTCTTAGGTCTTTGGTGTTAATAAAAAATAAAAATAAAAAAAAATATTATCGTTTCTAGGTTCCCCGAAGCGTTCGAAAAATGATTAAAATATATATTTTTATCAATTATTCCCAAGTAGTATGGAAATGAAAGAGTTACAATTACAAAATTCTCGATATCTATTTATTTACTATTAAAGCAGTCACAACATTAAAAATTACAATCATTATTATTACATTTATCATGAAAAATTAAATGTGATCAATTATTCCCGTTGAAAATCACGTTTTTTACAATTTTTGGCATATTTTTCCTGGAGTTTATTGTTGTAGTTATAAAGCCTTCCCTGTTCTTCTTGCCACACACTTTCGACGATATTTCAGTCACAACCTTTACACAGCGTTCTCCAGATTGTTCTACAGATTCTAGAGATTGTGTAAGACAGGGGAACCTGTCAAAGTTGATGAAAATGGAGCTGACTTCTGAAGTTAGGTCAAGTTCTTCTAATTCTTCAGTTACATCTTCCAAAATGGGAGGGCACGTGATTGGCGTATCTTGCCAAAATATCAAGCAAGTATTTTTGATCGGTGCTTAAATTTTGATATTGAATACTCAACATCAATTTGAAAAAAGATTATACCGGTAAATTATGGCAATTATGAAAAGTCGAACCTACGGGGCCGGAAAAAGCACGAGGTCCGGTGATTGTACCATCCGACTTCATAATCGAAAGGCGTTGAAGCAGCTCGTTGCAATGAAAAAAGCTGATCAGCAACTGTGCCGGCCCATTCAAGTGTTTCTTCATCGTTCGAATCACAGCACCTGTTGTTACCGTATTAAAATTTGTGCCATCACACGCAATTGCTTTTAAATGGTAGAGTGAAATGTTTTGACGAGCAAAATATTCCATTATTGGTTTAACTCTGTTTACGGCAGTGCCTGGCCTAGGCGTAAAATGCTTCAAGAAATGAGATCCTGATTCCACGATAATCGATACGTGTTCTTCAAGTACTGTGCTTTTATAGTATGTGTCTTTTTATGTTAGCTAAGGTCTTGTTCTTTCGACCATCAAAAAAAATTCCACTTACTTTATGCACTTTGCTTTGATGAGTACAGATCTGGCACGCAGACGTCCACGACGCTGTCTATTTTTGTCTATTACTTTATTATTATTATCCTGCGTGATTATGTTGAAATCATTTAAGATGGCAGAAGCGATTGCTGCTCCAGCTCGATCCAATATCCTGAACCTGTCACAGATCATGGAGAGAACTGTAAAAGACGGAAAATTGCTGGTTGTCGGAAAGGCAGTGTTATTAGTCTTAAGTAGCCGACTTGATTTTGCATCAGGAGAAGATGATTTTGATGTTAACGAGGAAGATAATGATAGACAATGATACAAAATGTCTACAAATTTTAAAGCTTTTTTTTCTCACACCTGTTCAGTTGATTTGGTAAGATGTTTTTATTTTCTTTTCATGGGCTTTTCCAATTGTTTCGTAGTCGGTATACCAACACTGCCGATAAGCATTTATCTCTCACTTCTTTGGTTATTTTTCTTTAAGGGAAACTTTCATTTATTGTCAATAATTTGCATTAATAAATTCCATTTATTGACTTTATATTTACAATAACTAATATCAAACAGTAGGGAGCTAGTGATTTTAAATGGAGAGACTCTTCTTTGGAAGGAAACTGTATTTATTCCACATTTTTCTGACTTCAACAAGTTTATACACTTATGTTGATATGCCTTAATAATGTTTGTAATTCTTTCTTTCAAAATGGTTGGCAAATAATCTTGTTCCCTTATTTTCAAAATACTTTTAGTTACCTACACAACAATATCACGAAATGGGGGGTCCTTGGTCGACCAAGAAACGGCCAATACGGCGCGCCGCGTTTGGGGACTGCGGGCGGAGGTGTTTTAGTGCCATGTTACTATAAAAATAATAGATAGGTAATAGTTATTTACATCGTAGCTATGGACTTTATTTAACAAGATCTCATTAATGAATATATTTAAACTATTTCAAAATATTTTGGGCTGGGGCTGAAAAAATGGAAATATTTCGATATTTTCTCAAACTTCAAAGGACTGCCGGAGCCTTAGGATTTTTTTTTGTTTTTTTTTAAACTATTTTTTTTTATGTTTTAGATACCTAGACAACTTTTTATTACTAGCGCCATAAGGAATTCGGAAGAAAAAAAATTCAGCCCACACACTGTATAAGTATTATAAATACAAAACAATACAAGAACAACATGTCAACCTACTAGAGACCAAATGGGAATATAATTCACCGACTTCAGATATTTTCATATCTGAGGGTTCGGTCTGTGGAATTCCTAACGGAACCTATAAATCCTACCGATCCCTCAATATAAATATTTAAAAAATCTTTTGTAATCCTACATGTATTTAAAATTACTGATTTTTGCATTTTCATGTATAAATTCTTTGACAAATCTAATACTCCTAAATTTTGAATCAGATTTCTAGGTATAATGCCAGTAGCCGAAATAACAAATGGTAATATTTTTATAGTCCGAAAATGCCAAATTCTTTTAATCTCATTTCCTAAATCTGTGTATTTTCTAATTTTTTCAGAAACAGTTTTTTTATGTAGGATTATTATTTTTAATATTTCAGTTTTTACGCATAAAATCAATATTTTTTTCTTACATTAAATTAAAATAAGCCAAAGAAAAAATATTCACAACAATATTTTTTACAAAAAACCCGAATTAATCTCCAGATCCGATACAGAAACGCTGTGTTAAAACACGGTTTGTCGGGGGTATTTTTAAGTAAGATTGTAGTTCAGCATAATACACATCTTTCAAAAACATGAATAGTTGCACTTAGAACACGAAAACAGATTACCTCCAATATGTGTTACGCCGTATTTCGTCAAATATCCCTTTAGAGAAGATGAATGGTTGAACTCGAAACATGAAAAAGATTTTTCTCCACTGTGACTTAGCATGTGTATCTTTAAATCTCCTCATACGAAAACATGAATAATTGCAGCCGGAATATGAAAAAAGTGTTTTTCCACTGATAGCCAGCGTGTGACTCGTTAAATATCCCTTTTGAGTACATGAATATTGGCAGCCGGAACAGGAAAAAGGGTATTCTCCACGGTGAATCAGCATGTGGTTCGGCAGATTATGCTTTAGAGTTCAGAGAACTGAATTTTTATACTCGGAACATGAAAAAGGTTTTTCCTCACTGTGGGTCAGCATGTGGCGCGAAAAAAACTTTCTTCCTAAAATAGTGCACAGGTATATAATTTTACATACACGTTGTTTTTATTTTATTTTTTCATAAATACGCTCATGGTAGCAACAATTAAACATATATCAAAATATCAATTGTGTTAGTACTCCCTCCCTAAACACGAGATATTCTCAATTAGAGAGGTATTATTACCACCATTAAAAATATTGTATTGACCCCAGTTGTCCGCTTCAGGAACCGATGCGTCAAGAAGCACCCAGCTTTTGTGTACCTTCAATATGGAGTTTAATTGATTTAAGTCAATGAAATGTGTTTACTCCATCAACATTAACGCATTTTAATACGTGCAACTTAGATCATGTTCCATATAAAAAGAGGTAAAATTTTTAGGAATCGGAAACACATTCTGAGCAATATAATAAAGTTAAAATTCCGAAATCAAAGTGCTACATTTTTAATATATTCCACGTTACTTACTGGCTATCTGAGTACTCTCCGCGTCTTGCAAAACTTCCATCTTTACATCTGGGAGGTCAAAATCTATCTCTGGTTCTGTCTTGATGGAAACAGTGTCGGGATTTAGTAGATTCATGGCACTTCTATGATAGCGTTTGGTATTTGGTTCAAACCAAAAAAAAGTGTCTGAAACAAAAGATTCTAACGCACCTTAATTCGAATGAGTTCTAAATATTTGGTTTCGTTTGGAATACTCTGCCAAAATATTGAAGACGTATACATAAAACATGTTTGGAAACCTAGAAATATTTATAAGTGTGCCTAACTGTATTTTGAGCTTGAAGTTGATATTTGAAAACGGTTGAGAGAATCGCTGTCAATCATGGGATACTCATTACAGAATGATATCTATGATATCGGATTGCTGGAATTTGAATAAAGTGATGATACCATACATATGTATACAAACCGTAGGCTATTGCTATCTCACTCTTGTATTGCTCAAGTCAAGGAAACAAATTTAATTATTCCACAGAAACTAAATTTAACAATAGGTAGACATCAAATTGATAGTTAAAATATTCCTCAATCAAAAAGTAAAATCAATTCCACAACAAGTGTAGATGTACTGATTGGCATTGGTAAAGTAAAATAGGCAGAGTTAGACACTGCGCAGTTGTGAAAGAGCAATGGTTGACCAGTTTGGTTGGAATTACGGTCGCTACCAAAATGAATAGCGTGATTAATTTTAGCATTAGAACTTACCAATAACTATTACAAGTATGGGATGATAACTTAAACTGTGTGGGTTAAACAGGTAAGGATTATTATGTAGAATTAGAGATTAGAGGACCAAATGACGGACGGTGAGGAAAGTTTGTGTCAAAAAATACATGAATTATGCATAGACAATCGTGATTTCATAGACAATTAATGAAATTTCCGTACATCTGGCATTTACGTAACTACCACAAAAAAGCCAACCTTCCAACTCCGAACTAAAGCAACGATGACACACGGCGAGTTTACAAGATACTATCTACTAAGTTTAACCCTCCGCCCGTCGCGCCTTTTTTGTAACGCGAGGTGTCGCGTGGGGTCGCTTAGGACCCTAAAAATAAATATGATTAAATTGTTGTTGTAGCATACATTTTATATGTTATTTTAACTGATTACAGTCAGGTGATAATGATTGCTTTGAAATAAAAAGAAATGTTAAAAATTAGTTATTTATTTTCAATGCAAGAGCTTAAAAATCAACAAGGAACATTTTTTTGAAATTTTGAATCTAATTTTTTAATAGAAAACTTTAAAAAAAAATCTAACCAATTTCCATCAAACTCATAACTATTTGAGGTTAATATAGACTTATTATTATTACAACAAAAAAATCATATAAACTTGATTTTTAATGGTATTTTGTTGATTTTTTAGCCTCACGCCGAAACACAAGTCTGTATCTCACATCGCACATGCGCAAATTAAATTTTCTCGGCGCTTGCGTCAAGTATAGTCCCTTTTAGGAAGCTACCTAAAGTAAGAAATCAGCGGGAACATTTAAAATGAACATAATTAACATTTCTGTAAAACCTGGGCTTTTAAAGACCCCACGCGACGGGTCGAGGGTTAAAAGCGGGTAAATCGGCGAGTGAGATTGTCATGATGACACACAAAACTGCCTACTCGCTCAGAAGCGTAGGAAACTGAGGTTGCTGCTTGCGCCAGAAACAACAATAACGACGCCTGCGTGAACTAATTCTTCAGATGTTTGACAGTCGAAATCAGCTGTTTATCGGAAGCCATGTTGGAAACATAAATATACCAATCACGAGCAAGCGGAGCAAGCGTGTAGGCGAGTAAAGTTGGCGACTTTTCATCTTTTTTTCGTAAATTGTCAACAATCTGCTAGTCACTGCTAGTTAGCAAGTAACCTGATGACACTGGGCGAGTTTACGAACAGATAGTGAATTTCCCAGATAGTAGCTTGTAAATTCGCCGTGTGTCATCGACGCTTTAATTCAGAGTTGGAAGTTTGGCCGATCGCGTGGTGGCTGCAGCCCAACCTCCAACTCCAAACTGCGAATTCCAAAATGTCAGACGTCGAACAGCTGATTCAGCGGGTAGGTATCTGGGGGGGTCAGTGTATCCAGGAGTGACGGACGAATGATTCCATCCCTCCAACTGCAGTGCAAGGCGGTGGGTCGAGAGATTAAGCTAGAGAGAATAAAGACCTCCCTCAACCAGTTATAACCAGCTGGTATCCCTATCACTTACGTAGGTTCAACAATTTTATTTAAAAGCCACATTTGGGCCGGAACCCCAATATGCATTTAAATCCAACTTTGGCGAGCAAACTAGGGCGAGCCGTTGGATTGACAATTATTAGTTTTACACAGACCGATTGCCATATATAAAGCACGGACGCAATGTAGACATGCTGAGTCTGTTTTACGGGTACTTTAATGGAACCTGATCTTAGTGCCCCATAGCACGTACGTAAAATTCTACAGTTGAAGTTGGCTTCATGGTAACGGATCGTTTTTACAATTCGTATTGGTGTAAATCGGCTCGCATGAGGAAAAAACTACACATCTAGAGGCAAGTTTTCATCCACCTTTATGAATTAAATCCCCTATAGCCTATAGTCCCTACCTTTCACCTCTGTAGCGAAATACTCCCACTGTCTTTACACCGTATTTATATGCATGAGGGCTGAGGGCCCTAGGGGATGCTGTGAGAACGTTTAGGAAAGGCAGGATATTATAGGAGGGAATAAATACAGAAGCTGGCAAATCATTCCACAGCCGAGCTGGAACCGAAGGACGAGAACTGAACCGAAGGACGTGTTGTAGAAACGACACGTTTACATGTGAAAAAGGTCAATCATGTACAAATGTTGGGCACGTGGTCGGAGTGTTCGCTGACAATGTCGAAAAGATCAATAGATCAATGACGCTAGTTCCTCGGAGCACCTTCCATTGTAGTACCGGACGAACAAAAACAGCATTCTACCTGACGACTCTGCTCTGAACATTTTTCGGAATAAATCAACATTTTAGCTATTATTGTATAATCGATAATTTGGTCCTCCGTCAATGAAATTAGTGATTGTGGCAATATTTTATTTTCAAATTTATTTGACGTTCACACGTCAAGACACTAACAAATAAAAAACTGAAAATGTTTGCTTCATTCTGTTATGAAGAAATATATTATATGTAAAACCAATGATACAATTATTATTGTTAATATTTTCACCAAGAGTGGTGAGCAAAAAGTATTACCGGAGTAATGTGTAGGTATTTATGATTATGCGATAAAAGCGATAATGTGCGAAGTTGTCCGAATCTGCTAGCTTTTATTAATTCAGGCGCCACTGGTCAATGGACAAGGCTAGCAGTGGGAAGGGCAAAATCCTCTATCAGGGCCTTGGGAATTACATAGGTACTTCATAGTCAATACTAAGGATTAGATATTATTAACGGTATTCATTTGAATAACAAATTACATTTATGAATTAAATACAGTTATAACATGGGAGCATAAGATAATATTGTATGGTGGCTTACCCCTGGATCGACCAAATCTAGCATCTAGCTATCTAATTAAAACACTACTCTTGACCATAGCAACGAGGATTGATGTAAGATATGTAAGTAAGTGACCCTCCGCTCCAGAAAAAAAAAACGGAAGACCTACCGCCCATTGAAGTTCCCACCACTGTCCCGCCCCGGTATAGGCGACTTATGTTCGCCCCTTCGGAGCTCTCGCAAGAATCTAATTTTTTTGAATGAACGACTCTACATTTAATAAAACGAATCTAGACCTTCAATGCCCCTGCATACTTTGTTAGGTGGCGGAAATGTAGGATCGCCTACAGACTGTACTGTAATGGTCAGTATACTAATACTACAGGTGTTAGTGGTACATAAGAAATTCGATATAGAAAACAAAAAAATAATATTTCAGCAACCATCATGAGTTATGCATGCAGTTGCTGATGAACGGAGGGAGACCACACACTCCAGAGCTGCAGGTATCTGTGTATGGAATAGAAAAAAAAGCAATGAAATAAGTGTAGATATACAAAATTGAAATAGAAATGGTGAAAGTAACCAACCGGCAACCGGCAGTCCCCGTGAGAATGAAGAAGGTCGTGTGTCCAACGTTACGACATCCAAAGGAGTCGTCCTTTAGCCAGCTAGCCGGTGGTGCCTAGACGACGTAATTGGACGACCATTCAGAAGACCCTAGGGAGGAAAGCGTCGGGTAGCCGGAGGCGGGACGGACAACCTTCGGACGCCGCTCAGTCTTTCCCCCAACCCTTTCATATCAGGGGGGGTGGCGCGGGCGCCGGGTGGAGCCCACCAAGTCCAGCAGGCCGGCCCAAACAAGTAAAGCAGGGACAAGGCCCAAAGTCCAACCCCTTTACTGGGGAAAAGGACAAAACAAAATAGGCAACGAAGTTCAGTTCAACCTCCAAATAAACTATATAACATAGGGAGAAAAGAAGAATAAAAAAATAAAACAAATGAAGACAAAATAGTAATACATCAATCATTGATGCTAAATGAGTTGATGTTGGAGACCCCCATGGCGCTCATGAATAGATCATGAATACAGAGCAATATGAATATAACTTAATGGTAATAGTAAGTAGATGCTGTAAAAAAAGGCAAAGTATACTAAACATGAAAAATTTAAAAAATGAAATTAAAAATTAAACCGCAGAGCTGCAAAACAGAAAAGTTTAAATATTTATATAGCCGCAATCTTCCAAAATGTAAAAGTTTTGGTGAAATAGCATAACAATATAGAAGGGGAAGAAATATAATGTACATGTAGATTGTAGACTAAAAATGTTGACAATACTGCAGAGCTGCAAACAGTAAAGCTGTAAACTTTTAAATGAAAATAACAAAAGAAAAATAAATTAAAAATATAAAAGTATATACATCCAAAGCAAGTGAGTGAAAGAAAAATTTTGAATCGTAGTCCGTGGTACATCAGGAACAAGTACACCTGGTGACCTATATTAAACTAGTCAGCGACTCTGAGAGCAGGCCATCTTTCAACCCAGATCCTTGCAAATTTACGCAGGCACTCGAAATTCACCTTGTTCGAAACTAGATCAGTATTCCACACTGGTCTAATCGGTACATCCAAACCATCTAGCATTTCCTCTCTAGCATCCATCATTATCTCACAGTGCCACAGAATGTGCTCGGCCGTCTGGTTGGTGCAACCGCACGCGCAGTTGGGATGAGGGGACAGGGAGAGGGAATGAAGTCTCCTCCTGAACTCCCCATGACCAGACAAGAGTTGGGTCACGTAGTGGTCTAGTTTTAGGAAGGCCCCTTCCATTCTGACTTTAACTGATGGGAAGAAGGAGAAGGTCCATCTTCCCAAATTCGACCTATCCCAACGAAGCTGCCACTCTTGGAGCGACAGTTCCCTCATTGAACGAAGCAGACCAGGGAGAGTCCCCGGACCACCCGGAGTTAAAACTACACCAAGATGAGTTGCTGGGGTTCCTCTGGTCAGCTTCTGCTTCGTAATCACCTCCCTGATTTCAAGATCGATTGGTAATAAACCGGCCAAAACAGGCAAAGCGTCCGAAGCAACGGTTCTATAAGCACCGGATAGTGCCAACAGAGGCGTACGTTGGCCCCTCTTGAGAGCCAAGAGTATGAGCGAATTATCCAAGCGGTGCTCCCAAACAGATGCAGCATATGAAACTTGCGTCACATATACACATCTGTATAGAATTCGCAACACAGGATTACGCAATCCCCACTCAGCTGTGGAGAGTCTCCTTAGCTTCAAAAAGAGAGCCTGAGCCTTGCTGGATACATCCTTGACGTGAGACAGAAAAGAGGACGATCGATCTAGTGTAACGCCTAAGTATTTTACATTATCGAAAAAACGGATGTTGGACTCTCCCATTTTGATGGTCGGGTTTCTGTTTCTGCTGAGATAACCCTTCATCAGGAGACCCTTGGTCTTGTGGGGAGCGAAGGTCATTTTGTTTCTTTTTCCGAAATCCAGGAACATCTGCAAACCTTCACTGCCTTTCTTTTCCACTTCTTTTCTACTGTCCCCAGAGACCAGATACATTTTGTCATCAGCGTAATCGACAGAGATACACCCTTCAGGCAAGGGTAACCTGGAGGAGTCATCGAAGGCGATATTCCACAGGTCAGGACCAAGAATGGAGCCCTGCGGGCATCCCATGTCTGCTTCCCGCTGGATGCAAAAGTCACCAAATGAGATTGTAATAGTTCTGTCTGACAGATAGTCATCGATGACTTTAAACAGAAGTTTGGAACACTGCCTGTTTTTCACCTTCGTGCGTATCATTGCCCACCACGCATGATCGAAGGCACCAGTTATGTCGAGGAAAATTGCCACAACGTACCTCTTGGGACAAACCTTCACCCAATCAAGCACATACGACAGGGCGTGCACCGTGGATTTCCCGGGGACGAAACCAAACTGCATATCACTGGCCGGGGAGAGTGTTTTCCGTAGACGTTCCCTGATTAATTTCTCCAGAATTTTACCTAACACAGGGTGTAATGTTATAGGTCTATACGCTTTTATGTCTGATAATGGTTTGTCGTTCCCCTTGGGTATAATCCGGAGCACGCCGCGCTTCCATTCTGAGGGAAAAACACCTCTTCTCATGCATGTGTCCATCACCTGGAAGAGCTCCTCCTTGGCGTGGACCCAGACTTGCTTCGCAATTACGCCGTTGACCTACCGCCCAGGGTGCTGCTGTCTAACATTTTGTCCTCCAGTGATGAGCCGGGTGCATCGGGTGTCTGATCAGGTCCAGTACCACAGACAGGGTAGCCGAGTTCCATGTAAAGAAAACAGTCCGGCAGACGGTGTATCGAGGAATTTCCAAGTTTGATCTAAAATATTATATTTCCCACTCGCTGCTGGAGGATACAGCTAAGTTTCTAGCCCGGTCAGTTATTCAGCTTAAGGATTCAACGGAATAAAACCCGATCCAGATCCACGGTACACGCGGTCGACATTCTAAAATGATCTGCTTAGGTCGAGAGGAAAATACTCGGCAACGAGTTTTCGTAACACAGATAATTAACAAGACAATTCAATTATGGTTTCACACCATTTTAAATATGAAATTAGCGGTACACGCGTAATAAACACATTACTTTACGTAATATTTCTACATAACTAAAATGATTTTTAAATGTTTCTACATTTAAAATGAAAACGGAAAAATCACGTTGACCCTCGGAATGCAGTCTACCTATCTAGGCCTCAATCCAACAAGTGAACAGCTTGCTTTTCCAAACGTCTAACGTCTATTCTTTCGGAAAAATAATTGAATCGTTTGGCTTTTACGTTTAAAATATATTTTACTGCCGTTTCACCTAGACAATTAATTTTGAAATGAGGTACCTAACTAGCTCTTGTGATAAAATACACATTGGATTTATTTATATCATAACAATTCCGCGTAATGGTAGAGAATTTTAAAATATATTAATCACCAAATAGGTACCTTATATTTTTCTTTGTTCGAGGCTTGGTCGAATGTATTTCTTCAGTTTGTGCCGATTACTTTTAAATCAACTCTGATTCCATTGAAAGTATTCAGCACAAATTTCACAAAAATAAATATTTTTAAATAAGGTATAGCCTCAGAATACTTAAATTACAAAAACTTGGTAAAAATCAATTAAGGTTGTTATTTTTTTAATTTTATGTCAATCGGACGGCTCGCTTATACTTGCACACATCCAGTTGATTTTTCTTATCTTTTTTTATACATTAGCTCCACACAGGAGACACCGAGGAAAACAATTTCCCCAGGGGCCTATTACATCTTTGAGGATGCTGTGTGGAGGGTTTAAGGACTTTAAGGGAAAGGAAGAAGAAAAATATATGGGAAAGAAAAAGGTATGAGGGGTGGGTAGGAATCTGGGGGTCAGTGTGGCCAGGAGTGACGGACGTATGAATCTATTCCTCATACCGCGGTGCAAGGCGAAGGGTCAAAAGGCCTCCCTCAATCAGTCGTCTCCGATCCATCCCGCCACGCAGTGGTTGGGCAAACGTATCCGCCACCAAGACCTAGACAAACCTCATCCCATGAACCCGGGCACCCCTGCTAAGTCACCAAACGTAGCTAAACACTTAGGGTGACCTGTGGCAGGGATGTTGGTTATCCAATAAATGGTTCCCGGGGCGGCGGTACCCATACCGGCCTCCTAAATTGTAATAATGTGATAATGGTGCTTCAACCCTGAATAATAATTGTACAGGGATACCAGCTAGTCACGATTAAACTGTCAACTGTGTTTGCGGAACCGGTGCCCTCCTAAAAATATCTCGGAATTTTTTGAAGCAATTTTAACCTGTCTACTCGTTTAGGAATAAATAGGTCCCAAAACGCGTAATTGCGTCATACTTTCATAAGACCAAAAACGTCCCGAGTGACCTTACATTTTAAAAGCTATATATCTCTCTTCCTCTCATGCAAACATATGTTTTTTTTTCTTTTAACCAGAAAGAGAATGAAATAATGCTTCTTATTGTCTTTGAAATATGAAAGCTATCTTGCATAGATATTTTATAATCTCAATCCAAAGTGACGGTTTCAGAATTTACCCGCGAAACTGAGGCTTCCGGATTGTGAGGTGCGAATATATTGAACCAAGCAGACGGGTTTTAAACGTTATGAGTTTCAAAAATTGCATAAAGAACAAGGTGAAAATCGCTTGCACTACATTATTTTCGATTTTTATTTTATGTATGTAGTTTTTACTCATTTTGTCTCAAGGTCACCAAGTCCCACATTCAACTTGGCTGAAGAATTAACTACTACCCCTATATATTTTATATATAGGTACAAGACATAATTTTATAATATTATACAACACATTGTTTGAATCGAAGCATTAAATAAATTGAATGAGTTTACAAGCTACTAGCCGGTAAGTTTAAAATCGGATGAATCGGCGAGTGAGATTGTCACGGTGACACACATAACGGTCTACTCGCTCAGTAGCGACAGCAGCGGCTAAAATAACGACTCCCACGCGAACCAATTATGTCGACATTTTGTAAAAAAACTTGAGCCCACAGCTAGCGTGACACGCTAGACCGGCTAGACGCTAGATAGTAGCGAGAATTACGACTCCCGCGAGAACTAATTCTGATAGTTTTGAAATCAGCTGTTGGTGGGCCGCCATCTTGAGCGAGTAGCGAATAAAGTTGACTGGGCGTTTACCAAAAAAAATGTCCATTACGTAATGGAATTCCACCAAAAAAAAATTTTTTTTTAGTAACAAACGATTTTTTATTGAGTTGATAATATATCTAACTTCGTAAAAATAGTAAAGATAAATAAGAAAAGTCTACCATTTAGCGGGAAATCAATGTTTTAATGAAGTACAGGTGATGCGAAGTTCCATTACGTCACAAACTTTAGGTAAGATTTATGTAAAATTCTGTGGAAATTTTAATTAATTATTTATTAAACTATCATTTAAATTAAACAGTCTTCAAAAAACACTGAACTTAAGATAGGTAATTAAATGAAAATATATCTTTTTTTAATAAAACTATTCCACAACGCTACTATATGGTTAATTCAATGGCACAATTTAGTCTTAACTTTGGAATTTTTGGTTTAAAGTAATATAATTTTAAATGTATACAGATAATAAAATTATCATGTTTTTTATAAATCTAATCTTTGAGCATTATTCTAAACAAATTAATATAAAAAAGTTAAATCTTTTAACACATCACAATAGGACAAGTGACGTTAATGGAAAAGACGTCACGGTTTAGGAACTATAAAGGCAGGTTTACATCCTGCACAATTTTAAGAACAATTTGCATTATAAATTTATAATTTAAATAGTTAGTAAGTTAACCACATAAATTCAACCATAAGTTTTAAGATAACCAATTTAATTAAATATTTTTCATTTTTCATAACATCACTTCCAGCCAACGAAGTCTCTGATGGTTCAAGTTAGTTATAAGCTTATGAATTAGAAACCTTTATTTCAAATTGATTTCGTAGTTTTTTTTTCAATTTTTTTAACGCCATACTGACGTAACTAATAACTGAATAACGAAAACTTTACCGAGACACCTCTCACCGGGGATTATTTTCAGATATAAACTGTAAATAAAAACGTAATTCCTACTTTTAATAGACTTAAAAATAAAATAAAAATAATATGACAAAACATAAAAACCAGCAGTAGTTACTATATATATTGTTACGATACACAAATACGCCACTGCGCAAACTACAGTTTCACTCCCCCGCCGCTAGCTTACCGGCGCGCTACGGGCGGCGGAACCCAGCAAGCCACCGTCGACAGCGAGCCGCCAACCGCCATTCTTCTCCAGCGCCTGGTTTGAGCGCCCGCGTTGTCGTAAACCGTTCCGCACAGTTCCGGAACATTCTGCAAGCCACGATGCAGCGTGTTTTGCATAGTGACTTGCGGGAACTCCAAGAATGGCTATATTCTTTCCCGTCACTGAATCTACAAGAGTTCAGCCCCCAGCTGTGAGTACCTGAACCAATTTAACTCCCCTTATTTGCGTGTGTTCGCAGTAAATTCACCGCGGAGATAAATAGCCCTACCAGAGAGAGATTATAGAGATAGATTCCTCCATTTTAGATATAACTGTTGTTGCTACCCTGAATTACTATGTATGCATTATTGTGATATTGTGTCTACGCAGGTGTTTTACCCAATATAACCGTTGTTTACCCTGATTACTGGTTTCACTGCCTTCCCCCAGCCCGTAGAAATTTGAGCTTTATTTCAGAGAAGCCACACACACGCCTCACAGATCTTACCACCCTGGTGGTGAGGGCCTCTCCCGCTCTGCTGACTAAAACCTGAGCTAGTCTGTCGGCAGAATGTAGGGACCCCCATGCAGGTCCGCTAACAATATAATTAAATAAATCATTTGGCACAATGTAAACCATGCTTAATAATTATGCCATTACGTCACATTTTGCGTTCCACTAGTACATCACGTCGCGTTTTGGATGTGACGTATGATGCCGGAATAGAAACAAACTCAAAAAGCACTTATTTTTAAGACCGATTTCACTAATTGGCATATTTAATCATATTCTACATGACTTAAGTAATTAACCTTCAAATGCTGTAAATAAAATCTTTATTACTTACCAACAAAAACCAAGTTCGTAGTGGAAAATTAAAACAGCACAACGTGACGCCCAACTACTCAGCGTGTCACAGGAGACATACACTGCAGCTCAAAACTAAGATGGCGATTGTTTATAGTGCAAATGTTGCCATTTATCAAAATAAACCGATTCCCACAATGATTTTAAAGGTAATTTTTCGTTTAAAATCGATTTATTGTTGTAGCGTTGAGGAATTTTCCACCTACATCATTTTTAGGCACAGAATAAAACAGATTTTTTTTATTATTTTGAACTCTACTCTGCTAAAAGTAATATATGTTAATGAATTTGGAACATATGACCATTTAAATTAACACAAAATGTAAAACAGGGACTGTGTAAACATTAATATTATGCGTTCAGAATTTTGCAAAAGTAGGGTAGGACACTCAAAAAATCGCCTCTCTTCTAACTTATTTGACGAATATTTATGTTAATTATATGTATTTTATGGTTTTTGCTATGTAAATAAATAGTTTTATAAATTATTTAATAGGACTTACTTTAAGAAACGTGTTCTAAAATTATTAACCTATAGAATATCTTGTTGAAAGTCGTAGGACACGTCATTTTCGAGTGGTCAATTTTTTTGGTAAATGCCCGACTACCTTTCAACTTATTTTCGTAGATTGTCAGTTTACTAACAGATCGCGAATTTCCCAGATACTAGCTTGTAAACTCGCTTAATGTAATCGAGTCTTAAGTAAAATACATTTACAAGGCCAGGAAAGGAAATTTTAATAATTGTCTATGACCTCATTGCTGTCTATGTATAACCTCGACTTCGACGACCTCCGTAGTCCAGTGGCTAAGACTCTTGACTCACATTCCGGAGGTCGCGGGTTCGAACCCGGCATGCGCAAATAAATTTTATTTGATTAATTTGTGTTATTTCGCAATTAATTCATTTAAAATAATATATAGTATATTTGCGGCATGTTCCAGAGTGGAAGATACTATTAGTATCGCCCTGGTGTAAGACCACCATTCAGAATTGAAACGTTGCTTGAAAATGGCTTTAGCCGTGTTTAGTGACCAGATCTGAATAGCCAGGTACTTCCCAACCTTCCTCTTCCCCACCTCCTTCCCCTCCCCACTACCTTCAGCCTCACAACATACCCCAATTGGGGATGCCATAGTCTCACTGGCTCCAGACGGGAGCAGTTGAGATTCTTGTGCGGTATTCACTGTAAAAAAAAAAAAAAAAAAAACCTAAATATTTTGTTGACACTTGCTTTCTTCAGCGTCAGTCGTTTCATCCTGTTTCCAAACTCTAATACTATATAATATCCCTTACTCTGTTTAATCCGCGTAGTTAAATTTATCATCCTATACTTGCGATAGTTATTGGTAAGTACTAATGCTGATATTAATCTCATTATTCATTTATTATAGCCCATTCACACCATTCATTTATCGTTCATTTCGTGATTTCATTCCGCCTCTTTCCCTCGAAATGAACCGTGTGAACACGAAAGTGAATAGAGACAGTTCCGAATGAAGCATACCAACAATGTTGGAATGCTTCCTTCGGCACTGTTCCCTCGCAACCGGAATTTAACATCACGTGACGCGAATGATGTGTGTGAACACTCAAGTGAACAGTCTTTCACTCGCAAATCAGTCGGCCGAAATGTTCTGGCGTGAGGACCAGTAGCCGTAGCGGCTTAAACGTCAAAATGCTCCGTTTAGTTCGCTTTTCGAAATAACTCCTACACGTCTCATAGAAATCGTTGTTTCTCCCTTACTATCATAGTGAAAAATATGATCTAAACGGTATTGGAAAGAGAAAATAATGCTCCATATATTCAATATAACGATTAACCACAAACGAATACGAATGTACACTTCTATGGAACCAAAGTTTCTGATCGAATTTGCCAAAAAAATTATGAAACATTGTGAATTTTTTATGAATTATTATTATATGAAACGACAAAAAAGTGAGGTGACAGAAACGTTTATAATTTATTTGTCTAACAAAATAAGTGTGTGTTTTTATATTTTTTTCGTTACCAGTAATTTTAGTTAGAATAAAAGCAAGTAGAGCCTATTTTTAAACTTTTAAAAGTTTACATTAAAAATTATTCTATTTAAAAAATTACGTTGTTATTTATAGTAATAAATTTCTAAAGCATATTTCATCACCTTTCCAAAACAGTTTTTAGTTTTTGGATACGTTAATAAATATTCCATTCATATGGATTTTATTTCAAGCCGAGTTCTATTTTGGAATAAAAATATTTTCATGGTGCAGAAATACTGGTAGATATCAGTTTTCAGGTTATTATTTAACCATATGTTCATTTTATGGTGCTAAAATTTATTTACTGTTTACAAGAATCGCCAATTTCTCGTAATTTAGTTCGACGTTATCGGAAATGTCAATTGAAATCGTAAATATTCCCAAACTTAGCCGTCAGCGCCGGACGAATTCCAATGCGGCCGCGACTACTCTCGACGACTTCGTAGCGAGAATGTCGAGTGAACTCTTCCTTCGAAGGAACCGTGTGAACACTCGGTGAACGAGAATGGAACATTTCATCGAGTAAACCTTCATCCGAGTGAACCTTGTGTGACTTCAGCTTTAGCGGCTGACAGTCAAACTGATCGATATCTGTTCTGATAAGTTTTAAGATTTTCACGGCCAAAAGCATTTTCGTTATTTGTTTTTGGGGTGTTATGCCGTGTTGCGCTACCTCCTTCTTTAGCCAAAAAAGGCTAAAGAAGGAGGTAGCGCAACACGGCATAACACCCCAAAAACAAATAACGAAGATATCTGTTCTTTCTGAGTCTAACGCGGCCTAGCTTGGTAACCGACGAGTTCATCGAAAATCAATTCATCGAAAGCAAATTCATCGAAAACGATTTCATCGAAAATCAATTCATCGAAAGCAAATTCATCGAAAACGAGTTCATCGAAAATCAATTCATTCATCGAATGATCAATTCATCGAATTGCCAATTCATCGAAAAACATTTATTTTGTAAATATTAGACCTGTCAAAATTAAATACCCAAAAAGGTCTGTTTAACTGAGGTAAATGTGTTTACCAACTGTCAGTTTCGTAGTGACATTGTAAAATTTATAGGTTAAATCTTCGATTTCCGATTGTCTGATACCTACTGCAAAAATCTATCTTATTAAGTAATTTGTATTCACGATGGACATTTGGGATTTTTATTCTGACGATGATGAAGAAATTATAGATTTTATAAGTACCTAGACCGTTTATAGTGATAGAAGTAAACACAAGAACAAATTTATTTGATACACTCAGTGCCAAAATGTTTCAAAGAAGATTTCGTCTCAGTAAAGAAACGACATCATTATTAGTGCAATAAATTGAACCTCAGTTTAATTTCAACACCAATAAAAACAATGCTGTATCACCTATGAATCAAGTATTATGCACATTGAGATTTTATGCAACATGTTAATTAATTACTTGTGGCGACGTGATTGGCGTTGAGGAGTCCACAGCTTGTCGCATAGTACACCTTGTTACCCATGCCATCGCTTCTCTGTATAAAAAAATATCAAGATGCCTAGATATTTCCTCGAGTATGTGGCTCCATTGATGGCACTCATGTTCGCTTATTGTCTCCTGGCGGAAGTATGGCAGAGATTTTCAGAAATAGAAAAGGGTAGTTAATTTTATATTATTACCTACGCAGTGTGTAGCTGCAGCTGATTTACAATTTCTCGATGTTGTGGCACGGTGGCATAGATCTGCCCATGATTCTAATATAAGGGACAATTCTGCCTTGAAAAGAAGTTTTCTTCAGAGAAAATTTGACAACAAAGTATTGTTAGGTGACAGTGGTTATGCTCAAACCAATTATATGATGACACCACTTAAGGGTGGTACTATACAAACGAGAGGACAAGAATTATACCAGGAGTCACAAATAAAGACAAGAAATGTTGTAAACAGTTCTGTGTTTAGAATGCATTGAAAACATTTAAGGTGCAGTTTTATTTTTTGACGCATTTCTCGCGTTAGTAGTGCATTTATAACATTCTAGTAGCGTAAGTAGGTACTTTATGATGCCAAAATTGGAGGAAAGCTATTTTCATGTTCTGAGAGTTGTTTTAATTCTCCGCGAACAAACTCACTTAAAATTAAAACCAATTCTGTGTTCAGAATGCAACGAAAAAATTCCAGGTTGGGTTTCATCCAGGTGGGACACCATTCTCGTGTTTGAAATTCAGTTACAGTTTATAGTTGCATTTGTGCTGCCAGTATTGGAGGAAAGCAATTTGACGTTCTGAGTGTAGTTTGAATTCCACGCATAGAGATTCACCCTGTAATTAAAACCAGTTCTGTGTTAAGAACGCAAAAAAAACATGTTAGGTGTGAATTCATTTGCTGATGCGTTTCTCATGTAGGAAGTGCATTTATTTAATTCTAGTTGCGTAGTTTGTGCTGTCAGAAATAGAGGAAAGCCATTTTCGTTATCTGTGTGCAGTTTATTTCCCCGCATGCAAATTCAACCGAAATTAAAACTAGATCTGGGCTCAGAATGCAACGAAAAATTCCAGTTGTGGTTTCATCTAGTGATTTATTTTGAAGGAAATCATTCTGATATTCAAAGTGCAGTTTCAAAATTCTGGTTGCAGACAATGTGCAGCCAGAATTGCAGGAAAATCATTTGTCTGTTCTGAATGTAGCTATAATTAAGGACTGTAGGCAGTAATGTATCTAGTTTTTTTATTAGTTTCAGTAAAACTAGTTCTTTGCTTCGAATGTGGGATATCTAAGAAGTCACTTGCGGACTCATTGCGAAAAAAAACCTTTTTCATGTTCCGACTGCAACTTTTCATCTACTGTGAAGATATTCTAAAAATCACATGTTTACCCACAGTGGAAAAAAAACATTTTCTTGTCCCTAATGCAGATATAAAAGTTCTCAAATGGAAGTTTTAAAAATCCACAGTACGATTCACAGTAGAGAAAACCTTTTTCAAGTCCTAAATGAAACTGTTCTCAAAAGGGATATGTAAGAAGTCACTTGCTGACTCATAGGGGAAAAAACCTTTTTCATGTTCCGACTGCAACTATTCATGTACTATGAAGATAAATCTAAAAATCACATGTTTACCCACAGAGGACAAAAACCATTTTCTTGTACCGAATGCAGTTATACAAGTTCTCAAATGGAAGTTTTAAAAATCCACAGTACGATTCACAGTAGAGAAAACTTTTTTCAAGTCCTTAATGAAACTGTTATCAAAAGGGATATGTAAGAAGTCACTTGCTGACTCATAGAGAAGAAAAACCTTTTTCATGTTCCGACTGCAACTATTCATGTACTATGAAGATAAATCTAAAAATCACATGTTTACCCACAGTGAACTAAAAACAATTTTCTTGTCCCGAATTCAGTTATACAAGTTCTCAAGAATGAAGTTTAACGACGACCCAAACTGACTACGTGGACAAATGGGTCCAATTATTCAAACATTTTCACGAGCAACATATTGATTCACCTAATCAGATTAGAATTATACAATATATGTTATGCCTTCCCGGGACTTCAGCACCTTTGGAGCGTGTTTTCTCAATAATGAATCACATTTGGTCAGATGACCGTGGCCCCATGCTGGAGTCTACTATACAGCCGTTACTATACTGTAAATTAAATTTTGGCATTACATGCAGTGATTTTTATGTAAAAAATGACCGAATATTAAGAACAGCGAAGAGTACAATTGGCACAATAACTACAGGACGGACCGCCATTGCCTCCCGTCCCGGTTTGGAGCTTCAGAATTATGGTAAGCCTACTTGTCGAGGAATACTTTGCAAGGTTGTACATTTAAAATTATACTTACAGCATTCTTGTTATTTAAAACAACCTATGTTAAAGAAATAAAAATTACTAAGATATTTGTTATATTTTTAAGTCTAACAACAAAAGCTTTTTTACATTAGCTCCATTGAGAAAGCCCTGAGGAAAGTAATTTTCCATAGGTTTCCCTATGGAGCACCACTTTACTCCATTATGATTCACAAGCTTAATAGAAGATACAAGTTACTAAGATATAAGTTATACAAGTTCTCATAAGAGAGATTTAAAAGTCGTCAGTTCATGGATAAATAATCTTCTTCATTTCCCGACTGCCACTAATCGTGTCCTCAAAAGGGATATCTAAGGAACGGTGACGAGACAACTCATAATGAAACCAACTCATAAACAACTCAGAAAGGTCATTAAGAGTGATGTTAAATTTTTTTTTTAATTGGTTAAATAAGTTAGGTTAGGGTTACCGGCAATTTTAAACTTTTTTTTTTAGCTTTTAATAAGCTTTCTAAGGTGTTTATGAGATGGTTTCATTATGACTTGGCATGGAACCCTAAGGAACACTTGCTGACTCATAGTGAATAAAACCCTTTTTCATGTTCCCATTGCAAGTATTCAAGAACTACGAGGGGAAAACTAAAATACACATGTTTGCGCACTGTGTAGAAAAACCTTTTTCCTGTCGAGACTGCAACTATTTTTCTTCTCGAAAAAATAACTAAAACACCACTTGTGACTCACTGTAATGAAAAACCTTTTTCATGTTCTAACTGCGACTATTAATGCGCTACAAAACGGTATCTAAAAATTCACATGTTTGCCTACAGCGGACAAAAACCTTTTTCTTGTCCCGAATGCAGTTATTCAAGTTCTCGAAATGGAGATATAAAAATCTACAGCGCGATCCACAGTGGAGAAAAACCTTTTTCATGTTTTGAGTGTAACTTTGCACGTACTATGATTTTTAGATTTATCTTCTTAATACATGAATAGTTGCAGTCGGAACATTAAAAAAGTTTTTCTCCACTATGAGTCAGCAAGTGACTTCTTAGACATCCCTTTTGAGAACAGTTTCATTGAGGATTTTAAAAGGTTTTCTCTTCTGTGAATCGTACTGTGGATTTTGAAATCTTCCTTTTGAGAACTTTTATAAATGCATTCGGGACAAAAAAATGGTTTTTGTCCACTGTGGGTAAACTAGTGATTTTTTATGGCTCTTTGTAGAACACGAATAGTCGCAGTAGAAACATGTTAAAGGTTTTATGTCACTGTGGATCAGCAAATGATTTCTAAGAAGTTTATTTGTACAAAATAAGTAATTGCATTTGGGACAAGAAAATGGTTTTGTCCACTGTGGGTAAACATGTGATTTTTAGATTTATCTTCTTTATACATGAATAGTTGCAGTCGCAACATGAAAAAGGTTTTTCTCCACTATGAGTCAGCAAGTGACTTCTTAGACATCCCTTTTGAGAACAGTTTCATTTAGGACTTGAAAAAGGTTTTCTCTTTTGTGAATCGTACTGTGAATTTTTAAATCTTCCTTTTGAGAACTTGTATAAATGCATTCGGGACAAGAAAATGGTTTTTGTCCACTGTGGGTAAACATGTGGTTTATAGATTTATCTTCGTAATACATGAATAGTTGCAGTCGGAACATGAAAAAGGTTTTTCTTCACTATGAGTCAGCAAGTGATTTCTTAGACATCCCTTTTGAGAACAGTTTCATTTATGACTTGATAAAGGTTTTCTCTTCTGTGAATCGTACTGTGGATTTTTAAATCTTCCTTTTGAGAACTTGTATAACTGCATTCAGGACAAGAAAATGGTTTTTGTCCACTGTGGGTAAACTCGTGATTTTTTTATGGCTCTTTGTAGAACACGAATAGTCGCAGTAGAAACCATGTGAAAGGTTTTACGTCACTGTGAGTCAGCAAATGATTTCTAAGAAGTTTATTTGTACATCATAAGTAATTGCATTCCAGTGTGGCTAAACATGTGAATTTTTAGATACCTATTGTTTTGTAGCGCATGAATAGTCACAGTCGGGACTTAAAAAAGGTTTTTCATCACTGTGAGCCGGCAAGCGCCATTTTAGTTTTTTTTTTTCGAGAAAAAGAGTTGCAGTCAGGAGAGGAAACTCGGCGCACGGCGCCGCCGTTCGCTCGAATCGCCAGCCTCTGACACAGCCCCACAGAATAGATAAATAAACAGTGCTCGCGCAAACCGAGACAAAATCTAAAACCGGCCGGGACTCCGGGACCCGTGTATGAAACCGGGACAATCCCGGTCAAATCGGGACGTATGGTAAGCCTAAAAATATTACACAGGTACTTAAACTTGCTTATTTTCGAACGGAAATACTACCGCTGTACTACCCCTGTATCACAAGATGTAGCTTGCATTAGCACCCCGCACACTTCCATTTCGGAGCGACCGAGTCCCACGCTACTTCCCAGGCACATCTTAGTTCGCAGGTTACACATATAAGGTATGTAAGTAAAAACAAAGCAAAAAATAATTAAATAAATACCAATACTATTTGAGAATGCATGTGCTTTGTGGTGAGCACATTATATGTTAAATTTAAATACCTACCATAAAATTACTGTTAATAAAAATGAATCAAATTAAAATAACAAAATCAATCCAATCATATCTCATTATACAAAAAACTATATATTTATAATAATATTTTTATACAAATTACTAAGGTTCTCGACGTCCGTTTTATAGTTAACACATTCATATTTGTTTATGAAAACCATTTTACTAATTAATCTTTTATGTAAATTAGTTTCCTTGTCTAAAGTTTTATTATCAATTTTATTTATATATAAATTTATTGTCAACTTTTATTGACCAATGCTTTTTTAACTTCTCGGTCCGCTCGGCATTTCTCTCAAATATCAACAAAATATATTTTTTCGATGAATTGGCGATTCGATGAATTGATCATTCGATGAATTGGTTTTCCATGAATTGATTTTCGATGAATCGGTTTTCGATGAACTCGTTTTCGATGAATATGCTTTCGATGAATTGATTTTCGATGAATTGATTTTCGATGAATTCGTTTTCGATGAACTCGTCGTGAACCGCCTAGCTTACCCTATCCGCGCTAATCCACACACCTACTTATGTAAGGGAATTCATTTTACATTTTGTTCGATGAACATTTAAACCGACAATTAGAAGTCTTTTTGATTAGTGTTTTTGTAGATAAATTAAATTGCTACTTTGACTTGAGCAGTACTAGAGTAAGACAGTAACAGTGTACGGTTAAGGCCGGCCGTAAATATCAGATTATTTCATCCGATTGTCTGATCCGACAAAATCGATTGGTCGGCCGACGCGGAAAGGCGTGGCATATTTTCATTACTCCGCACCGGCTGTCCAATCCGGTTCGACAACGTGCGTGGCCCCGGTATTATAACCAATCCGGTTTCCGTATCGATTTTTGTTCTTTCCGATTTTTGTATGATGTGCGCGGCCTCCCTAATATGCGATAGCAGCTACTCGCTTTTTCCTCTTCTATTCTAAAAGTCAGTCATGGTAATATCCATTGTTTCATGTCTCGCTTATTGAACAAATCAGTCGCGTACTTCTGCTTAAGGCTTACATTCAATAACACAAATAACATTGGCGGAGCCGTTTCACTTCATTAAATAAGATTGCCAGCGAAAAGTTTTTAAGTTGCATTGATTGAAATACTCACATTATAAAAACAGTATTTCCGATTTTCCGTTAAATGCGGAATGGCGAATCCAAAATAATGTAATACCGGTTTATCTTTAGAAATAGATATTGTATACATAATATTGAGTTTTTCCACTATTGATGGCGATTCCCAGCCGTTTTCAAATGGCAAACGTGAGCTTAAAATACAGTTACAGTTATTATTGTATCCTCCTTTCAAATATGAGTTTTTGTTTTGGCAAAGTATTCCAAACAAAACCAAATATTCAAAGCTCATGCGAATTAAATCTTCTTCTTCTATTTCTAGTTTTAATTAAGTTTTAAAACCCGTTATTACAAATGTCAAGCCTAACTACCAACTGACATTCTATGACTTACGTAATAGGTTTATTTCCATGTAAAAATTTAACATCTTATAACTTGTATTGTAATGTACTGTGTAGGTATGTCTTAAGAAACAAATAAACAATATATATATATACATAAAAATAAATAGCTGAAGTGTGTGTTCGTGCATAACTTCAGAACGACTGCACTTTTTTTGTGTTCGTATTGTCAGGAAAAGGTTTGTATATAACTACTCTGAGCTCTGGCATTATGAAATTCGTATAAAAAAATGCAATAGGTGGCAGGCGAGCTGTTTTATTTATTTATTTATTTATTTATTTATTTATTTATTTATTGTTGTTATACGCCCGTAGGGGCTTTTACATAGATTAGAAAATAATATTTAAGATATCTAGGATTACACATACATAGAATTTATACCAAAAGTTATAAAAGTGAAAAAACTTTTAAGAATATACAAGTAGTTTTTAAACTTAAAAAATATTATAACCATTATTTTTTTGAATAGTAATAAATTTATTATATAATAAAATATATTAAAAATTTAGGAATAATAAAAAATTTGAAAAAAAAACCACTTGTATAATCTTGTGGAAACCCGTGAAATATTTTAAACAATGTAATATTTAACAATAACATAGAACAAAATATAATATAAACATTACAATAACAAATCAAATCGTTAAATATAATATTATTATACCCATGTTACAATAATTTGTAGGATTCAACAAAGTGTTGGTTTAAATTGCATTTTAGAATGTAAAGGGAATCAGCAAATACATCTACAATACCACCAAACTTGTTGCCTAAATAATGCATCCTATTGGTAAGTGAGTGTGATTGATAGTTAGTTGTGTATGTGTTGCAAAAGAATGTTATATTTTGTCTAGTATTCCTTGTCGGTACAAGAAGTTTAATAGTAGAAACGATGGCAGGGCTGTCAATTAGGTTGTTCATAATTCTGTACAATAAAATTAGGTCTGAAATGATTCTTCTGTCAGACAGCGTAATTAAATTTAGTCGATTCATTAAACTTAAATAATTAATGTTTTCTATTGGAATTTTGAGTTTGAAATTTAAGTACCTAAGAAATTTGTGTTGAACTCGTTCTATTTTGTTAGAGTGTACTTTATAGAAAGGGGACCAAATAGGTGAATTATATTCAACTTGACATCTAACTAATGAAATGTAGAGTGTTTTCATGCAATCCAAGGACTTAAAATCAGTTAGGGTTCTACAAAGGAAGCCAAGAATCTTTAAAGCCTTATTAGTTATATTATCTATATGTGGTGTGAATGTTAAGTTTGAATCGAATATAACTCCCAAGTCGCGAATTTGTAATACTGGTGTTAATTTAACATTATTAAAATTATATTCATGTAAAATATGAGAATGAGTTCTGGAAAATCGTATTACTTGACATTTCTCAGTATTCAAAAATAACATATTTTGTTCGCACCATTTAAAAAATTCATCTAAATTAGCTTGTAAAATTAGGCAATCATATATATTTCGTATTTTTTTAAACAATTTTAGATCATCTGCAAAAAGTAGGACTTGTACATCTTTAAATATGTTTACAATGTCATTAATGAATATTAAGAAGAATATTGGGCCGAGGTGGGACCCTTGCGGGACACCACTTGTGGCCTCGAATACATAGGATTCTATAAAATTAATCCTCACACTAAGCACTCTATTACTGAGGTAACTGATAATCCATGTCAATAAACTTCCTTTGATGCCTAACAGTCGGAGTTTGGATATAAGAATGTGATGTCGAACCTTATCAAATGCTTTACTGAAATCAGTGTATATAGAATCAACTTGTTGTTTCAGACTAAGAGATTCGGATATGTAATTAATATAGATAGTTAAATTACTTAAGGTAGATCGACCTCTGATAAAGCCATGTTGGTTAGGAACAATAATATTGTTGATAGGTTTTACAATGGTATCTAATACTAATGACTCGAAAAGTTTGGGTAAAGCAGACATAATACAAATAGGTCTATAGTTTGATATATCGCTTTTGTCTCCTTTTTTATGAATAGGCGTTAAATAACTCTTTTTCCACAGAGCCGGAAAACAGCCAGATGCTAAGGATTTATTAAAAAGTTTTTGTATGGGATATATCAAACTATCAATGCAAGTTATTAAAAATATGGGAGGAATACCATCAGGTCCAGCAGATTTATTACTATCCAATGCGTTTATGCCCCTTTTTAAAGATTCTAATTTTATGAAACATTGGCTTAGGTTTAATGACTCTTCCACTGAAGTAGTGGAGACTGCATTGACAGGAATATCTTTGTCGTAAACACTTTTAAATGAGTCAGCAAAGAGATTAACTATACCCTCGATACTGTCAGCACATTTTTCTTTAAAATACATGTTATTAGGATATCCACAGTTATTGTTTCGCTGAGATTTAGTAAAATTCCAGAATTTTTTCACATTGTGATGACGTACCTCATTTTCTATTACGTTAACATAGTTACTATAGCATTTTATTGATAGTTCTTTACATTGTTTTCGTAATTTAGTAAATGTTATATAATCGTTAGGATTTATGGTATGTTTATATTTTCTGTGGATACATTTTTTTTATTAATTAAATTAGTTAATTCTTTTGTAAACCATTTCGGATAATAAGATGATTTGAAGCTAACCCTGGGAACAAATTGTTCTATAGAGGTATTTAAAATCGAGTAAAAGTGTTCTAATTGATCATTTATATTATTTTCCTCATCTAAAAAGGACCAATCTGTTTGGATAAGGTACTCAATAATATGATGGTATTCAGCTTTGGAAAAGTTATACGATGGGGCACTTGTTTTTTGTGAAGATGTTAAAGGCATATTTGTTATGATAATATCCAATGGTGGGTGGTATTGATCTAACGGTAATAATAATTCGTCGGATAGTTCAACCACTATTTTCGAATCACTTGAAAACACTAAATCCAACATTCGATTGTTAAAGTTGAAAATCTTGTTTGATTGAGTTAGTCCCAAGAATAAAGACATAACACGAATTTCACTGCATTTATCACACTGTAATTCTGCTTGGTTTGTAGCAGGTCCATTGTCATCTTGGCTGGTCCAGTTGGGAAGGTTATAATCACCGGCAATAATGAATTTTGCTTTAGGATATTTGAATTTGAGTACTTCTATGTCATCAATGTGATTTTTATATGTTTGCAAATCAGATGCAGGTGGGATATAGACACAGCCGATAATAATTTTTCCATTAGGTATATTGAGCAATACAAAAATTTGTTCAACACTTTTGTGTTTAACCGGTAATTTAGTAGATGATATATTCTTGGATACGCACAGCATCACACCTCCTCCGTTAGACTTTTTGCTCGTAATAGAATTTCGATCATAACGATATGTGGTATAGTGATGTAGGCCTAATTCAGACGAGCTGATGTCAGCATTTAACCATGTTTCAGTTAAAAACAGAATGTCGTGTGAGAAGATTGGGGAGTTAGTTTTAAGTTGGTGCAATTTTGTACGCATTCCCCGTACATTTTGATAATATCCTGTAAGTCTAGAAAATCTGTTCTGTTTGTTTTTCAGTTTTTTGATTGAGTTTTGATGATTTTGGGAATTCCATTGAAATGTTTGATTCGTAAATCGACTTCGCCCTTTTCTTTCCTCTCTTCTAATTCCTTCCAGAGGTCAGTTAAATGTTGTCTTTGTTGTAGAGTCCTATCAGGTTTGATTATAATTCCATTGGATAGAGTAGTTTTGTTAAAGAGTATAAGTTTCGCCTGTTTGACTTCATCGAATTCTAATTTAATTGGCCTGGTTTTGTTTGGAATTTTACTTCCAAGCCTGTAAATTTTCACATCTTCTAGATTGAACTCGCTATTAATTTCACTAATAGCTGCTAATACCTTTTTTCCATCCTCCAAGACGCTCACCGTGGTAGAGTTAGAAATACATTCGGGGACGTTGAGTAAAATGACGTTCTTCGAGCGGGTCTTGCGTTCCTCAATCTCAGCGAACACGTCACAAATTGGTGTTGTTTCCTGTGGTAATACTTTCTTTTCGATAATTTTTTCGAATGTCATAACTTTTCCTTCAAGAACTCCAACAGTTACTCCAAGGTCTTGCATAGTTCCAGATAGATTAGAAAGTTTACTGAGTATTTTTGCCATTTGGTCTTTTGTTATTTTCAAAGCAGGATCGGTAATGGCATTATGGATGCTATTAATCTCATCCTTAGCTTTGTTTAAGTAAGCAATTGCTTCATTATTATTCATTTCGAAAGTGAGATTTTTTTAAAGAAAATAATATGAGTGACAACCCAGCTCGCAATGTAGGTAGGAACAAAATTTGCTTTCAGTGAATTTGTTACTGATACAACAGAACTAAATTCAAATAAAAAATAAATGGATTATTGTTTTCGAAATGTCAAAAAAAAATTTTTTTAATTAGAAATGTCAAAATGATTTTAAATTTGATAAAAAGTCACTATAAATACAACGAAGCTCACTGAATTTATGAAATTTCACTAGGGAAGTGGTCCGAAAACACAAAAAGCACAAAATTGAATATTTTCAAAAGATTATTACCGTTTTTAATAATTATTAATTGGCGAACGTTTAGTACGTACTACCTAGACTTGCGAAACAAAAGACTATAACATAATGTCCCCGACACAATGTATGGAACACGGAAGGGGGGAGGGAAAATCGGGAGGGGGGAGGGGAACTCGCGAGGGGGGAGGGGAACTCGGGAGGGGTGTTCACGGGATTGGGTAAGGGGGAAGAGGGGAGTGGAGTTGCGAGAGGGAAGGTGGAGGAGGCAGAGAGGGAACGCGAGAAGGGGAGGGGAGGCGGGATAAATGGGAAAGGACATGCTGGAAAAAACAATTTCTTTAAAATTTTTTAAAATTTTTTTCATTTTCAATGTTTACACTTACTTGAGAACTATCCAGTTATAAAACTCAGTTATTTCACAATTATAAAAATCTACAATTACATACAATTAAATTCAGATACATACAATTACAAAAACAAAAACATCATAAATAAAAATACAGAACTATATACAAGGTCACTCGAGTAACATATTACAATGAGTGATAAGAGTTATTAAATGGCATTATTCTTGCCGGGAACCAGCGTGTTTCCAACATAAAAATGTTCTATTTCCGGAATTTTTGAACAAATTACCTGCCACTACCACAGCAGGGCCATGGATCTACTAAATCCTGAGACTGTTTCCATCAAGACGGAACCAGAGCCCCAGGAAGAAGGCGATTGTGAAATGCCGCACACGGATATAGATTTCGACCTCCGAGATGTAAAGAAGGAATGTTTGCAATATGCGGAGATTACTCATATAGACAGTTAGTAACATTGAATTATTAAAAATGTAGCATGTTTAAGTTGGAATTTTAACTAAATTAATTTCTCGCAATAAGTTCCCGATTTCTCAATTTTACACCTACTTTAATTGACACATGTTGTAAGTTACACTTATTATTACGTGCGTAAATATTGATGAAAGTAAAAACCTTTCCATTGACTTCTTCATGAGCATGATACTTTTTGAAGCATCGGCCCTTAAAGCGGACATATGTGGTTTTTAATCTTATATTGACTGTATCAAAATTCCCTGCTATGCATGTTTAATTAAAGATTTATATCTTAAATCTTTCACATTAATAAATTTATTAAAAAAACAGTTTAGTTGTGTATCAATGATCAACGAATGTATTGTCATTTTGTTATTGCAGGCAAAACTAATGTGAAAAGAGTGGCCATCAAGGCGGATTTTGGATCCCGAGAGGAAGAAGAAAGGAGTTTTCCCCGTATGGAAATTGACATAGACCTGTCGGATGTTAAAAAGGAATGCCTAGAACGCGTTGAAAGAACGAACCAGGCAGCAGGTAAAACCGATTTTCATAGTAAGATTTAACATTTAGCGGTATCCATTTTTTCCACTTGGCGAAGATAGAAGTCTTAATGAGCCTTTTTTATCCGTATTCTTTTTCAAATTTGTCGACAGATCTGAAGATGCATCCTGTGGATAAACGATTCTCCTGTTCTCAATGTAACTACTCCTGCTCACATAAGAATAATTTTGTTAAGCACCTTCGCAATCATACTGGAGAAAAACATTTTTTCTGTTCCGAATGCAACTATTCATGTTCTCGAAAGAGCGATCTGACAAGGCACATGCTGACTCACAGTGGAGAAAAACTTTTTTCCTGTTCCGAGTGCAACTATTCATGTTCTCGAAAGGGCCATCTGACAAGCCACGTGCTGACTCACAGTGGAGAAAAACCCTTTTCCTGTTCCGAGTGCAACTATTCATGTTCGCAAAAGGGCCATCTGACAAGGCACATGCTGACTCACAGTGGAGAAAAACCTATTTCCTGCTCCCTGTGCAACTATTCATGTCGTCGAAAGGGCGATCTGAAAAGCCACTTGCGGACTCACAGTGAAGAAAAACCCTTTTCCTGTTCCGAGTGCAACTATTCATCTTCTCGAAAGGGCTATCTGACATGGCACATGCTGACTCACAGTGGAGAAAAACTTTTTTCCTGTTCCGAGTGCAACTATTCATGTTCTCGAAAGGGCTATCTGAGAAGCCACATGCTGACTCACAGCGGAGAAAAGCCTTTTTCCTGTTCCGAGTGTAAATATTCATGTTATGAAAAGTATAAACTCACGAGACACAAGCTGACTCACAGCGGAGAAAAACCTTTTTTCTGTACCGAGTGCAACTATTCATTTTCTCGAAAGGGCGATCTGAAAAGCCACATGCGGACTCACAGTGGAGAAAAACCTTTTTCCTGTTCCAAGTGCAACTATTCATGTTCTCAAAAGGGCCATCTGACAAGGCACATGCTGACTCACAGTGGAGAAAAACCTATTTCCTGCTCCCTGTGCAACTATTCATGTCGTCGAAAGGGCGATCTGAAAAGCCACTTGCGGACTCACAGTGAAGAAAAACCCTTTTCCTGTTCCGAGTGCAACTATTCATGTTCTCAAAAGGGCTATCTGACATGGCACATGCTGACTCACAGTGGAGAAAAACCTTTTTCCTGTTCCGAGTGCAACTATTCATGTTCGCGAAAGAGCCATCTGACAAGGCACATGCTGACTCACAGTGGAGAAAAACCTTTTTCCTGTTCCGAGTGCAACTATTCATGTTCTCGAAAGGGCGATCTGAAAAGCCACATGCGGACTCACAGTGGAGAAAAACCTTTTTCCTGCTCCCTGTGCAACTATTCATTTTCGCAAAAGGACCAACTGACAAGGCACATGCTGACTCACAGTGGAGAAAAACCTTACTCCTGTTCCCAGTGCAACTATTCATTTTCGCAAAAGTGCTATCTGACAGACCACATGCGGACTCACAGCGGAGAAAAACCTTTTTCCTGTTCCGAATGCAACTATTCATGTTCTCGAAAGGGCCATCTGACAAAACACATGCTGACTCACAGTGGAGAAAAACCCTTTTCCTGTTCCGAGTGCAACTATTCATGTTCTCAAAAGAGTAATCTCACGAAGCACAAGCTGACTCACAGCGGAAAAAAACCTTTTTCCTGTTCTGCGCGCAACTATTCATGTTCTCGAAAGGGAGATTTGCCCAAACACTGCTGCAAAACTGCTAAAAGTAGGAGGGAAAATGTGGCGAACTAAAAAAAAAAGAGAAACACAGATATCAATGATATCTTAAGTCTTTAGTTAAACATGTGGTTTTCCACTGAGTGTTATTTTTTATGAATGCTGTGAATTTAGCAAGGTTCATATTAAATACTTCGATGTTTGGGTATAATCTGTTAAATGTGCTACAGCTTGTTCTTATAAATACATTTTCAAGATAATTTGGGATGCTCTTAGGGAAATAATATGTATCCGGAGATCGAGTAACTCTTAATGGACATCTGGAATATATTTTAGTAAATTCGGGCTATCTATTTAAATATATTTTAGTAAATTAAGTTACGAATACTCTTATAGAGCATCAATAGGTCTCTGATATCTCGGCGTTGATCAAGAGATTAAAGGTTTACGGGGACATAGTTTTCATCATTTCGCTCGCGACAAAAGACATATTTCATAAATTTTTTCTCAACTCTTTATATATTTGCTTTATATGTAGAACAATGAGGGTTCCACACTTCAGAAGCATAATCCAGATAGCTTCTAACATAGGATATGTAGAGAGTCTTAAATGTTTGTGGCTTTTTGAAAACAGAGCTTTAAGAATAAATCCTAACATTTTCCAAGCCTTCGACGTGATATGCTCGACTGATGAGAACCTGGAATCGTGCTTAAAATTATGAATAACGACATCCAAACCTGACTTACTCAAACTTTCCAACGAGATGCAAGGACGTTATTCGCATTAAGTGTTTGTCAGTCATTGTCATGATTTTAATTTATGGATTCCCTTATTACATATTGTATTTTATCAATGAATACATTTTTTACGTACGAAAGCAAGTTTATTCAGCATACCCGTAATTTTACGAAGTGCTAAAAATATAACAATGTTTTGCTAAATCAATAAACAGATTTGGCTCTTAATTTTTTTTTGTATTGTAATGTACGCATTTGGCTGATAAGTTTGCCCTGGGTTAGTTACAGCGCAGCGGGGAGTCTCTGATATTTAAAACTAGTATTAATAAAAAATGTTTATAATGACGGAACCTACTGCATCGTTTGAAATTTTTCTCAATCGCTTGGTGAAGGTATTGTTTATTTTTTCCTTTTAAGAGTGAAGTTTAGAATTTAAAAAATCTTATGCCGACCTACCTCCTACATGAAAAATAAAAAAAAAAAACCTTTTATCATCTACGCAGTAATATGTTTTGATAAAAAAATTGAAATAAGCGATATTTTTTTCCCGGTGCCATTTTAAACTTGTCGCATGTACTCATTGAACTTGACGCATATTTAAAACAAACTTAACACGTTGATCCCAATAATAATATCGGTCCTGACGATATTCCACCTTTATTCTTACGGCAGCGTGTCGCCGTTCACGCTTATCCCCTCTTACTCTCTCACAGTCTTTAGTCAGTCTTTGTAGAAGAGTATACTTCCAGATCTATGGAAACAGAGTTAAATGACACTGATCTATAACAATGGGATAAAAGCGAAGTAATCAATTATGATTCGATTTTATATTTTCTACAATTTCAAAACATTTTGACGAGCGTCTTATAACGGGCAAATCAACACTCAGTATATTAAAAATCGTTTCTAATGTAATTATAATATAATCCAGTGGCGTAGCTAGCATGGGTGGCACCCGGGGAAAACGCGATTTCACCCCCCCCATTATTTTTTTTTGAGAAATTCAAAACACAAATTTTGACTTCCTAAAATATAAAACAAACATTTCTAGCTAGTCAAATATTAAAAAATAAAATTGGTATCCTCAAAAATAAAAACACTAACAGAATAACAGCTTTTTCAACAATCGATAGGTGATAATTTCCTTCGCGAGTTCCCGTCAATCACAATGTACGAAAGAAATGAGAATGTCACAGGGGAAAATCGAGGAATATTTCACGGGATTCCCCAATAAATCAATAGTAAGAGCCAGGAACGAAAATAAAATAACAGAATTTTGGGGAAAGCTGACCGACCGAGCCATATAGCTACAAATAACAGAGTTTCGTGTGGAGTCTTCAATTCTTATATGCTGCAAAAATCTGAAAAAAATCATTTGCTGTCATGAAAACATTAAAACCAATACTAAGGTTAAAACCAGTTTTGTGTTCAGAGTGTAACGATAAAATTTCAATCGTGAAATAGTAAATGGGGCGTTCAAGTATAACGTAACGCAATTTTTGAAAAAATTTGACCCTCTCTCCCCCCATGCAATGCTCCGTAACATTTTTCTGCACCTCCCTCCCCCTAAACGTTACGTAACACCCAAGTGACTATTTTTACCTAAAAGCCTCAATTAAATTGCGCAAAGTACTGGAAAGTCGCTTAAATACCTTTTTCTTGTTTTAATCGCGTTTGCGGTAAAAATAAAACAAGAGATTTCAAACTCGCAATAGGTCCATGCGTATATTGTTTATTTTATTGTTTTAAATTGTAATTCATAAACAAATTGGGAAAATATTATTACATATTTTTGAATGTAGCTATTACTTTGTGGTTATCCATTATAGAAAAATGAAATAATTTAACTTTGTATAAACCACTTATTTGATGCGCAAATCCGACCGGTTTCGGAACAAAGGTTCCTTCGTCAGGGAAAGCTTATACTTATAAGCTTATACTTATAAGCTTTCCCTGACGAAGGAACCTTTGTTCCGAAACCGGTCGGATTTGCGCATCAAATAAGTGGTTTATACAAAGTTAAATTATTTCATTTTTTTTTTTTTTAAATATTATTACTTTTATCGGCCTTTCATTCCTTCCGGATCTCCACAATTTAATACTGTCTTACCTTTAATACACCTTGTAGCGGTAGGTACCGCCAAGGCACTGAAATGCTCTATGAATTCAACCGGTGTGGTTGGCAGCCTTGCACACAGAATGCGCGACAGAGGTTGAAAGAGGCTTCGGGAATATTCGGGCGTCAGTTGGCGGAATTACCGGGGTCGGAGGTGGTTTTAGTGGCACGAGCTGTCATATGGCTGGACTCAGGACGACATTTTGGACTACGTGAAGTGAGATTTAAATTATTTATTTTTAACAGATCGAGATTGTGCTTTTAGATCATTTTTAGAGATTACTGATACATAAATATGTTTCGTATTACGTTACAGGCGCCCATCAGTTAATTTCTTATGTCCTTACAATTTAATTTCATTCGTATTGACACGTGTCGAGAATTATCAAACATTTACAGCTGGGTACGATCCCTTCGTAACCAGCCACCCCTGACGATTAATTCATTTGTTAATTTAGAGTCTCATAGCTTATTCTTTTAGTATGTTCCCAAGGGCAGGGTTTGATTTTATAATAAATTGTACATTGTTCTCACATAAATTCTTTTTATTGCTACCTAACATCATTGCTTGCTTGCTTGCTATGTATGAGATTATTCATTCTATACATGGATGGATGACCAACCTTGGAGGGAATGTATTATCAGTAAGTATTAAACGTCACATTGGCGCGCTTCGGCTGAACCTGTCTATGTTTGTTCTTTCTCGCACGTGTTTGCAGTTATTTTTTCACGATTATCAAATGGTTTTTACATCTCGATCTGTTATTAATTTTATTCTCACTTTTCCTTGGGTTTATGACAGCTCGTCCCACAAACCATCTTACCGATCTGTTAATATTAATTCATAGTTTTACACAGTTTGTTGCTTGGTTTCCGTCAACTCGCCAGCCTTATTACGCTTTTAACTTATTTTTGCTGTTCAGTTCGCTGGCAGCATACCTTATTTATTATTTTCTTAGAATTGGTGATTGCATGTGCATTATCATTTTTCATGTCGTGTTGTTGCATGTATACTAATAATTTTCTTTCTACCCTACAATCTAGATAGGTTATGGATGAAGGAGTAGGTACGAGAAGTAGAACAGCGGCAAAATTCATCATGGCGAAACAGGATGATACACCGGCGGGGTCCGGTTCAGCTTTGTCAATTCCGTCACTTCCGTCGTTTCCGGTACACAAGTGGAACCTCACTTACGATGGCTCTGCGGATGTCCGCAATTTCATAGAACGGGTAGAAGAACTTGCTGTCGCTAGAAATGTAAGTTATGCTTCACTTTTTTCATCTGCAGTCGAATTGTTTTCAGGACAGGCGCTACAATGGTTCAGAGTAAATCGCTCATCTTTCTCATCTTGGGCGGACATTGTGGTTGCATTAAAAAATGAATTTGAACTATTAGACCATGAAAGGAGACTTGTGGCAAATATAAGATCGACGTTTCAATGTCAGAAAGAGAATTTAAGTTCTTTTATCACTCGTGTTCAATTGCTGAATAATCGTTTGTCCACAAAGTTGCCGGATGATGAGATCCTGGAAATTCTTCTGAGTAATATGTTGCCGAGATATATTCAGAAACTTTCACTTTCTGTAATCCCTGATTTGTTAACTTTAAAAAAATTAGGTAGGATGATTGAGTTGGCCGACAGCCGTTCAAACGACAGATCACATACTGGTAATTCTCATCCTAATGATTATTCGGTCAATAAAGGCAATGAGAGGAATCACAGTAATTTGATTTTTTCTAGAAACAACTTTTCTGGTAATAGAGGCAAGGAGAGATTTCCGAATGATTTGCATTTGTCTAGGAACAACCAGGCTGGCAATAGAAATAATGGCAGAGATTTGAACAATTTGAATTCTTCTAGAAACAATTATTCTGACAATAGAGATGGTTATGTAAATACTGCCGATCCTAATTTCAATTTCAGGAAGAACCGTCGTGATTTTTCGAATGTTTTGCTTAACCCGTCAAATGTGAATTCTAGGGAGGTGCACTGCTTTCGCTGCGGGCGACCGGGGGTCAAAGCTCCTCTCTGCGGCTGCCGTCCTCAAAAAAACTGATGGCCCGTGAGGTCCTGTCGGTGGGCGCTATGACGTCTGCGTTCGCTGAGATTACTTCACGGGAATGGGTTTTGTGGCTGGATACCGTAAGAGATTTTTATAACAATTTAAGGACTTCGAAGGAGGTGCGAGCGGCCAACAGGGACGGCCGTCCTTACATCTCTTTCCAAGTTTTGAGCACAGGCTACTCTGGTCTTCTAGACTCTGGGTCGCACGTTTCGATTTTAGGAAATAACTTTCATCGTAAATTTTTAGATTTAGGTTTCAATTTGTCAAAATTGGACTCTGATTTTGCTCTAGTATCGGCGACTGGTCATTCGGTTACCTGTTCTTACAAATTAGCTCTTCCGGTGCGTTTTGATAATGTTGTTAGAACTTTCAATTTTGTTATTATGCCAGACATTAAATCTGACATTATTCTGGGTTGTGACTTTTGGAAAATTTTCAACATCTGTCCTAAGATTTCGAAATTAATGTCTTGTAATGATTCTGATAGTAGTGTTCGAGCATCGAATATTATTGGGCTTGATAGTGAGAAAAAATTATCTCAATCCCAACGCTCCGTCTTGAACGATGTAGTTCAGGAGTACATGGATTACTCAGGAGATCGGTTAGGCAGGACAGAGTTAGAACATCATGTCATAGACACGGGTGATGTGCCTCCCATTAAACAAAGGGTTTATCCCATTTCTCCGCACTTACTTCCGGAAGTACATAGGGAGCTTGACAGACTCCTAGAGTTAGGTGTGGTAGAACCGAGCAACAGCTCGTGGAATAATCCCATTGTTCTGGTACCTAAGAAAAATGGCACATTCAGGCTATGCCTCGACAGCAGACGTTTAAACGCCGTCTCGAAACGCGACGCCTACAATTTACCATTAATCTCAGACATTCTCAACAGCTTAGGTGGTGCTCGTTTTCTATCAACTTTGGATTTAAATGATGCCTTTTTCCAAATTCCGCTAGAGGAAAGTTCAAAGGAGAAAACCGCGTTTACGATACCCAAGCGAGGGTTGTTTCATTTCGTCACAATGCCGTTCGGGTTACATGGTGCTAGTTCCCGGATGATGCGGTTGATGGATAAAGTGTTAGGACCTGAATTTGATGGTAAAGTCTTTTGTTACCTAGATGATATCATCATTATTAGTTCATCTTTCGAAGAATATATTTATCTTTTGAGGAAGGTTAAACAGAGACTACAGGCTGCCGGTCTTACGATTAATGTGCAGAAATCCGTTTTCTGCAGGGACTCACTCAAATACCTAGGTTTTTTCATTGATGACAAAGGTCTCCGCACAGATCCGGATAAAGTCAAGGCAATTGTTGATTTTCCCACCCCTACGTCACAAAAGAGTTTACGTAGATTCATTGGGGTACTCTCGTGGTATAAGAGATTCATTTTCAATTTCTCTAGCATTGCGTCACCCTTGTATAATTTAACAAAGAAAGAATTCGCGGGTAAGAAATTTGTGTGGAATGATCAAGTGCAATTAGCATTCCCAAAACTTAAAAACATTCTTGTATCCGCTCCTGTTCTCGCATGTCCTGATTTCAAGAAACCGTTCACGATTAGCGTAGACGCTTCAAATGTAGGGCTCGGAGCATGTCTTTCACAAATGGATGATAAGGGGTTAGAACACCCTATTTCTTTCATTTCAAGAACACTTTCTGCTCAAGAGAGGAACCACTCTACCACAGAAAGAGAGTTAAATGCCATGATTTTCGCGTTGGAAAAATTCAGGGGTTATATTGAGGGTTCGCCTATTCCGGTAAAGGTTATAACAGACCACTACAGCCTGAAGTGGTTGACCAGTTTAAAATCGCCTTCAGGAAGTCTCGCGCGGTGGGCAGTCAGGTTGCAACAGTTCAATTTTGAAATTATACATAGGAACGGTAAAGACAATGTAATTCCTGACGCGTTATCACGGAATCCTTTACAGGTAAATACGATTAGTCAAAATTTTTCTACATCGGACCAATGGTACGTCAAATTAAAGGAGAAAATTTTGGCCAATCCTGAGAAGTATCCGGCGTGGAGAATTACTAACGATAGGCTCTATAAACATATCCAGAGCATGGAGGCTTTACATAGGTCCTACGACTGGAAAGAGGTAGTTCCGAAGGAACTCAGGAATAGTTTAATTGTACAGCACCATGTTCCTCCCACTTGCGCCTACTTTGGGATATTAAAAACCCTGAACAGAATTAGACACAAATATTATTGGCCTAAAATGTCTGCTGATGTAAAAGCTTTCATCGGTAAATGTCAGATATGCTTAGGTTACAAGAGTACTAATTTGTTACCGCCAGGTCTCATGGGAAATCCCAAATTGGTTCAGCGCCCTTGGCAAATGATTGCAACTGATTTACTTGGGCCTTATCCGAGTTCATACAAGAAAGGTTATACTTATCTCTTGGTAGTTTCTGATTTCTTTTCTAAGTACACGAGGCTGTTCCCGCTGAGGAAGGCTACTGGGTTGAATATTGCTTCCATTTTAGAGAATGAGATTTTCCTGAAGTTTGGAGTTCCGGACACCATTGTGTTGGACAATGGTCCTCAATACATTTCACGTGATATGAAAGCTTTGGCCAATAAGTTTCATATTCGTCACCTGTTTTATAACTGCAGATATCATCCTCAGAACAATCCTGTGAAACGTGTTAACAAGGTTTTGGTAGCAGCGCTTGGTTCGTATGTTGGATCTGATCACAGAACCTGGGCGAATCATCTTCCAGAAATTGAGTTAGCCATTAACACTGCAGTCCATGAAGTCACAGGTTACACTCCGTTCTTTCTCAACTTTGGCAGAGAGATCATCATTTCAGGAAAAGATTATTTAGGCACTGATTTCAATGCTGAAGAAATTACGATCGCTAAGCGTGACTCTTGGGCGTCAGGTTTAGAAGAATTAAATGACATTTTTTCACAGGTACGAACATCGTTAAGGCAGTCATACGAACGGAACAAGCTGAACTACAAATTGCGTCGTAGAGATATTCAATTTAGGGTTGGGGAAACCGTATGGAGGCGATCATTCGTATTATTAGATGCAAGCAAACACTTTTCAGCAAAATTGGCACCTAAATTCATTAGGAGCAAGATTATTGGGAAAATTTCTCCAGTTGCATATCAGTTAGCTGACATGAATGGCAAAAAACTGGGTATTTATCATTTAAAAGACATTATTAAATCTGAAGACTCCGGTTGATCGATAGGGTTATTTCAATAGGGGTTGGGTTTTTCTTATCTCCGTTGTGAGATTTTCTTTGTCATTTTATTTGAATGTTATATGTGTTCTAAGTATTTGCATGCATATCCAGCAATTGCATGTGGATCATTCAGCGTGGTGACGTGACTTATCCTTACGTCCTCACGTTGATTGCATTGTCCTGTGAGTGTTTGTGTTTTCAGATATTACACGTATGTGTTGTACTTTGCATGTGTAAATGAGTATACTTAAAGTTATATGAAGTTCAACGTGTGAAAGTGACTGATCATCATTTTCATACATTGAATTTACTTGTTATTTCGGTTTGTTTCCCTGTAGCAAAACCGTTTATACATAGTTTTCAAAACCTTTTATATTAATTTTTAATGGACTATTTTCTGTGTAATTTTGCGGATATATAGAGGTGTTTAGCGTAGTATCATTAATGCTAGTAGTGTGTAGAAACCTAGAATACCTTATTGTTTCACTTACATTATGTTGGTGACTTTTGGGATAATTTCCATGGAAAAAAAATATATTTAAATGAAAAGGCTATAGCTTCAGAAGCTCAAAATTATCTATTTTTGATATCGTTTTAGGAAACGTATGGCATGGGCATTGTTCCAAATTGGTTACCCTGGTTATGGTGATGGTTGATTTTTTTTCACACGCAATAGTGAACATTTTCCTTAAGGTTCTATTCTATCATACTTAAGTTATTCTTTATGATTATACATAACATCAATACATATATTTGATGAGTAAGCATAAAATAAATCCATTTACTAAGTTAATTCCGCTGTGGTTTTTTTTTTAAGATTATTATAAAGGGTTTTGTAATTGTTTTGTTTTACAATATTGGTTAAACAATTATTAATTCAATGGTCAATTTCTGAGTGCATTTTATCCTCTATTTATACTAATGATAGTGAACTCAGTTTGTTTACTACAAATTTTGACAATTTTTATTTCCATATTCGACTGGTCGTTGAAGTTCGCTTAGAGCTCGAGCGAATTTGAACAACTTGTCAAATGTGTGAGAAAATTAATTCTGATAAAAAATGTTTATTATTTATTACAATTATTGTCATACGTTTAATTGCTGTTTTCAATGCAAATTATGCAATTCTATTATTATGGGGATGATTCATGTTCACATCCAATTTTATTGAGAACTTCTATTTGGGTAACTTCTTTTTTTCGACAGATGTCTCCATTCTGGAACTAGGGTCATTATTTTCTTGATGTTTAATGGTTTGATTCTCGGCTTTAACTTTATCTTTTGATCGACAGGTGTCAGGGGTGTTTTTTTCTAACTGGCATATGTATTAATAAATGTTGTTTGGACTTCAGTATTTTTATGTAATATCTTCCTCATTCAATTGAACTTTAGAATGTTAATTAGGTATTCAGTCTTGCAGGTTATCTATGAGAGTTATTTACTTCCTTTTCAAAATAATTTTTTTTTGAAACATTTCCTTTAGTAGGTAAAGCACATTTCATTCTTTATTTAATTTAGCTTTTTCATGCAATTTTTACTCAGTAACATTATGTAAGCTTTAGTGGAGCGGTTAGTTAGAAATCTCACTTCTGAATACTCTTCAGCGTCGCATTGTCGACCCTCATCAGCACGGGGAAATTTCTTCAATGTATGCAAGACCTCACTCAAGGATCTTCTTCAGCTTTCACAAGATGCAGTCTTGATCATCATACATCTTCATTCATATTGGGCGGCAGAGCTAGCAGCGCGGGAAAATTTTCATCACCTACACAGAACCTCACTTAATGATCTTCTTCTGCTCCAGTTTGGATTATTCATCATAAACGCAAATCAAGATCCAATAAGTGCGGCTTAGTACGCAGATAGAGGAATGGTCTGATTTCGGCGTTTTTTCACATCTCTACAGTGGGCCATCTTGGGTCATCAGTTTTGGAAGAAATTATTATCAGAGAGACGCTGAATTCAAGAGTTCGGACCAGATTTTCAATCTCTACCTTGGGCCATCTTGGGTCATCAGTTATTGAATGCATCATAATAGGAGAGATGCTGCATAGTTTGATGCGACTTTCTTTTCATCGCTTTACATTGATGTCATGCCTACAGTATTGCAGTACGGTGGTCACCGCTTCCTCCATGAAGTACATTATATGGATTGGGAGTACTTCTATCACCAGGATCCTTCCGGCTGACAATCCTTCTAATTTGGCGTTCTCCAAGACTAACATTTACGACCAAAGCTCACATAGTATGCAGTTCTCTTCAGGAAGTGACACATGGACCTCATGATTTCCAGGAGGAAATATTTTCTGTTTGGTGGAGGGGTAATGTAGCGGTAGGTACCGCCAAGGCACTGAAATGCTCTATGAATTCAACCGGTGTGGTTGGCAGCCTTGCACACAGAATGCGCGACAGAGGTTGAAAGAGGCTTCGGGAATATTCGGGCGTCAGTTGGCGGAATTACCGGGGTCGGAGGTGGTTTTAGTGGCACGAGCTGTCATATGGCTGGACTCAGGACGACATTTTGGACTACGTGAAGTGAGATTTAAATTATTTATTTTTAACAGATCGAGATTGTGCTTTTAGATCATTTTTAGAGATTACTGATACATAAATATGTTTCGTATTACGTTACAGGCGCCCATCAGTTAATTTCTTATGTCCTTACAATTTAATTTCATTCGTATTGACACGTGTCGAAAATTATCAAACATTTACAGCTGGGTACGATCCCTTCGTAACCAGCCACCCCTGACGATTAATTCATTTGTTAATTTAGAGTCTCATGGCTTATTCTTTTAGTATGTTCCCAAGGGCAGGGTTTGATTTTATAATAAATTGTACATTGTTCTCACATAAATTCTTTTTATTGCTACCTAACATCATTGCTTGCTTGCTTGCTATGTATGAGATTATTCATTCTATACATGGATGGATGACCAACCTTGGAGGGAATGTATTATCAGTAAGTATTAAGCGTCACAACCTACATGGTTTTACAACACGTATTTCGTTTTACATTAGCAACACTGAGGAAGCCATGAAGAAAGTAATTTTACAAAGGTTTCCATATGGAGCAACACTTTACTCCACTATGATTCATAAGCTTACTCAGAGTGGAGTCAAACCTTTTTCATGATCTGAATGCAGTTAAACAAGTCCTCAAAACGAAGTTTTAAAAGTCCACAGTATGAATCACAGAAGAGAAAAACCTTTTTCATGTCCTGATTGTAACTATTAGTGTTACAAAAGGGATAAATAAGAAGTCAGTTGCTGACTCAGTGTGGAGAAAAACCTTGTTCGTGTTCCAACTGCAACTATTCATGTACTATGAAGAGAAATCTAAAAATCACACGTTTACCGACAGTGGAAAAAATCTATTTCATGTCCTGACTGCAACTATTCTTATTCTCGAAAAAAATAACTAAAACGGCATTTGCTAACATACATTGATGAAAAACGTTTTTCTTGTCCCGACTGTCCCGATTCATACACTACATAACGGTATCTAAAAATTCACATGCTTACCCATACTGGACAAAAACCTTTTTCATGTCCCGACTGCAGTAATACAAGTTTTCAAAGGGAAGATTTAAAAATCCGCAGTACGATTCACAGAAGAGAAAAACCTTTTTCATGTCCTGATTGTAACTATTCTTGTTCTCAAAAGAGATACATAAGAAGTCAGTTGCTGACTCAGTGCGGAGAAAAACCTTTTTCATGTTCCAACTGCAAGTATTCATGAACTATGAAGAGAAATCTAAAAATCACGCGTTAACCGACAGTGGCAAAAAAAACATATTTCTTGTCCTGACTGCAACTACTCTTATTCTCAAAAAAAAAACTAAAACGGCATTTGCTAACATACATTGATGAAAAACGTTTTTCTTGTCCCGACTGTCCCGATTCATACACTACATAACGGTATCTAAAAATTCACACCTACCTACCTTATTTTTCAAACTGGCCTTTCAGCACTATTAAACACGCTAACACAATAATAACTTCTTCACTAATTCACGTCAGTCCATAGATAACAATTTACTTCACGAGTCTACGTTAATCACAATATACGAACGAAATTAGAATGACACAAGGAATATTTCAGAGAAATTCCCGACTGAGCTGGCAACAAAAAAAAAACTTTTTTCGGGAATCTCCGACCAACCAAGCCATAGAGCAAAATAACAGTCAGTGTTAACGTGTAAAATATTTTTTACGGCAATTTTGCACTTTCGTAAGTTTTTTCTCCACGTTCGAGTGTCACCCCCTCCTCGGGTGGAAACACAAAGGCCAGGAAATCAAACACAAGAACTAGACATATAAATGACCCATCCTCATGTGATAAATTTCAACCATATACAAATGTTGGGAACATATTTGGCGTGTTTCCCACCAAAGCTGAAGGGACGAATGATGCCATTTACTCGGAGCATCTCACGTTGAAATATTAGTAGAACAGTAACGTTTCACCAGACCCCCCCCCCCCCCCCCCCCCCACCAAGTGCGTTACGTAATACTTGAACGGCCCCTTAGCTGCAGGCTGCGGTGTTTATGATAAAACTGTTTTAATCCACTTGAAGCAAATTGGGAAGGTGAAAAAGCTTGAATGGTGGGTTCCTCACGAATTGAGTGAAGCAAATCAACAAACGCACGTTGAGCGCTAGACCACACACTGCACAACCGACGGCAAATTAGAGGAGCTTCAATTGGAATGTCTAAGACATCCACCGCACTCTCCGGACATTGCTTCAACAGATTACCATTTTTTTCGAAATTTGGATAACTTCTTGCAAAGGAAAAAATTCAACTCCGATGGGGCAGTCCAAACCGCCTTCAAAGATTTTATTGATTCCCGTCCGAATGGTTTTTTAGTAAAGGGATCGATGAACTACCTATGAGATGGCAAAAGTGCATAGATAGCAATGGTACATACTTTGATTAAATAAATACATTATATTAAAAAATCGACTTTATGTTCCTCCCTTACAAAACGCCAATTTCATAAATGTAAGGACCTAATATAAGGCAATCGGTCCGTGTAAAACTAATTGTCGATCGGACGGCTCGCCCTAGTTTGCTCGCCAAAGTTGAATTTTCATGTATATTGGAGTTCCGACCCAGAGGTGGCTTTTTATTAAAATTATTGAACCTACGGTTCCATGTCAACTCATAATGAAACCAACTCAGAAACACCTCAAAAAGGTCATTAAAAGCTATGAAAAAATAATTTTAAAATAGCCGGTAACCCTAACCTAACTTAACCTATTTGACCAATTTTTTAATTTTTTTTTTAACATCACTCCTAATGACCTTTCTGAGGTGCTTCTGAGTTGGTTTCATTATGAGTTGTCTGGTCACCGAACCTACAGCCTACAGAAGGGATAGAGTTATCAGATGGTTATGATTCGTTGAGGGAGGTCTTTATTCTCTCCAGCCAGAATTTCTCGACCCACCGCCTTGCACTGCAGTTTGAGGGATGGAATCATACATCCGTCACTCCTGGATACACTGACCCCCAGATTCCTACCCACCCGTCTTACCAATTTCCTTCCCAGAATTTCGTCTCCTTCCTTTCCTGAAAAAAACCCCCACTCAGCGTCTCCTTAAATGTCGTAGGTCCTGCGGGAAATTATTTTTCTCAAGACCTCCTGTCTGGAGCTAATGTAAAAAGTCACGATCAACCTGCCAATTATGTTTGCGAAACCGGTGTCGTCCTCTAAGAACCTGTGCGTTTGTAAGTAATTTTATCATTGATTTGTGCTTAAAACTATAAATAATATGGTCAGAATCGACTGCACTAAATGTCAGTTAAGAATCAATTTTTATTTTACGTATGTAGCTTCTCTGAAGTCATTTAAATTATTATCGTGTCATTTTTTGTCAAGGCCACCGAAGTCCAACAGTCAACCGGCTGAAAAATCTACTAGCCCAATAATTTACGCAAGACATCTTAATCTAATGGTACGGCCACACTGAGGCCGATTTCCAACTTCAAACATATGGACGATTGTGCGGAGGGGTAGTTCGTGCGTTGGAAGTTCGATTCGGAAGGTTGGAGTTCGAGTTGGCCAGGGATCACCTACGAGATTGCTGGTTCGTGCGAGTGGCCCAACACATTAGTCTGCGCAATATTATTAGGTACGGGAGAGTGGTAAAAAATTGTTTGAAATTATTAATTTTTTTAGCTTTACGAATCGAAATCGGAGGGGGGGCACTTTGATACACAAAAATTCAATCTCTTTTCTGAGGACCATAAAGCATTATCTATATTTATAAAAATTTAGGTTCCGTATGTTTGCGTTCGCTAATCTCGGAAAGTAATCGATGGATTGACTCAAAATTTTTACGGAACATTGCATTTTAGCAGAAAAGAGTTTATACATAATTTTTAATTGGAAGTTCAAAAGGAAAAGGATAATTTTATGCGTTTTAAATTGACTCATAATTTGTTGTAGTAAACAACGGAATGACAGTTCTAGACAGAATGACATTTTGCAGAAAAATGATTGTTAACCACTGGAGCGATCACGCGAAATAAATAAATTTGCTTCGATTGCTTGAGATTTCCCAGATGGTCATTTTTTAAATTTTTCGTCAACATTAAAAAAAATCATACCTTCGAATTTTGACATGGAGACATAAAAACTTATTATAGTGCTATATAGCCAACAAAATAACCTATATTTTACCGCTTATCTCATATAAAAATATAAAAAAATCGTAAAGTTTATAATTGCGCGAATCCTGGGTGTTTTTTTACTTGAAACTGCCGTGGGGGATACTTATTCGGGTCAACATGGAATATTTTCGGTTTCTGTGTGTTGTCTGTGGTATACTTGATAATTAAAGGTGCATATCTATGGAAAAAAGACTTAATTTTATCCGTAATTAGCTGTTCAAAAATTCGGCGGGAAAAAAATATTTTAGAAATTTGTTTTTAACATTATTCTAAAATAGTCTAAAAAGTTTGGATTTGCAACATCTATGGTCATAATAGATAAAGCATTTCAATAGCTTCGTGTTAAAATAAACAGCTGACCCAGGAAATGATTTAAATAATTACAATAAATGTTTTTCGAATGGTAGGAAAATGTGGTCCATTTTGGGACCGAAATCAATCGCAGAAAAATAAAAGTGGTCCATTTTTCGACCGAAATCGCTCCAGTGGTTAAATAAAATTCTATTTTTGAAAATCGTTAAGTTGATAAATTTATTTAAAGTAGGTACTCCCCTAATAGTTTGAATCGAATCAAGAATTTTAGATATTATATTATATAGGTACCTATGTTAGATACCAAATTTAATATACATGAAAAATTGAAATTTGAATAAAATTGTAAAAGGTGGCACGCGGGCTGTTTAAAAACTGAATGTACTGGGATTGAATATATGGAACGCGGGAGGAGGGTTGGCGGGACAAGGGTGCGGTAAAGGGAAGAGGGAAGGCGGGGAAGGTGGAAGGCGAAGGCGAGAGGGGGGAGGGGAACCTGGGAAGGGGAGGGGAACCTGGGAGGGCGGAGGAGAACTCGGGAGAAGGGTTTGCGGGACGGAGGAAGGGAGGGGGGGGAGTGGAGTGGGGAGAGGGAAGGTGGAGGTGACGGAGTGGGAACACAAGAGGGGAAGAGGATGCAGGAGAAGAAGGGGAGGCGGAAGGGGAACGGGTCGAATGGGAAAGGACACTCAGGGAGAAACAATTTCTTTATTAAATGGCATAGCAACGCATGAAATAACGTGATATTGTAAAAGCCTTTAAGGTCTGAATAAATAAATAATTTTAAAAAAATTATACTACAGCACAGTCACAGCAGATATTCAATTAAGCAATGTATTCTTGGAAAATGCACAGTTGCTAGACAATTTTTGTTAATTCCTCTAATAATTAAAATCAGACAAAGCCTCAGCGAAGCGTGGTCGGGTTCAGCTAGTATTTAAATATTTGTTTTGATGTGTGCATTGGCTGATATGTCAGCTTATATTTTGGCTACGCAAAAAACGCAGAAACTGGCGACGTATAGAGATAAACTGATTTTAAGAAAAAATCATATTTGTATCATTCTGCCCCACCAGTGGGGCACTTTGATACATATGAAATGCAAATTTAAACTGACTAAAAACCCAATATAAACTGTATTATTACTTAAAATTAAGAAATAAAACAATTTTATTGATTGAGATCGCAAAATACTTTTTATTAAGAGTGCACATTAGCCATTATCAGTCTCTTAAGTTACTTAAGGAATATAATCACAAAAAAACAATATTGTCATCATAGAACAAGACTAATTCTCTGTTATTTTCTTAATTATATAATTACTTACTAAGTAATCAGACTTTAACATTGAATATTGTTAATGAAAATATAATATTAGAATCTCCTATCAAAATGAACAATGTTTTTCTTAAAAAATTAAACAAACATCAAAAATTTAACAAAAATAATCATAAAAACTCTCATATAAATTACAAAACAATCTACTGGATATTATAATTAGTTAAACCTACCGAAAATGAATAAAGCGACGATGTTCGAGATGTGCCTTTGGAGAAAGTTGGTTTTGGTAATTGCAAAACTACATCTCTAACATCCACACTTGCTGTCTTCCACAATTGGAAATATAAACTTAGAAGACCCTGCTTTTTTTCTGAGATATAATACTTCATATTCTGTCACATTATACTTAAATACAACTTTGGCAACGTAGTGAATAACAGTTTTCTTCTTCTTAAACTTAATTAACGTAATGAAGAGGATGCTTCATTTGTAGATAATGTTCTGGTAGCTTCAAATGATTTTCTGGCTTTTTCTATGCGATGTTGTAGGGTTGCAGTTTTGATGCCATATTTGTCGGCTGCTTTGCGTATAGATAAAGTCTTTGACAATACTTCACGTATTGCATCTTCAATGTTTTCTTCATTGATATTTTTTGTATCAGTTTTGGGTTTGTACGTGCGCACCATTTTCTGAAAAAAAGAAAAAAAACAATAAAATAAACTATTATTTTTGACGGGGCACTTTAATACACTAAATTGCAGATTGATACGTATCATTGTACCCCGCACTTTACCGTATCAAAGTGCCCCAAAGGACTTTTTCCACAAATAATTAATTTTATCAAATATATAATAATCTTGCAATCAAAAACATTTTAAAATACAATAATAACTATATTTACTTACCTTTAGTAACAAATAATAACAAAAACAACTAAGAGTATCCTCCTGAGACACAATTAGATTTCACGTATTTTTTTGTAGGCAGCGGCGCACGCCACTTCCAACACGTTAGTGACCGTTGAGGCCCAACGGCAAAATGGCGGCGAGCGGTGTCACAACTGTCATTCTTGTGAATGTCCTTGAGCATTCTAGTGATGTGCCGGACTGTGTAGCGTTTATCGGTGTTGAGATATAGATACTGTACCAATGTGCCCCGTGAATCAATGTGCCCCCCCTCCCCCTACGAATCGAAATCAATATTCTGGAAACCGAACCATTGCCTGCACAATTGTAGGCAACTGACAAGTTACAGCGCCGAATAAGCTGTTCGACGTCTGACATTTTGGAGTTCGCGAGTTTGGAGGGTTGGCCGCAGCACCGATCGGTCAAACTTTCAACTCCGAATTTAGTTCGGAGTTGGAAGACTCCAGATACTAATATCTACAGCCTGTATGTCTGACGAATATCTACTGCTCATATGTTGAACTAATATCTACGAACTTCAGAGTGTTGATTAATATCTACAGAGCTTAGGTTGAACTAATATCTACAGAGCATAGGTTGGACTAATCAGCTAAATGTGTCCAATAGTCCGATATTACGGATTTTTACGTACACGCTTATATAAATTAAGTTTTTTAAACTGCATACGCAATATTACATTATTCCAATATGCTACACATAATTGCAAATCCAACCTCTGCCAGTGCTGTAGATATTCGTCAAACACTTTGGTTCAAATTAACACGTTATTCATTCGGGGTAGGTACCTACTTATTTCGGTAGTATTGCAAATATGATGAAAAAAGCAAAGATTGCCGGAATTGAAGGAAATGCGCAGGTACCTACCCGAATACGTAGATACACAATTAATTAGGTTTTAATGCAATACTAAGGTAAGGTTGTTTAGATGATACTGAATAATTCAACTTTTTTTTTAAGTTAATTTTCACGTTCTTTATTGGTTCTACTCAAGTTCTGTTATTTTATCATTAAAGGCCAGTTACATCACAAAACTGAAATAATTACAGAACTCGAACGGAACTATCTAGAACTAAAAATTTACTAGAAAAAATTGTAGAATTGACAACCCAGCCTTATTATTTTATTTTATTTATTGGTGTGTTAATTATGAATGAAGCATGGTTCTATTGGACATTGTTAAATAAAAAAATATATATTTTACGCGTGTTCTAGGTAGGTACTTACTTGCAGGGACTTTTTTCCTTTAAAAATCAAAACATGATGTTGAATAAATTTATTTGTGCTGAAAAGAAATTTTATAAAATTATTTTATACTCAACAATATAATGGCGTCGTTTTGGTGAAATATTACAACAAAGTACCTACTTAGTACTTAGCCGCGCAAAATGAAATATAATACAACTACAAGAGTGACCTCTGGCATCATAAAATTTTATATTGCTAAACAGTGCAACCGATTGTGATTAAACTTTGGGAATTTGATGTGCGCATCCCCTCGATTCTTTCTGTATAAAAAAGTTAGCTCTGGCATCATGAAATTATGCATTGCTAAACCGTTCATCCGATTGCGATAAAACTTCTTTACGCACCCTCGACATGGGGGGTAAGCTGGTGAGTGCGTTACGAAAGAGAATATATTATAAATATTAAATATTATACATTTTATACGAACGGTAATCGATGCGAATCGATGGTGATCGGGTGAGGCGAACGGTCGGGCCTTTACGCACGCTTGACTTGAGGAGTGATAAGGATAGGGACGGGGACGGGGACGGGGGTGGGGATGGGGATAGGGAAGGGGATGAGGAGGGAAAGGATAAGAGGGAGATATAAGTTAGTGAAGTTTTTTATATTTTAATGGACTATTTGTCCGTAAATAAATAAATTATATACAGCGAGTACCCGGCATGCGTTGCAAGGCCACTGTAATCTCGGGGTCAACTTAACTGTAATGGTTCCATCCCAACTCCCGGGAAACTACATTATAATGCAAGCGCCTGCACTAAATAACATTATATTCAACGGGTACCCGGCATGCGTTGCAAGGTCACTGTAATCTCGGGGTCAACTTAACTGTTATGGTTCCATCCCAACTCAATGCCTGTGCAAGCACCTGCACTATATAACATTATACACAACGGGTACCCGGCATGCGTCGCAAGGCCATTTTAACCTCAGGTCAATTAAACTGTAATGGTTCTATCCCAAGTCCCGGGAAATTACATTATAATGCAAGCACCTGCACTATATAACATTACATACAATGGGTACTCGGCATGCGTTGCAAACTCACTGTAAACTCGGGGTCAACTAAACTGTTATAGTTCCATCCCAAGTCCCGGGAAACTACATTATAATGCAAGTGCCTGCACTATATAACATTATAAACAACGAGTACCCGGCATGCGTTGCAAGGCGACTTTAACCTTGGGTCAACTTAACTGTATTGGTTCCATCCCAAATCCTGGAAAACTACATTATAATGCAAGCACATGCACTATACGTATTACATTATATACAACGGGTACCCGACATGCGTTGCAAGGCGACTTTAACCTCGGGTCAACTAAACTGTATTCTTTCCATCCCAAATCCTGGAAAACTACATTATAATGCAAGCACCTGCACTATATAACATTATATACAACGGGTACCCGGCATGCGTTGCAAGGTCACTGTAACCTCGGGGTCAACTTAACTATAATGGTTCCATCCCAAGTCCCGGGAAATTACATTATAATGCAAGCACCTGCACTTTGAAACATTATATACAACGGATACCCGGCATGCGTTACAAGGCTACTTTAACCTCGGGGTCAATTAAACTGTAATGGTTTCATCCCAAGTCCCGGGAAACTACATTATAATATTTGATATTTAACCGATTGATATTTGATTTAACACACACTCCTCCTCGCTTCATCCACGTTCACACGCAAATCGCATAGTGTTTTAACCCGTTAGTTGCTTTTGCAACGGGCCCAGCTAGTATATATAGTATTGTTTAGTTTTGGGAAAGGTCAGGAAAAGGTCACTTTTTTGTTGACGCAAAAACGACCAGTACGCCTTTTACGTTTCACCCACCTCAAGGTTCACTTTCGGTTGAAGCAAATTCAGTGCACGTTTCAGTACTTTGATTTTGCGGAGTTTATTTTTGTCGACAAAATTCGCGCTTTATTCACAGAAAAACCGACGCGAATCAACGGCGAAAACTAGAACCAATAGTAAAATTATACTCAATTCGGCCAGGTTACATTTCCCGTCGACAGGTTCGCGTTTCGAAAAAAAGGATGTCATTTTGACCATCAGTTTCAATGCAAATGAAAATGCTATGAATCTTGAGTCAGGTCAGGGATCGTAGACGTCAAATTTTTAGCCTAACAAAACAGACTTTTCACAGTTTTCGGTAGCGGTTTTACGGTACGCGGCATTGCGGCCCCAAAATCGATCCCGGCCTGGATGTTTTTCAAAAATCTAATACAGTAGAGAATTCCGCAACTTTTAAAATCAAAACTGTATGCCCATCCCATATAAAATAGTTTAGGAGATGCTGACAAAATTCGACATTTTCCGAAAGAAAATCACCAAAACACGCGCTTAAAGATTCCATCGGAAGTATAATATTTTGCTGGCCAGTTGAAATTAAAAACACATTCATACAGGGTAGGTACCTACTTATTTCGGTAGTATTACGAATATGATAAAAAGCAAAGAGATTGCAGGAATTTTTTAAATGTGCAGGTACCTACCTGAATGGGTACCTACACAACGAATTAGGTTTTAATGCAATAAATACTAAGATAAGGTTGTTTTGATGATATATTGAATAATTAAACTTTTTCTAAAGTTAATTTTCACGTTCTGTATCGGTTCTATTCAAGTTCTGTTTTTTTTTTATTTTTAAAGGCCAGTTGCATCACAAAACTGAAATAAATACAGAACTTTCTTGAACTGAAAATTGACAAGAAAAAATTTAAGAATTATCAATTTTTTTAACAACCCAGCCTTATTTTTTTTAAATGTTATTCTATTTGGATATTGTGAAATAACAAAAAAAAAATATATTTCGCTGTTCTAGGTAGGTACTTACTTGCAGGGGCTTTTTTTTTTAATATCAAATCATGATATTGAATAAAATTATTTGGGTTGAAAAGAAGTTTTTATAAAATTATTTTATGCTCAACAACATAATGGCGTCGTTTTGGTGAAATATTACAACAAAGTACCTACTTAGTACTTACAATACAACTACAATAGTGAGCTCTGCCATCATGAAATTATGCATTGCTAAACCGTTCATCCGATTGCGATGAAACTTTGGGGATTTGATGTGCGTATGCCGGCGATGGTTTATATGTAAAATAGTGAGCTATGGCGTCATGAAATTATGAATTGCTAAACCGTTCATCCGATTGCGATGAAACTTTGGGGATTTGATGTGCGTATACCGGCGATGGTTTCTATGTAATATAGTGATCTATGGCGTCATGAAATTATGAATTGCTAAACCGTTCATCCGATTGCGATGAAACTTTGGGGATTTGATGTGCGTATACCGGCGATGGTTTCTATGTAAAATAGTGAGCTATGGCGTCATGAAATTATGCATTGCTAAACCGTTCATCCGCTTGCGATGAAACTTTGGGGATTTGATGTAGGTATGCATGCTCGCGATGATTTTTGTGTACAAAAGTGAGCTCTGGCATCATGAAATTATGCATTGCTAAACCGTTCATCCGATTGCGATGAATTTTGGGGATTTTATGTGCGTATGCCGGCGATGGTTTCTATGTAATATAGTGAGCTCTGCCATCATGAAATTATGCATTGCTTAACCGTTCATCCGATTGCCATGAAACTTTTGGGATTAGATGTGCGCTTCCAGTCGATTCTATCTGTATAAAATAGTGAGCTCTGGCATCATGAAATTATGCATTGCTAAACCATTCATCCGATTGCGACGAAACTTTGGGGGAGCGGTCGACTACCTGTTCCTTACCTGCTCGCTTCATCCGCATTCAGACATCGTTTTTTTCTTCATATATTTAATTTAACACACACTCCTCCTCGCTTCATCCACGTTCACACGTCAAATCGCATAGTTCTTTAACCCGTTAGTTGCCTCTGCAACGGGCAAAACCTAGTTATAATATTATTGTACGGCGCTTTCGGGGCTGCCGGCGGCTTTTTGCACGCGCTCCGAGTTTATGTTGAATATCTTTGGAATTTCTGTTTCTCGGGATAAATGTAGCATATAATAAGACAATTTTAAGATTTAGTGTATAATAATGAACTTACTTTTTGTGACTATTTCGGGCTTACATCACGTTTAAACATCAATTAAAAAATATTTTATGTTCAAGTCTGCCATGTTGATCTATTACAGAGCAACATTCGTGGTGTCATAGTCAGGGCCAGATTAAACATGTGAGGGCCCCTAGGCAATGCACGTCTCGGGGGCCCTTTACTTTGCCTACACTGCCTTATGGATATGACGGCCCTGGCCATAGTGACAAACAGTTTAAGACTTGGTGCATGCAAATCAGATGAATAATTTTTCATTATATTGTCAACTCGACTTTCTCTATCTAGTTCATTTAGCATCATCTGCAGGCCTGCACTCGTCAGCGAGAGGATTATCAAATCATCCGAGAATCTTAAATGCTTTTTACCGTTAATGGAGAGCCCATAATGATAAACAAATTTTATTAATTTTGAATGTAGCTATCTTCTTCTTCTTCAATGGCGCTACAGCCCATTTCGAGCCTTGGCCTCCTTCAAAATAAGCCTCCACCGCCCTCTGTCTTCGGCCGTCGTCTTCCAATCTGCAACATGGAGTAATCCTCTTGCATCCTTCCTGACATCATCCTCCCATCTCAGTCTAGGTCTGCCCACCTTTCGTTTACCTCCCGGGTGTCCTGTCAGAACCTTCGTCGGTACTCGTGTGCTTGGCATTCGGTGCACTGAATGTAGCTATAACTTTGTGGTTATTCATTATAGATTAATGAAACAATGTTACTTTGTTTGAACCACTTGTATATTTGTTCAAAGCCGACCGGTTTCGGAACGACCGTCCCGATTACGTTTGCCCTGAAGAAGGAACGGTCGTTCCGAAACCGGTCGGCTTTAAACAAATATATAAGGGGTTAAAAGAAAGTAACATTGTTTCGTTTAAATTTTATAAGCTTTATAAATTACATAGATATAAACTGTACGATATAAAAATTTGTCAGAAATTAAAGAAAGACATATAAAATATAAATTACCTATTCAAGACACAAACCAAAGGAAAAGCAAAAATGCAGACTCAAAATATCTGCAACATTGACCAAAAATCCAACTGAAGGTTTTTATTCGGTAAAATAAGAATTAAAAAAAAATACACCACAGGTGTCATGAATTCTGATCATATTTTTAAAACTTTCAATTAACAATATGTTAACCCGAATTATTGTTAATATTCTTAAATCTAATATATAAAATTCTCGTGTCACGGTGTTTGTTACCATACTCCTCCGAAACGGCTGGACCAATTTTGATGAAATTTTGTGTGCTTATCTGGTAGGTCTGAGAATCGACCAACATCTATTTTTCATACCCCTAAAAGTAAAGGGTGTTCCACTCTGAAGAAAATTATTTTCCCCATACATTTTGTATGGATGCGAATGAATTCTCCTATTTTGAAAGAACTTCAGCAATATTGTAAGGGGTATAATATTGAACTGTACGTGAATAAAGGGTGTTCCACTCCGAAGAAAATTATTTTCCCCATACATTTTGTATGGAACGAATTCTCCTATTTTGAAAGAACTTCAGCAATATTGTAAGGGGTATAATATTGAACTGTACGTGAATAAAGGGTGTTCCACTCCGAAGAAAATTATTTTCCCCTTACAATATTGCTACTGATATTTTTAATGAATGTTTGTCCGTGGTACCAAATGCACCTCTGTTGAGTAAAACATTCATAGATCTTAATTATATGGAACGCGGGAGGAGGGTTGGCGGGACGAGAGAGAAGAGGAAAGAGTAAAGGGAAGAGGGAAGGCGGGGAAGGTGGAAGGCGAAGGCGAGAGGGGGGAGGGGAACCTGGGAGGGGGAGGGAAACCTGAGAGGGGGGAGGAGAACTCGGGAGAAGGGTTTGAGTGGAGGGGGGAGAGGGAAGGTGGAGGTGACGGAGTGGGAACGCGAGAGGGGAAGAGGACGAAGGAGAAGAAGGGGAGACGGAATGGAAACGGGACGAATGGGAAAGGACACTCAGGAAGAAACAATTTCTTTATTAAATGGCATAGCAACGCACGCCGGGACCAGCTATAATTATAATAAATCTCTGAAATGAAACGCATTTTTTTACATAAGCTCCACACAGGAGGCCCCGAGGAAAATAATTTCTATCAGGACCTATGTTATCGTAGGGGATGCTGTGTGGAGGATCTTTTTAAGGAATGGGGAGGATAGAAAGTTCTGGGAAGGAAAAAGGTATGAGGGGTGGGTAGGAATCTGGGGGTCAGTGTGCCCGGGAGTGACGGACGTATGAATCCATCCCTCCAACTGCGGTGCAAGGCAATGGGTCGAGAGAGTCCGGCTGGAAAGGTCAAAAGGCCTCCCTCAACCAGTCTCTCTCGATCTGGCCTGCTCCGCAGCAGGTGGGCAGGCGCATCAACACATAAGTCACCTCATGAACCCGGGCACACCTGCTAAATCACCAAACGTAGCGAACCACTTGGGGTGATCTATGACAGAGGTTTTGGTTATTCAATTATTATTATTAAATGGTTCCCGGGGCGGCGGCACCCGTATCCGCCTCCCGAATTCCCGTAAGTAATTGTAAAAGTAAGAAAATCACAAAAATATTAATCCGTACACAACGCCATCTCTGATACTGACAAAAACAAAACACGGACAGTGGCGCATTGATAATTGCTTCATTGCGTAATTTTTAACTTAATAAAAAAACTGAATTTAATTCAACAGCTATTGATTCTGAAGCGGTACGAAGTTCGTCGGGTCAGCAAACGTTGTTTTGCCATAATTAGTAGTAATATTCCTAGAAATAATGTATATGGCAAAACAACATTTGCCGGGTCAGCTAGTATATAATATATAATGAAAATTAAACAACTACATTCTGTGTTTAAATTAACGTTCCAACGGACTGTAAACTGGTACAATGGACCAGTGGCGTAGCGTGGGTTTCGGCCGCCCGGGGCGGAGGATAAATTTGCCGCCCCCTCCCCCCCCTACAGGTACTTTTTCCGCAGATTTTCAAGCGCTGACCGGGGGGGCGGGGGGGGGGGGGTTGACATCCTATTTTTTATACCTATTTTTATAATCCCATGTGCCGAGTACTCTAACAATAAAATCATGCTTATAAATTCTACTACAAATTTATAAATAACTGCTCTCATAAATCGAGAATCGTATGTCTGTAATAGAATTTCGCATCTTCATAAGCATACGTATGGAATCACTTGGTACACAATGAATCGGCAACTTATTGTTATTTTGATAATGCAAAACTGGTTTAAATTAAGCTAAATATGCGGTGTATCAAAACTACAATCAGAACATAAAAATGGTTTTTCTTTGATTCTAGTGGCACTTCCATTCTGAACACAAAACTGGTTTTAATTAAATCTGTACGCGGTGAATTAAAACTACACTCAGAACATGAAAAGGGTTTTTCTTTGATTCTGCCGGCACTTACATTCTGAACACAAATTGGTTTAATTGAATCTGTATGTGGTGAAAACATCGAGGCGGAGGAAAATTTCGCCGCCCCCTTATTTGGGTACTTCAAGCGGTGGGGGGGGGGGATTGTATATGGAAATCCAATTTTTTATTACGACCTATTTATATACGAGCCGGATTTGACGAGTATTCTTTCAACGAAAATCAAGTTTATAAATTCTACACCAAAGTTGATTGATTGATACTGCGTTAGAGTCCCCAAATAATAGTTAAACACGCAACAATCAATTTCTCAGAATTTTACAGCATTATGTAACTCAAATGTAAAGTTTCACTCGATGCACGATGAATCTGCAACTCGTTATTTATTTATCGTTATATTCTGAACATAAAACCAGTTTGTATGCGGTGAATTAAAACTACACTCAGAACGTGAAAATGGTTTTTCTTTGATTCTGGCATTAAATAAATAGTCTGCAACTTGAATTTTATAACTGCACATCGAATAACAGAATGTTTTCCATTGAAATGTGTCAGCAGATGAATCCAATGGGAATTTTACATTCTGTACCGGTTTAAATTAAATCTGTACCTGGCGAATTAAAACTACACTCAGAAGATGAAAATGGCTTTTTCTTTGATTCTGACAGCACATACACAGTCTGCAAATATAATATTATATATGAACTTCGAATAAGATAATTCTGAGAACTGGTTTAACCCTTCGAATAATAAGAAAAAAATATCTATAAACTTTTGCCTGTCAATGTTTGCGCCCAAAATTTCCGGTTCGTCGCATGCATTTTAAATGTTTCTTTTTATTTAAAAAAAACTATTCTAAAATCTAGATAATTTATTTTTTCCGACGTGCTTGTTAGAACATTATTATTTAAAAATATTAAAATTTTGATATTGGAAATGTGAATTGGCTCAAAAATACACGCCTGCGAATATTCGAATTAAAGTACCTAATATAAAATAAACTTAAAATTTTAAATACAGATTCCTTTTCTTAAAAAAAAGATAATAAAACTGTCTCTAAACTTTTTATCGCAATCACAAATTTATTTTAAAATTAAATCTGAGGGATAATTTGCGTCTCCTGTGATTAGGCGGGTTAAATTCAATCTGTATTTGCCGAATTAAAACTACACTCAGATTATGAAAATGGTTTCTTTTGATTCTGGCAGCACATGCATCGTTTGCAACTAGAATTTTATAACTGCACTTCAAATAAAAAAATAATGGCCTCTTTCGACATGTATCAGCAGATGAATACACAACTGAAATTCATTCGTTAATACATTCTGAACACAATTCTGGTTTTAATTAAGAGTGAATCTGTTTGCGAGCTTTAATCAGTAGTACTCTCATAATATGCGTACAGTTTTCCTACGAATTACAAAATTTGCAGATTAAAAAATATAATTATTGATATTTTTAATAAATAAAAAAAAGAGTTGGATTCGTAAACGAAAGTATCGTTGGATAATAATTTGAAATGATTTACATTTTTCCAAGATAATGTTATTATTTATTGGGAAAATTTGCCGCCCCCCTTAAAAGTGCCGCCCGGGGCGGGCCGCCCCCCCCCCCCCCCGCCCCCCCACGCTACGCCACTGCAATGGACCCAACTCATCGTTGAAATATTTTCAAGGTGTGGTATGAAGTTAAGTTTAGTGTCATTAGTTACACCTAAATCATTAATTTCAGGGACATTGATTATATTAATAACTATTTTTAATTTACTAAGTGTTGATTTGCCGGATATAAGACAAAACTGTTCAGGACACATCCTGTATATAATTGTGAGAAATTATTTATGTAAAATAAGCTCGTCAAAATGTTTTGAAATTGTGGAAAATAAACAAATCGAAGCATAATTGATTACATCGCTTTTATCCCATTTTTATAGATAAGTGTTATTTAACTATTTTTCCATAGATCTGGAAGTATACTCTTCTACAAAGACAGACTAAAGACTGTGAGAGAGTAAGAGGGGATAAGCGTGAATGGCGACACGCTGCCGTAAGAACAAAAGTGGATTATCATCGGGACCGATATTATTATTGGGATGAACGAGTTAAGTTTGTTTTAAATATGCGTCAAATTCTATGAGTACATGCGACAAGTTTAAAATGGCACCGGGAAAAAAATTATCGCTTTAAACAAATCGAAGCATAATTTTATTGATTACTTCGCTTTTATCCCATGTTTATAGATTAGTGTTATTCAACTCTGTTTCCATAGATCTGGAAGTATACTCTTCAACAAAGACCGACTAAAGACTGTGAGAGAGTAAGAGATTTAACGATGCAACAGGTTCCGTCATTATAACCATTTTTTAATGATATTAGTTTTGAATATCAGAGACTCCCCGCTGTAACATCACGTCTAACCCAGGTGTCGGCAAACTTATTAGCCTTAAGGAGCCAAATACGTACATTACAAAGATACAAAAAAAAATTGAGAGCTAAATCTGTTTATTGAATAAACAAAAAAATATTATATTTTTAGCACTTCGTAAAATTACGGGTACGCTGAATAAACTTGTTTTCATACATAAAAAATGTTATTCATTGATAAAATGTAATAAATAATGAGGGAATCCATAAATTTAAATCATGACAATGAATGACAAACAATTAATGCGAATAATGTCATTGCATTTCCTTGGAAAGTTTGAGTAAGTCATGTTTGTTTGTCGTTATTCTTAATTTTAAGCACGATTCCCAGGTTCTCATCAGTCGAGTATATCACGTCGAAGGCTTTGAAAATGTTGGGATTTATTCTTAGAGAAAGTTCAGTTTTCAAAAAGCCACAAACATTTAAGACTCTCTAAATATCCTATGTTAGAAGCCATCTGGATTATGTTTCTACAGTGTGGAACCCTCATTGTTCTACATATAAAGCAAATACATAAAGACTTTTATGAAAAATGCGAAATGATGAAAACAATGTCCCCGTAAACCTTTTAACTCTTGATCAACGCCGAGTTATCAGAGACCTATTGATGCTCTATAAGTTTATTTGTATCATCATTGATAGCCCAAATTTACTACAAAATATTTCAGATGTCCATTAAGAGTTACTCGATCTCCGGATAAATATTATATCCCTAAGAGCATCCCAAATTATCTTAAAAATGTATTTATAAGAACAAGCTGTAGCACATTTAACAGATTATACACAAATATCGAAGTATTTAATATGAACCTTGCTAAATTGACAGCATTCATAAAAAAATAACTCTCCCTTAAAAGACACATGTTTAACTAATAAGTTAAGATATCATTGATATCTGTGATTCTCTTTTTTTTCTTATTTTTAGTTCGCCACATTTTTCTCCTACTTTTAGCAGTTCGAATTATTATAATGTTAGGTATTAACATTAAAAGATTTATTATTTGAGATAACATTTATTTGGAATACTTGTTGACATCTTGCACAGAGAGTACAAAGTGGGTGATCCCATTTCCGGATCTCCCATAGACAATATTGTATCATAGAGATCTTAACATAACATCTCCCTTTTTTTATAAAAAAAAAATAAATATTTTTTATTTTTTAATTAACATAATAAATTTGAATTTTCATCTCATGTCTCTAAATATTTTTCGACATTTTTACTTACTACTAAATTATGACATTTTTAACAAAAATTATAATGAAAACTTAAATACATATTTAATGTTTTTTAACAAACTAAAAACAGTCTTCTTCATTAGACAATGCATATACATTTGCAATAAATTATATAAACAAAACAAAACATATTTTTTCTTAAGACTATGCTTTTATATAAACACATTTAAAACATATAATATGTTTGTATTTTATGTAAATATCTTTAATTAGTTTTACATGTATCTGTCAGGAATCTTCACAACTCTTCCTGATCTAGTAATGACTTGACTTGAGGTAGATGGAACCGCAAAATCTAAACTTGGAAAATACATTTGACTAGTATTCTGACTTTTATTTATTACTTCTGATGATTGACTGTCTTGTTGACTTTTTTCTTGACTATTATAATTATTATTTTCATTTGACTTATCATATCTTAAATGAATTCTATTTCTTCTATATTTATTTCCATTTGAAGTTTCAATTATGTATGACCTTGGACTTTTATTCCACAACTCCTTTACTATTGCTGGCTCCCAATGACTTTCTGGTTTTCTTTTAAAAACTACTTTATCCCCAATATTTAATGGTTTTAAATTCTGACTACCTCTATCGGCATATTTTTTAATTTTATTTTGACGATTTTCTGCTTCTTTTTTATATTCTTTAAATTTGACTACTTTTGGTTTTAACTGTCTTTTAGTAGACGGTAAGTTACAACGAAGTTGTCTTGACATTAATAATTGTGACGGAGAAGGTAAATTCTCTTTTGGCGTCGTACGATAATGTAATAATGACAAATATGGATCGGTTTTATCTTCTTGACATTTTCTTAAAATATTTTTTACGATTTTGACTGAACTTTCTACTTGTCCGTTTGACTGAGAATGATACGGACTTGTTGTTATATGATAAATATCCCATTCATACGTAAATGATTTAAATGCGACTGAATTGAATGGTGGACCTCCATCACTGACTAATTCTAATGGTATTCCATGTCGACTGCAAATTGATTTTAAATTTTTTACTACTACATCTGCTGTGTAATGCTTATTCATATTTGCAATTTCTATATACTTTGAGTAATAATCAACTACTACTAAATAATAAGTATTATTAAATGTTAAAATATCTACACCAATACGTTCCCAAGGGTAGTTTGATATTGGGTGTGATATAAGTGACTCGGGTTGATTAGAAGGTTTAAATTTTAGACATGTTTGACATTGTTCAATCATATTTTTAATATCTGAATTCATATTTGACCAATATAGAAAATCTCTAACCAATTTCTTTGTTTTTATAATCCCTTGATGCCCTTCATGCATTTTCTTTAATATTTCTGGTATCATAACTGTAGGAATTATTAAAGAATGACCTTTAAAAACTAAATCGTTACAAACATTTATTTCTGATTGTATATTCCAATATTGTTTAACTAAAGAATTAACTTTATTTTTGGATGTCGGCCAACCTTCAATGTAGTACTTTATTAGAATTTGTAAAGCTGTGTCCTCCCTAGTTGCTTTTTTAATTTCTTCTAATTTTTGTGGTGTTACTGCCATGTTATTGACTATAGTGTTAACATGTAAATTAATATCGCTTTCAAAAGTTAATGTTTCTGTGTTTGGCAATGCCGACCTTGATAATGTATCTGCAATGTACAAATTTTTTCCCGGAATATATTCTACAATGAGATCATATTTTTGTAAATCTAGCATCATTCTTTGCAATCTGGCTGGTATGTCATATAACGATTTTTGAAATAAAGTAATTAAGGGTTTATGATCAGTTTGCACATATACGGTTTGACCATATAAATATTGATTAAATTTATAACAACCACAAACTATAGCGTATAATTCTTTTTCAATTTGTGCATATCTAGTCTGTGCTGGTGTGAGTGTTTTTGAAGAATATGCTATTGGTCTTTTGTCTTGCATAATGACCATACCTACTGCTGATTTTGATGAGTCTACAGATAATGTAATTGGTTTATTTTTATCGTAATGTGTTAAAATTGGTTCTGAACTAATTATATTTTTTAATTCATTGAACGACTTTTCGTAATTTTCATCCCACAAAAATTCTATGTTTTTCTTTAATAATTGTCTTAATACATTAGTTTTTTCTGACATATTTTTGATGAATGGACTTAAATAGTTAATCATTCCTAAAAATCTTTGTAATTCTTTTTTATCTTTAGGTGACTTCATTTCCCTAATAGCACTTATTTGTGAATAATCAGCTTTTATTCCTTCATCACAAAATATATGACCTAGAAATTTAATTTCTTTGACGTTAAATTTACATTTGCTCATGTTAAATTTTAAATTATTTTCCCGTGCCTTATCTAACACTTGTTTTAAAGATTTGTCGTGACTCTCTTGATCTTTTCCAAAAACTAAAATATCATCAATAAATATTGTTACTCCTTCAATATTTTCAAATAATTCTTTCATTACTCTAGTAAATATTTCTGAAGAATTTTTAATACCAAAAGGTAAACGTTTGAAACAATATCTCCCGAATGGGCTATTGAATGTACATAATTCTGCACTTTCTTTATCTAACGGAATTGACCAATATCCTGATGTTGCGTCTAGATGAGAAAAAAATTTTGCTCCATGAACTCTATATCTAATTTCCTCAAATGTTGGTAATGGATAATGTGACCTTTGTAATGCCTTATTTAAATTTTTGGGATCTAAACATAACCTCAATTTACCATCACGCTTCTCTACGATGACTAACGAACTCACCCATTTTGTAGGTTTTGTAATTTTTTCTATAACGTTTTGTTTTACCATTCCATCTAGTTCCTCTTTTAGTCGGTCCATTAGTTTGAAAGGAACTCTGCGTTGAGCATCTATTGTTGGAATTACGTTCGGATCCACTGACAGATGACATGTGTACGGTATGCATCCAAGACCCTGAAACACATCGTTATATTGCCTTAATAAATTTTCAGTATTTTTACAGTTCACAAAAGAATTTTGATAAATTTTTTGAATTAAATTAATTTTTTCACACATCTTTAAACCAATTATTGTTTGACATTTAAATTTACATACTATAAATGTTATTATTTGACTTCTGTTTTCATTGTAATAACATTTTAAATTACATTCTCCAATTATAGGTACATTGAATCCTCCAAATGCTGTCACTTTAGCATTTGTGTTTCTTAGTAATGACTTAGGTATTTTTAATTTATTAAAATTTTCCAACGAAATCATATTTGCCATCGCTCCTGTGTCGATTATGGCATTTATTTTACAATTATTAATTGTTATTTCAATTATCCAATTTGTACTATGCAAATTATTAACATTTTGGATATTAATATGACTTATAAATAATTCCTCATTCACATTGTTAGACTCTGACTTGATTTTAAAATCATTGACTGGAATATTTAAATTAGACATGTAACAATCATAACTTTGTTTGTTTACATTTGAATTGTTTTGACAGATTTTCTGAGTATTATTATTCAAAATTAGTTGACCACTCTTATGTACTGAATTATTTTGACAATATTTATCTGAGTTTAAATCTAAATTGATTGTACCAATATTAAAATCTAAATCACTATTATTATTAGAAAATAACATTCCTACATTATTTTTAGAATTAATATTTTTACTGTAGCACATTTTAGAAAAATGACCAAAAGAATGACATTTGTGGCACTTAACTCTCATTGCCGGACATCTGGTGCGATGAATTTCTCCGCATCGTTTACATGATTGTACTTTTGAATGACTTCTCTGCAAGAATTGAAATGACCTTTCCTTTCCGACTGGATTATGACTTGTGTACTGGTTTGACTGACTTCCAAATTGATTCCTTGATGGACTTCTTTGGTTTCTTGACGGACTTCTTCGGTTTCTTGACGTATTCCTCAATGTATCCCGACGACTGTGAATATTATGTATTTCACTAGTAGAATGAAATTCTTCTTGAAGTTCTGTTACAGCTTCATTTGACAACAACATATTTTGAGCAATATTGAATGCTTTGTCAGTGTCAATATCGGATTGTTGTAATAGATTTTCTCGAATTCTGAAGTGTTTCTTGTGCATATTTATGATAAAAATATCTTTTAAAATATCGTCTTTCATATTTCCAAATTCGCATGACGCAATGTATTTACGAAGTAACAATAAAAAATCTTGAAAATTTTCATCTTCTTTTTGTTTTCTTGTGAAAAATTTATACCTTTCCATTGTTTTATGTTTTTTCGGCATAAAATAATCTTCAAACTTCTTAATAACCACGGTGTATTTTGCTGTCTTGTTATCGATATCGGTCCATGTGTTGAAAATTTCGATAGCATTCTCGCCCATTGAAAATAAAAGTAGAGCAACCTTTTTGGAATCTGTAGCGGTATCTTGATTGCATGCTTGCAAAAATAATTCAAATTTTAAGATCCACTTTGACCAGTTGTGTGATAGATTTCCATCGAAACTCATTGGCGGACAGGCGTTTACACTCGCCATTTTTATTTTAATTTTAATCACTTAGAATCTTTTCAATCCTTTATAATTTCACGTAACGTATTATTTTTAAATAAACTTTACACTTGAGACTTTGATGTTTTTTAACTTCTGACACCATATTATAATGTTAGGTATTAACATTAAAAGATTTATTATTTGAGATAACATTTATTTGGAATACTTGTTGACATCTTGCACAGAGAGTACAAAGTGGGTGATCCCATTTCCGGATCTCCCATAAACAATATTGTATCATAGAGATCTTAACATAACACGAATTTAAATAAAATCACTTCCTGAAAAAATTATTGATATCCATTAATATTTAAATGTAAACCCCCGAAAAATTTCATTTAACACGTTTTGCAGATTTAAGGAAGAATATGCACTTTATCAGAATTGTTTATATCTATTATAGCTATTGTTGTGTAATTTTGTATTATGGTTTTAAATTTCAATTTGTCGTTATTTTGTTGGTCAATGACCCACATATTATTAACACAACCAATAATGAATTTATAAAGATTGTTTATAACGCTAATAAACAAAAATAAATAAAAATTACTAAAGACTAGGTAATTCTCATTTTACTCATGATAAAGTTCATGCTTGAAAATAGTGTTCGCATGAATATGTAGAACGATTATGTTCGCATGAATATGTAGAACGATTATGTTCGCATGAATATGTAGAAAGGGAAAGAACAGCAATCGCGAGATTTTTCAGCTGATCATAAGAGTCAGAACACTATTTCAGGCGTTGAAGATGACCATGTTTTCCTTCTCCAAACCTTTCAAAGCAGACCACTTGTGTTGTGAACTCAGCTCACATTTCTTCTTCTCACACAGCACAAAGATGTTTAAATTTAGAATTCGATATTTCCTTGATTTTTAAATCCATCAAATTGTATTTCAAAGTGCCAATGTCAATGTAAAAAGGAGAAAATTCAAAACTATTATCGAAACATTAAGAGGGTGTTGACAAAAGCTAAGATCACTCTGCTATTTTTAAACTCCTGAAACCTGCTGAGAAACGCTTTCCTCATATTTAAAATGATTGTTTTGAAATAGTGTTTGTCAATTAAGGAATTATTTTCTTGGCGATAGTTCAGCAGACTCGAAAAGTGAAACTAAGTTTCCCTTTCAAAATCTTGAGCAAAAAGGAATAATTTGCTTTCGAATGAAATGACTTCTTCTAACAACGAACAATTTGTGTTTCCTTTCCCTTGACGTAATGTCTTCCACGAAATAAAAAATTTGGTCCGTGTAAATTTGCGCCAGAACCGCACTTAAGGGGCCAAAGGGCCGCATGCGACACCGCACTATGCTGACTTCTGGTCTTAACCGATAACTGCTAGTTTCGAGCAGGAAAAAAACTTGTTATTATTTTGTGAAATTGCAAATCAATTCGTAATGCACGGACCAAATAAAAGTGTCTTGTTAAAGTCACTTCGGAAAAGGCATAATAGCAGCCAAATTACGAAAAAGTTAATTCTGCAAAGTTAGTTCGCACGTACTTCTTCAAATCTATAATTTAAGAAGACGAATAGCTGCTCTAAGATCATAATAAAAGTTTTTCACAACATTGAGTCAGCTGGTGGCTTGTTAGATTGCCCTTTCGAGAACATGAATAAATGTACTCGGAACATGAAAAATGTTTTTGTTCAAGGTGATTCAGCATGTGCTTCGTCAGATTGCTCGTTTGAGAACATGAATAGTTGCACTTCGAACATAAAAAACCTTTCCCCCCATTGTGCTAAAAATGCATGTGTTCCTATAAATCTCCCTTTTTAGAAAATTATAAATTGCTCTCGGAACAAGAAAAAGGTTTTTCTCCACTGTGAGTCAGCTTGTGCCTCGTGAGTTTGCCCTTTTGAGAACATGAATAGTTGCACTCGGAACAGGAAAAAGGTTTTTCTCCGCTGTGAGTCCGCATGTGGCTTGTCAGACTGCCCTTGTGCGAAAATGAATAGTTGCACTCGGAACAGGAAAAAGGTTTTTCTCCACTGTGAGTCCGCATGTGGCTTATCAGATAGCCCTTTCGAGAACATGAATAGTTGCACTCGGAACAGGAAAAAGGTTTTTCTCCACTGTGAGTCCGCATGTGGCTTGTCAGATGGCCCTTTCGAAAACATGAATAGTTGCACTCGGAACAGGAAAAAGGTTTTTCTCCGCTGTGAGTCCGCATGTGGCTTGTCAGATGGCCCTTTTGCGAAAATGAATAGTTGCACTCGGAACAGGAAAAAGGTTTTTCTCCACTGTGAGTCAGCAGGTGCCTTATCAGATTGCCCTTTCGAGAACATAAATAATAGCACTCGGAACAGGAAAAAGGTTTTTCACCGCTGTGAGTCAGCATGTGTCTTATCAGATTGCCGTTTACCGAACATGAATAGTTGCACTCGGAACAGGAAAAAGGTTTTTCTCCACTGTGATTCAGCTTGTGGCTTGTCAGATAGCCCTTTCGAGAACATGAATAGTTGCACTCGGAACAGGAAAAAAGTTTTTCTCCACTGTGAGTCCGAATGTGGCTTGTCAGATAGCCCTTTTGAGAACATGAATAGTTGCACTCGGAACAGGAAAAAGGTTTTTCTCCGCTGTGAGTCCGCATGTGGCTTGTCAGACTGCCCTTGTGCGAAAATGAATAGTTGCACTCGGAACAGGAAAAAGGTTTTTCTCCACTGTGAGTCCGCATGTGGCTTGTCAGATAGCCCTTTCGATAACATGAATAGTTGCACTCGGAACAGGAAAAAAGTTTTTCTCCACTGTGAGTCCGAATGTGGCTTGTCAGATAGCCTTTTTGAGAACATGAATAGTTGCACTCAGAACAGGAAAAAGGTTTTTCTCCACTGTGAGTCCGCATGTGGCTTGTCAGATCGCCCTTTTGAGAACATGAATAGTTGCACTCGGAACAGGAAAAAGATTTTTCTCCGTTGTGAGTCCGCATGTGGCTTGTCAGACTGCCCTTTTGCGAAAATGAATAGTTGCACTCGGAACAGGAAAAAGGTTTTTCTCCACTGTGAGTCCGCATGTGGCTTGTCAGATAGCCCTTTCGAGAACATGAATAGTTGCACTCGGAACAGGAAAAAGGTTTTTCTCCACTGTGAGTCCGCATGTGGCTTGTCAGATCACCCTTTTGAGAACATGAATAGTTGCACTCGGAACAGAAAAAAGGTTTTTCTCCAGTATGATTGCGAAGATGACGTACAAAATTATTCTTCTGTGAGCAGGAGTAGTTACATTGAGAACAAGAGAATCGTTTATCCACAGGATGCATCTTCAGATCTGTCGACAATTTTGAAAAATAATACGGATACAAAAGGTTCAATAAGACTTCTACCTTCGCCAAATGGAAAAAATTGATACCGCTAAATGTTAAATCTTACTATGAAAATCGGTTTTACCTGTTGCCTGGTTCGTTCTTTCAACTCGTTCTAGGCATTCCTTTTTAACATCCGACAGATCTATGTCAATTTCCATACAGGGAAAACTCCTTTCATCTTCCTCTCGGGATCCAAAATCCGCCTTGATGGCCACTCTTTTCACATTAGTGTTGCCTGCAATAACAAAATGACAATAAATTCATTGATCATTGATACACAACTAAACTGTTTTTTTTTACTTAATCTATTAAATTGAAAGATTTAAGATATCAATCATTTATCATGTGTAGCAGGGAATTTTGATAAGATCAATATAATTTTGACTGGTCAGTGGTTGAGTGGGCACAGCGCTTGGGTCCCACCCGAGCATCGCGTGTTCGATTCCTCGGCTGGCTAAGTCCTCCATCACAACACAAGCAACATTTTCGGCTTTCTGTGGTGGTAGTAGGAGATTTTCAAACATTGTTGGGTTTTTCGTAACCCGGGAATGTTTGTCTTTCTTTTAATTTTTTTTAATTAAAAAAAAAAAAATAAATAATAATAATAAAATCCCCATATGTCCGCTTTAGGGGCCGATGCTTTATAAAGGATCATGTGCATGAAGAAGTCAATGGAAACGTTTTTCATTTCATCAATATTTACGCACGTAATTATAAGGGTAACTTACAACATGTGCCTAATAAAATAGGTATACAATTGAGAAATCGAGATTTTATTGCGAGAAATAAATTTAGTTAAAATTCCAAATTAAACATGCTACATTTTTAATATATTCAATGGAACTAACTGGCCATATGAGTAATCTCCGCATATTGCAAACATTCCTTCTTTACATCTTGGAGGTCAAAATCTATATCCGTGTGCGGCATATCACATTCGCCTTCTTCCTGGGGCTCTGGTTCCGTCTTGATGGAAACAGTCTCAGGATTTAGTAGATCCATGGCCCTGCTGTGGTAGCGGCAGGTAATTTGTTCAAAAATTCCTGAAATAGAACATTTTTTATGTTGGAAACAAGCTGGTTCCCGGCAAGCATAATGCCATTTAATAACTTTTATCACTCATTGTAATACGTTACTCGAGTGACCTTGTATATAATTCTGTATTTTTATTTGTGATATTTTTGTTTTTGAAATTATATGTATCTGTATTTAATTGTATGTAATTGTAGATTTTTATAATTGTGAAATAACTGAGTTTTATAACTCGATAGTTCTCACGTAAGTGTAAACATTGAAAATGAAAAAAATTCAAAGAAATTGTTTCTTCCAGCATGTCCTTTCCCATTTATCCCGCCTCCCCTTCCCTTCTCGCGTTCCCTCTCTGCCTCCTCCACCTTCCCTCTCGCAACTCCACTCCCCTCTTCCCCCTTACCCAATCCCGTGAACACCCCTCCCGAGTTCCCCTCCCCCCTCGCGAGTTTCCCTCCCCCCTCCCGATTTTCCCTCCCCCCTCCCGTGTTCCATACATTGTGTCGGTGACATTAAGTTATAAAACAGCTCGCCTGCCACCTATTGCATTTTTTTATACAAATTTCATAATGCCAGAGCTCAGAGTAGTTATATACAAACCTTTTCCTGACAATACGAACACAAAAAAAAGAATTACTTAGGTATCAGATTTGGTGCAGTCGTTCGGAAGTTATGCACGAACATACAATTCAGCTATTTATTTTTATGTATATATATATATATATATATATAGGTTTATGTTACGGCATTTAGTGGCTCAAAGCGTCCTTTAATTACCGGAACTTCTTGATCATTTCGACTTACTGGCTCATTTGGGCACTTAGTGGCTCATCGTTTTTTTTTTTTTAAGTCCATCATATCAAACTCGATGAGACGAGTCGAACGGTGTAAAAAAAATTTTTGAGTGAATAAATGACATTTTTACGTGGACCGTTAATGCTCCGGAATGCGTTTTTTATCAGTAAATATTCATCCATACTTAGAACATCAATTGGGTACACTTTTTATCGCATCTATAACATCACGGCATGCGACGTTGCCGGATGTTCTCGTCATACAATATCATTCAAACTCCAAGTCGTTTATCAATGCTTTGCGATATTGAACTCAATGGTTAAATTCCTCAAAATCTATTATCGCATGACATTGCTAAGTCAGATTGAATCTTTTTGCGATATGTTATATGTTTGCCGGAATGTTATAATATGTTGTATTCCTACATAGGTAGCCAGACTGTCGAGCGCTCGCGGTGGACTGTTAGAAGAACAGACATTATATTATAATATTTACCGGCTATTCGCGCCCTTTTTTAAAATTGAAGATTGATTTACGAATTGCTTTTATAATATCGTTATTAATTTTGTGTTAATGGTTTTTGTTTTTATTACAAGTTTTATATTATTTCGTATTTTAATACACATTTATGTAGTTTTTCTTTAATAAATAAAATATTTGCTTCGTAATTATGTATTTGTCTTTTGCGTTCCGAAAGCATAGTCAGTTGTAATGTGATGATATCTATACAGGGTTTTCTAAAAATTTCAGAAATATATTAGGTACTCATTTAATATGTTTTTTCATACAGTTATATTAATTTGTTTAGAGTTTTTCATTTAAAAAAATGATCTGTACCTAGGTAATTACTTTACGCGTGACTATTTTTCAAAGGCATTGTCTCTAGTTGTATTGTAGTAGATAATAAAAAGGTGTTTTATTGTTGTTTGGGTGTATTTTATAAAAAATATTATGAACAAAAATAAACAATAATTTAAAAATAAATTACAATATACGGCCTACATAGTCCAGGAGTAAGACCATTGACTCACAATCCGCAGGTCTCAAATTTTATTTGATTAATTTGTGTTATTTCACAATTAATTCATTTAAAATAATATATAGTATATTTGCGGCACGTTCCAGAGTGGAAGATACTCTCAGTATTACCCTGGTGTAAGACCACCATTCAGAATTGAAACGTTGCTTGAAAATGGCTTTGGCCGTGTTTAGTGACCAGATCCGAATAGCCAGGTACTTCCCAACCTTCATCTTCCCCACCTCCTTCCCCTATCCATTACCTTCAGCCTCATAACATACCGGGAATGCCATAGTCTCACTGGCTCCAGACGGGAACAGTTGGGACTCTTGTGCGGTAGTCACTGTAAAAAAATAATATTTAGGTATTAACTTACTGGCATAATACGGTGGTTTGAGGGATAGCCAAATTTAGTTGTTTTCTGATGGGTTACGGTAGTGAATTGGTCAAAATAAAGTTGGCAACACTGTCTCGGTGATTTAGTTGATATTTGCGCTAGATTGGTATTTGGTATATTTATGGCGCCGCCGATTCGTGTGTGGATGTGGATCAATGTGGATCATATGAATCCTTTCCTTTCGCATTTTATAAAATGTCGCGCTGGCGAAGGTACCATTATTGCAATATCAATGGATTCTTCAATTAACGGTAAGATTTTATCATATAACCTTAAATATTGTGTTGCATAATGAATTATTACAATCAATGACATACCAAAAATGTTTGGTGATTATCGGTTCGGACTGGCCACGCTTATTACGAATAATTTTTATTATATAATAAAAAGTTTCCTTTTTAAGTAATTAAGGCGAATCTAAAGTGTTTTTCTAAAAATTATTCGTAATAATCGTGGCCAGTCCGAACCGATATTTACCAAATGTTTTTTTAGGTAAAATTACATTTTAGGTTATGATTTCTATAAAAACGCTTTTCACTGATATTTTAATAATAATTCTTGTTGATTTTCACATAAGTATGATAATTATGCTTATTGTTTTATTATGTTTATGATTTTTAATGTGTTTTGTTATTTTATAGATAAAAATATATGTAGTACAAGTGAAAGTTCGCCAATTTCAGAGGATAAAAGAGCCGTAATTAATGAAATGGAGGAAAAACTGGATGATCTATTTGCAAACTCTTCAGATTCAGGTAGCTATGTACATAATAATTACTGATAATATACAATAATCTTAGGTATTTTTCATTACATACCAACATTACGTTACTTATTATTGTGAAATGTTTTAGCAATTAACGATAGTGATGCGGAATATTACGTTACGTAATATGAATTGTTTTATTTCGAATATTACATTATTATGCTTTATTTTAGAAGCAAGTGTGACGTCCGGCAGTGATGACTTATTCAAGTTACCCTCGAGAATTTCGTCTGATTCTGGTAGGTAAAACAAACCCCTTTATCTGACAAACGTTAACCAATGATTCCTGATCATATATGTGATAAGCGCATGGTAAGCGCTCGTTTCAAATTTCCAACTTGGTAATGTAAACGCTATGCTGTAGCGCAGGGGTTCCCAACCTTTTTGTACTCTAGAGCACATTCTAAAATATCGGTAGGGTGGCGGGCACCACATATTTTTAATCGACAAACTCCTCCCATAACTTCTCATTTTCCCATAATTTATTAATAAATAATAAACAAAAATGTTTCAAAATAATAAAATTATTATTCAAATTGCATACACACAGAGAAATGTATTTAATGTATTATTACGTCTCGCAATCGCAATGAAAATCTCGTCTCCTTCAACGGAAGCAACCTTCCGAACAGGCCCTCCATTGATATGCTCGATGTAACTCTAAGTGACCAGCTCAGATTTGGGGGCTCTATCGAAGCCAGAGTAAAGCTAGCCTCTCAAAAACTGGGCGTACTGTACAAGGCCCGCAGATACTTTAATAGTACACAACTGCTAGCCTTGTACAAATCGCAAGTCCGCCCCACAGTTGAATTTGGCAGCCACCTCTGGTCTGGAGCTCCAAAATATCTGAAAAATAACCTCGATTCTGTGCAGAAGCGGGCGATCCGATTGATTGATAAATTCTCCCATTTTAACAGATGGATTGCAATCTTTAGGGCACAGGCGTCAGGTAGGAATGCTATCCTTGTTCTACCGGTATTTCAATGGAAGATGCTCCAAGAAACTAGCATCATTGATCCCTTCGGCACCGGTGCATAGTCGGGAAACACGCCAAACCCGTGCCCAACATATGTACACGGTTGACATTTGTCACATGAGAACTGGTCGCTTCTTCGACTCGTTCTTGTGCTCAACAGCTCGGCTATGGAACGATTTGCCGACCTCTGTTTCCCCTTCCTACAACATGGGTCTCTTCAAGACCAATGTTAACTCCCTCTTCTCCTCAAAAAGACCCTCCACACAGCATCTTAGATGACATAGGCCTTGAGGGAAATCGTTTTCTTAAGGGCCTCCTGTGTGGAGTTTTTTTTTACCGGGTATACCGCACAAAAATCTCAACTGCTCCCGTCTGGAGCCAGTGACACCATGGAATCCCCAATCGGGGTATGTTGTGAGGCTGAAGGTAGTGGGGAGGGGAAGGAGGTGGCGAATAGGAAGGTTGGGAAGTACCTGGCGATTCAGATCTGGTCACCAAACACGGATAAAGCCATTTTCAAGCATACCCGGCGATTCAGATCTAGTCACCAAACACGGATAAAGCCATTTTCAAGCAACGTTTCAATTATAAAAAAAATATAATATCAATATGTCAATGTGATCTGAGGCAATGCATATCATTGGCCACTGCCTCATAATTAGGAGGGTATGACGATAATCCTGTTAACAAACAATCATAAGGATGCTCATCGGTGAGTCGAGATCTATATCTTGATTTTATTAAGTTCATGTTTGAAAACAAGGATTCGCATAAATATGTCGAACTGAAAAATGATTCAATTTTTTATGCGGCTTTTTTCAAAAATGGGAACTTTTCTCTGTCCACTGTATTCCAAAAGTCCTCTGATATTAAGGATTTTAGCTAAATATCATTCTTAAGGTCCAAAATTTCTAACTCTAGTTCTTCTATCTTACCTTGAACAAAATCTGCAGTACAATGCGTGATGTGCAAATAGCACTTCCCGTTCCAGGCTAGCGTGAAGAGTACAGTCTGGCACGCCGCGGCCGCTAGACAAGTTGCGAAGTACTGTCAGCAAAGGAACCACTCATACAAACAATATCGCAAACATACAAACGTATTTAATAAACCTACGCACTTAAAAACTTAAAACTCTAACAAATAAATAAAAATAATTCACATTTTTAATTAATGTTTATGAAAGAATTCTGTCTCTGTCGAATAGTGGTGGGAACATACGAACCGTTCACGGGGTCGGGAAACCCTGCTGTAGCGGGACAGCTTGCGTGAATACAGTTTAAGTTTATCGAACAAAGAAGTCATCCCATAATAAAATGACTGACACACCACATATGCTCAGGAATCGCTGGTTTAAGTTTGTGTGGTAACTTTGTATAATTCACTCTGTATAATTTTCCACACAAATTTAATTTATTAAATATGTTATAAAATGTTATTGCATTTTTAAATTTTAGATTCATATACCAGCGATCATCCAGGGAAGCAGGAGAAAACGGACTGCTATGTGTCATCAACTTCAAAACAATGTACATCTGATTTAGCTAGTAAAAAACCAAGAGTTTATGACCGTAAAAACTTCTGTCCATACTGCTTCAAGCTGATAACCAACTTTGTACGCCACATCACAATCCAACATCCCTTAGAGGCAGAAGTGATTGAATATAATAAAATTTTAGATCCCGATCTGCGCGAACGAAAAAAAAAGTGTGAATTAATTTCGAAGAAAATAAGAAATAGAGGCAATTATCTATATAAGCAGGACGCGATAAATAGAGTTAATGGAATAATACTACCGAATCGCCGCCCAAGAACGACTGCGACAGCTAAAGATTATGCGGTTTGTATAGAATGCTGTGGCACATTCAAAAGAAGTTTACTCTATAGACACCTGAAAAAATGTTCAAATAGAAAACAATCACATGAAGGAAATCCACTAAAACGCTGCAGAGTGTTAAAATCATCCGCTATTTTATTATCCCCAGACAATTCTGAGATCACTGAATCTTTAAGATCTCAGATATTTCCTGTGTTCAAAAATGATCCTATTGCAAAAATTGCAAAGTCTGAGCCATTAATTTGTGCATATGGTTCCCTACTATTAAGCAATCATAAAGAACATCATTTGAAAACACACATTACATCCAAGATGAGAGATCTCGCTAGACTGTTCATGGTCATCAAAGAAAAAAATCCTGCAATATCCTCATTTGACCTTGCATTTGACCCTATACATTTTAATGTTTTTATGGACGCTGTCAAAATAAATAGTGGTTACGATGAAAGTACAGGTTCTGTAAAAATTCCTAGCATCCCTCAACGACTTTGTACAGCTATAAAAGATTGTGCTGATATTTTGATGCGTAAAACAATACAGAATCCTGTGCTGACCACTTCATCCAAAGATGTTATAAAAAACAAGTTGTCTGAATTTAAAATAATCTTTGGTCACGCTTGGAAATTTGAAATTTCTACTAACGCTGAAAAATCAAGGAAAACTCAAAAAATGCTGAAAACTGATGTCATGCCTTTAACTACTGATATAAAAAAAATATGCACGGAAGTTATGAAACTAGAAGTGAATATAGCTCAACGATTTGAATGTGAAAAGTCTTATATCGCCTATGAGGAGCTATGTAAAATAACAATTGCTCATATTATAATTTTTAATAGGAGGAGGGCAGGAGAAGTTGCAAGAGCTCCATTAGAAAATTATATAGCCAGCCAAAGTGAAAAACAAGACATTCCTGAAGAAATATTGGAAATCATGAGTTCTGAGGAGCAAAATGCTATACATACATTATATTGCTTCCATATCCCAGGAAAAAGGGGGAGAACAGTTCCAATACTTCTTCGAAATCAGATGAAAAAAAATGTAGACACTATATTTGCGTACAGAAATTTAGTTGGAATTCCAAATGAAAACAAATTTTTATTCCCAAAACTAGGAGGTGAACCTTATTTTTGTGGCACGCAAATTTTAAGGGAACTAAGACACAAGTTTTCCTTTGTGAATTCAGATCATATAACTTCAACTGGGCTGCGACACCATGTTGCAACCATGAGCCAAGTAGCTGGAAAGAATAATGCTTATGTAAACGCTTTGTCTCATTTCTTAGGGCATACACCAGGTACACATAAAGGGAATTACATGATACCACAACTAGCTCTTGAGAAAGGTAAAGTTGGCTTGAATTTACTGCAATTAGCTGAGGGAAAAATATCTTGCCGATCACAGTCTGATAATGGAACGAACATTACAACAACTTTACAAAATGAAATAGATTCCGTCCCTCAACCTGAAGAATCACATAAAGAAAATGTGGATCATGTTACGTTGGATAATAGCTTAGAAAATGACCAAGAGTCTTTACCAAGTAATTTACTTGATGGGAATATGGCAAAAAAAATTATAGTTAGAAGGAGGTGGCTTAATCAAGAAAAAGATGAACTTTATAAAAACTTTGCAAATTATTTCATCGAAGGGATTGATCCTGGCGCTACGAAAATAAACGAAATAAAAAAACAAACAGGAATATTGTCAATGAGGTCATGGAAGCAAATTAATACATTTATTAATAATCACCGTGTCAAGAAATTGCCCTTACCTAAGGATTTGCAGAGAAAAAGAGAATTCTACCTCCAGGATGCTTAACTTGAATTCAAATGAATTGTATTGATTAAGAGACCGCTATACCGGCTTCAACGATTGAACGATCCAAAGGTATCGACTCCGATTCCACTACAGCTGATATAAAGCGTGAAGCAATCGTAAAGTAGCTGTTGGCTTGTTCCATAGTTTGATCATTGGCAGTCGTTATAGCAGTTCCATATATTTTATCTTTTGTAATACTGGCATACAGAGTACCGGGCGAATAAGGCCCCTTTATCTTTCATCATGATATTGGTTGTGGAGGGTTATAATTTATTTTAGTTTTTGTTAAATTTATGTGCAAGGTATAATTTGATATCCCTTGTTAAATAAAAAAAAAACGAAGGATTCTTCTGTAATGTACAACGCTAAATGTTTCGTGAACGATGTATAATAAAAAGTTATTTGGTTTTAATTATGATTTAATTTTTTATTATATTATGCTGTTTTTATAATGATTGTGAATATAAAGTTATTAGGCTATAATTATTTTTTTATTGTGTTATGTTATTTTTCAAATGATTACACACTTTTTTTAGTATGTATAGTAATATTTTTTGTTTTTAAAAATTCAAATTAAATAGTTTTTTTTCAAAATGATCGTTTTTATTTTATCACCCTTGAAATGTTGAAAGTTACGTTTGAGACCCGTATTGTAGGAGGGAGGACACACAGAGGCAGGCAAAAATGAGTCGTAGAAATGACCCGTTCTCATGTGACAAATGTTGGGCACACGTTTGACGTGTTACCCGACTAAAGGGACCGGTGCCAAAGGGATCAATGACGCTAGTTCCTCGGAGCATCTTCCATTGAAATACCAGTAGAACAATGACAGCTTTCAAACCAGACGCCTGTGCTCTAATACACACACACACCGACACTAATCTTGGGATTAGTGTGTCGGTAACGGGCATATGGGTCTATCCCTTCTACTGCGGTGCAAGGTGATGAGTCGAGAGAGCCAGGCTGAAGAGGTTAAAAGGTCTCCCTCAACCACCCTCTCCCAGATGCGACACCTAGTCAAACCATTTGGGGCGGCCTATTGTAGAGACGTTGGTTGTACAATGTATACTATAGAAAATAATAAAATTAGAATACGTGTATAAAATTGGTGGAAGGTAGGTACCTACCTATGTGTCATACAACTGGAGACAATGCTTACACGTGTAAAAATAATTATAGGGTAAGATAAGATAAGATAAGTAGGTATAACATGATAATATAAAACATTATATAAAAATTACATTTTACACACATTTTAATAAAACTGTATGTAAACATGAAATTAATAAACATATTAAAAATTATAATTTGCAAACCAACCTACAACTTAAAGAAGCGTACGAATCAATGAACAAAGTAAATTTTGTAATATATTTCTAATAAGTTTATTCATAATTTTTCGAAAACACTAATAAAACTAAGATAAAATAATTATGTAGCAAATAAAAGAAACTACACCAATATGTATTTAAATACCTAATTTTATTTGTGATAATATTAAAATAAACCTTAACACAAAACAACCGTAAACACCAAATAAATAACAATATTAATTAGCAAATCATACTCCAATTTTAAAAAAACGCGCCAATAATCAAAAACGGCCGCTTGAAATAATAAATGTGTGAATAAGCAACATCCGACCTGTTCTGTCAACCTACCTTCATATGAACTATATTGGTATGTATATGTAGCATTAAACTTGGCAACGTAGCGTGATGCGGTAAGTGTGTTCTTAAAATAGATCAAGGAATGCACGTTATTTTAAGATATTTTTTTTTAATAAATAAACATAATTTTTGATTACATATTATAGCTGACCATATTTTAAACAAAATTTAAAAGACAGCATGTTGGTACTTCATCTACGTAAGTATATATTACATGCGAAAGAATGAGCAACTTAAGTGGCTTCTTCTAAGATGAGCCACAAAATGTGGTATGACATAAATATATATATATATATATATATATATATATATATATATATATATATATATATATATATATATATATTGTTTATTTGTTTCTTAAGACATACCTACACAGTACATTACAATACAAGTTATAAGATGTTAAATTTTTACATGGATATGTACCTATTACGTAAGTCATAGAATGTCATTTGGAAGTTACGCTTGACATATTATGTAATAACGGGTTGTAAATCTTAATTAAAACTAGAAATAGAAGAAGAAGATTTAATTCGCATGAGCTTTGAATATTTGGTTTTGCTTGGAATACTTTGCCAAAACAAAAACTCATATTTGAAACGAGGATACAATAATGACTGTAACTGTATTTTAAGCTCACGTTTGCCATTTGAAAACGGCTGGGAATCGCCATCAATAGTGACAAAACTCAATATTATGTATACAATATCTATTTCTAAAGATAAACCGGTATTATATTATTTTGGATTCGCCATTCCACATTAAACAAAAAATCGGAAAATACTGATTTTATAATGTGAGTATTTTAATCAATGCAATTTAAAAACTTTACGCTGGCAGTCTTTTTTAAGGAAGTGAAACGGCTCCGCCAATGTTATTTGTGTTATTGAATGTAAGCCTTAAGCAGAAGTATGTTAGTTTGTAATTAAATAGACTCAATTGCAAGGTACAGAAGTATTTTATTGTCAGGTAAACAATACACTAGTTGACTCAATTTCAAACAGAAGAAAAATAACAAAAGAAGATTGTTCCGGAACTATCAGTGTTGCCAGCATCAAATATTCCAACACCCTCCCTATTTGATGATACCCTGATTGCAAATGCATCTCATCAATTTCTCTCTATCCAAAGCTTTGGTGAGAGAGTCGGCTACCATTTTAGTTGTAGGGATGTATTTGAATTCAATTAGTTGGCACTGAATCTTCTCACGAAGGAAGTGATGTCGCACATCTATATGTTTGGTTCTGGCTTGGTAACACCCATTCACGGCTAGATTTGCCGCTCCCTGGTTGTCCACGTAGATAACTGTAGGAGTGTCATATACTGCACTGTCGATTTCCTGAGCCAGACCTCTTAACCACAATGCCTCCTGCGTCGCAGCAGACATGGACATGTACTCTGCTTCGGTTGTCGATAGCGCCACAGTTGGTTGTTTTTTTGTCCCCCAAGAAACAGCTCCTTTACATTTAGTAAAAATGTAGCCTGTCACAGATCGCCTTTCGTCACAATCACTGGCCCAATCAGCATCACAGAAACCAACAATTGAAGAGGGTGTGCATCCATCAAACTCCAGTTTCCAATCTGCAGTACCTTTTAAGTAACGCATGATTCGTTTGACTGCAGCCCAGTTCGCTTGACCTGGATTGTTATTGAAACGACTCACATAACTAACCGCAAATGAAATGTCAGGTCGGGTAACTTGAGAGGCAAATAACAAACTACCGACTGCCTCTTGGTACGGAATATTTTTCATCATGGCTGAGGTGTTCTCATCTTTTGGTGATTGCTGTTTTGAGAGTTTTTCATTAGGACTTAGTGGTGTGTCCACAGGGTTGCATCCATACATATTGAAGCGCTTCAGAACCTGTTCAATATAGCTCTGTTGACTTATCCACAGCTTCTTGTTTTGCCTGTCTCGAGTCAACTGGAATCCCAACACATATTTGGCTTCACCGATATCAGTCATTTTGAAACTTTCTTTGAGCTGATTTTTGACAGCATATTTTTGTGATTTGTCGCTAGAAAAAATAAGTAGATCATCCACCCAAACAGCAATGATCAACACAGTCGCATCTTCATTTTTCACATACACACATGGATCATATCTTGACTGTTGAAACCCAATATTCTTCAGGCATGCATCCAATTTTATGTTCCAAACACGGCTTGATTGTTTTAATCCATATAGGCTTTTCCTTAGGCGACAAACTTTATCAGACTTTTGGTATCCTGTTGGTTGGTACATGTAGATTTCCTCCTGAAGATCGCCCTGGAGAAATGCTGAAACAGCGTCCATCTGATCTATGTCCAAATCAAGTTCAGCCGCTAATGCCATTAAGTATCGAATGGAGCTGTATCGAACTACAGGTGAGAAGGTTTCTTCGAAATCCAAACCCTTTCTTTGAGCACAACCTTTCACTACTAGACGAGCCTTACGCTGGACTATATCCCCATTTGCATCTCTCTTTGTGCGAAAAACCCATTTGCTGTTTAAGGGTTTTCTGTCAGATGGAAGATCGACCAGTTCCCATGTGTTGTTATCCATTTGTGACTCTATTTCACGGTCCATTGCTTCAATCCAAAGTTGTTTATCTGATCGCTCCATTGCCTCCTCAATTGTCAAGGGATCTGAGGGTTCATCACTAACACCAGTATAAACTACAAAATCATCATATTTTTTGGGAAGATTCCTAACCCTGTCCTGCCTTCTTAGACCAGACTGTACGTCTGCAACGTGCCGATTTAGGAAATCTTCAGTATCCCGTATATCCGCAATGTCCTCTAAATCCACTGAGCCAACTTTTTCGGGTGAGTCCTTAGATACAATATCTTCATTTATTGAGGAACATTCATCTTCCGCTGCAGGAAAGAAAGATCCTCTTGAATTATCCTGTTTCCCTGTGAGGAGTGAAACTCCTTCCTCATTCTCAGAGAAAATGACATCTCTTGATGCAAAAATACAATTATTGTTAGGGTCATACAAACGATAAGCCTTGGACAGAAGACTATATCCCATCATAATGCATGGTTTTGATTTAGGGTCTAACTTTTTTCGATGTGCATCCGGAATGTGTGCATAGGCTTTGCAGCCAAATACCCTTACATGTTTTACAGTAGGTTTTCTTCCTGACCACATTTCCTCGGGAGTTTTATCCACATTTTTGCTGGGCGAACGATTCATCAAGTAGACTGTAGTGAAGACTGATTCAGCCCAAAAAATATTTGGGAGGTTAGCTTCAATCAAAAGACACCTGGCACGCTCCAGGATTGATCTATTCAGTCTTTCCGCCCGACCATTCTGTTCCGGTGTATATGGAACCGTGGTTTGGTGTTCAATACCACAATCACGCAGGATTTTGTCTAATCGCTTATTGCAAAATTCACCTCCATTATCAGTACGAAGAGTCTTGATTCTCTTTCCAGTTTGCGTTTCAACATGTTTTTTAAATGTTTCAAAACACTCTGCCACCTGATCTTTTGTCGCAAGAAAATAAACAAAGGATTTTCTACTGAAATCATCCAAAAAAGTGAGAATATATCTAGAGCCAGATAATGAATTTGTCTGCATTGGTCCTACAAGATCTGAGTGGATCACTTCAAGTAGTCTTGCAGCTCTAGAGTTGCTCGATTGGAAAGGCAACCTGTGGCCCTTTCCTTTCACACAAACTTCACATACATCTGGTGGGTTACACGAGGAAAACTGAATTCCATGAACTAATCCATTTTTCAATTTATTTAAACTGTCATAATTTAGGTGGGCCATCCTTCTGTGCCAAAGAGTGCTGTCATTAGCTTTTGTTTGAACAGCGAAGCCAACATTGCTTTGCACATCTAATTTAAATAAATTATTCACTAGTGATGTTGTTCCAATTATTTGATTGTTACGATTTAAAATTTTTGCTCCAGTTGAATTAAAAACCACAGAATTACCTTTGCTAACAATTTTACTAACAGATAGCAAATTTACTTTCACTTGTGGAACATAAAACACATCACTTACATTTATTGTTTCTCCACAAGATGTGATTAATTGCAGGTTTCCAACTGTGTCACTGATCATTTGATCACCATTGGCAGTAGTGATACCTAACTGGGAAGATTTTTTGATTTTATTTAATAAATTATTATCAGTCATTGTCAAATGTGCAGAAGCCCCCGAGTCGAGAAACCATTCGTCAGCTGATTTAGATGTCACGGAAAAAGCAGTATACATTGAACTTTGTTTGTTTCCACAGTTTTTTTTATCAAATATCACCTCACAGTTTCGGGCTATATGACCATTTCTGTTGCATCGGTAACAGCGGGGTCCCTTTTTATGATCTGCAGAGTTGGGAGTAATTATTTCCTCCGATCTGTTTCTGGATGAACTGCTTTCTGCTGCCTCTCTGGAACTGCGACTACCAGAAACATTGTATTTTACCCATCTGGGCGAGCCAGATCCGTACATAGCAATGTCATTGGGATTTTCTAATGTTGAATTATTATGCGCAACATCTTGTAGCAATTTTGTCTTTATTGCATCCCCAGTCACTTTTATTCCAGAGCTTTCTATGCCCATAATCATGGGGGTGTATTTTTCTGGAAGCCCCGCAAGAAGAATGGTACCTATCCATTCATCATCAACTTTCAAACCAATATTAGTCAATTTCAGGGCAGTGGTAATAATTTTATCGACGTAATCTTCAACAGACTTACAGTTTTCTAACTTTGTTGTAATTAGGGTCCTTAGTAGCCCGACGCGCCGTGTAAGACCTTTATCGTCGTAAGCAGCGGCAAGATTGTCCCAGGCCTCTTTCGCAGTTGTAGCAGACTGGACATGAACATAGTTAACGGGTTCAATCAATAAAACAATCTTGGAACGACATTTCTTAACCTTTTTCTGGTCTGATTCCGTACCTTCGACACACTCCCATAAATCCTGGTCTTCTAAGTATGCCTGAGCAGCGAATTTCCATATGTCATAGTTCTCACGGCCCCTCAGCTTTTCAATAGGGAGTTGGAACGACATTGTTCGATTCAAATGTTAATCACAATTTTATACTACAAGTTATTTATCACAACACAGTGTATTTAAGCATGATGTGGCCCATAACCTGTTAGTTTGTAATTAAATAGACTCAATTGCAAGGTACAGAAGTATTTTATTGTCAGGTAAACAATACACTAGTTGACTCAATTTCAAACAGAAGAAAAATAACAAAAGAAGATTGTTCCGGAACTATCAGTGTTGCCAGCATCAAATATTCCAACAAAGTACGCGACTGATTTGTTCAATAAGCGAGACATGAAACAATGGATATTACCATGACTGACTTTTAGATTAGAAGAGGAAAAAGCGAGTACCTGCTATCGCATATTAGGGAGGCCGCACACATCAGACAAAAATCGGTTCAGACAAAAATCAATACGGAAACCGGATTGGTTATAATACACCGGGGCCACGCACGTTGTCGGACCGGATTGGACAGCCGGCGCGGAGTAATGAAAATATGCCACGCCTTTCTGCATCGGCCGACCAATCGATTTTGTCGGATCAGACAATCGGATGAAAAAATCTGATATTTACGGCCGGCCTTAACCGTACACTGTTACTGTCTTACTCAAGTACTGCTCAAGTGAAAGTAGCAATTTAATTTTTCTACAAAAACACTAATCCAAAAGACTTCTAATTGTCGGTTTAAATGTTCATCTAACAAAATGTAAAATGAATTCCCTTACATAAGTAGGTGTGTGGATTAGCGCGGATAGGGTAAGCTAGGCCGCGTTAGACTCAGAAAGAACAGATATCGATCAGTCTGACTGTCAGCCGCTAATAAATGAATAGTGTGATTAATATCAGCATTAGTACTTACCAATAACTATCACAAGTATGGGATGATAAATTTAACTGCGCGGATTAAACAGAGTAAGGGATATTACGTAGTATTAGATTGGAAACAGGATGAAACGACTGACGCTGAAGAAAGCACATGTCAACAAAATATTTAGGTTATACATAGACAGCAACGAAGTCATAGACAATTTTTAAAATTTCCTGGGTTCGTGTCTCAGCGGAGCCAATATCTTTTCTAATTTTTCTGTTACCAGATTTCGATTGAATTTCGCTAATTAAAATTTCCTTCCCTAGCTTTTTAGATTTATTTTACTTAAGCCTGGATTACATTGAGCGAGTTTACAAGCTGTACTATCTGGAAAATTCACTATCGGTAAGTAAACTCGCTCAGTGTAATCGTATTACTAGCTAATTAGCAGATTGTAGACAATCTATGAAAAATGTTGTAACAGAATAACATGTTACCCCGATAATTTTGGATGTTGACAATGCAAAAACACTTTACCTATGAGTTGTTTTGCTAACTTCCGAGTAGAGTGGCGACCTCTGCAGAGAGGACGGAAGAGCGGTGACTCGAGGGATTTGACGTGTAGCAGGAGGGTGCAGAAAACCTGGTCTCCGGCTGGCATGGTGGCATCGATTGGCGTTAGTTTCCTATACTGGTTTTCAGATAGTTTATATCATATTTAATGGTCATGTCATTGAGACTGGCCTTGGCGCCCGGCATTCTGGTTAAAGGTTAGTTCTGTCAATTATGTTAATACATCGCTGATCCTGATTTCTATAGAAGTGACTTGCATAATTCATAATCTCAGGAGTTTCCTCTTCAAGGAACCCTGGATCACACCCTGAGTTTCAATAAATAATTATAAATATAGTCCTTAATGGTTAACTGTCTCATGCTCGCAAACTGTTGATTACAATAAATGTTTAACTTGAATCTCTGTTTCATTCAGATATCCCTTATTACATTGATCACATGGTTGTCGCTGGGATTGAAATGAGGATTCATATTGCTAAAAGAATTAAAACGGTTACAATGGCGCCTTACGTGTGGATAACTAATGGAATTTGCGAGTTTTGTTCTGGTTTTTTTATTGTGTAGGTAATCAGTGATGTATAACATTATTGTCGAGACACGAGGTTCAATCGGTCACATGTCAGCCGGAGGTTTCAGGAACACCTTTCCTTTATAATTTTATTATATTAATTTATTATTGTGCTGTTTTACAAATCTTTTATACGATTTTTTATTTCCGGAAGAATTTTTTTTTACAATCCTTTCATGTACAACATTTTATTCCGAGAGAACTTGCAACTTTATACAACTTTATAGTCAAAGGAATATTTAATACAGCATTTATAATTCGGGAAGAATTTTTACTGCATTATATTCGAATCTCAATCATTTCGAAAAATCACTTAAAATCCGTTGAGTCATTGTTTTTAATTATTTATTGTAGTGTAGTATGTATGTAACTGTTTATTTGCCGTCTATTGACGTGATTAAATGTTTGTGTCTGTTATTTTTGATCCATTAAGAAATAGGTACCTACATATAATTTCAATGCCTGAAGACAAGGTGTCAGACAAGATGGTCATTGCCCTTGCATAAATGGAATTTTAAATACAATGGGAAATCTTGTGTACCTGAATTTTAATAACGTGCTAAGGAGCTTGCTGATCTCGTCTGTAAGTATAATATACTTTTCTGAGGAGCTTTTGAATTTTTTTTTAGAGTATTGCTTTCGCTTTGTTGTGAATGAACTGTTCTTCTTTCAAAACATGGAGGAACTGGTGTTTGGTCTGGAAGATTCAATTCCTCTACCTTTTATTTTGAAAATAAATATGAACCTAATAAAATCTTTCTTTTCAAGCCGATTATTCTTCTTGTAAAAACACTTCTTTCAAAAAAGCAAAATGTGAATTCTAGGGAGGAGATCAAATGCTTCCGATGCGGACGATAGTTGCTTCAATGGAGGAGACGTCTTTCAAGGTTGCAGTTTTCGATCCAGCATAGATAGTCAGACGGTTCTACGATGATCAAAGAGCTTCGAGGAGTGAAGGGGTGGTTGCCAGGGACGGCCGTCCTTTCATCTTTTCCACGGTTTTGGGATCGCAGTTCTCAGGTTTTTGGAGTCAGGTTCACACTTATTAATTTTGAATATTAATTCTCATATAAAATTAATGCAATTTAGATGCTAAATTCACGATACTTGATAAAAGCTTTCCGTTAACTTCTGCGACAGGATATTCAGTTTGTTACGAATGTAAAATCACAGTACTAGTTACTTTTAATTACTAAAATGCTATTGTATGCTATTTTCTTTGCCAGAGATTAAAGTGGTTATAATTCTCAGTATAGACTTTTTTTTTAAATATTTAAATTTGCCCGGAAATTAGACACATTTGTGTGATTATTAATATCAGTTGTTAAAGAGTCTATTCGGGTAATCATTTTCATAACTTTCCTTTCGACGGGAAATGTTTAGCATGTGGAAGCGATATGCGAATGATTACTAGCGTTCTATGTTTTAATACCTTTGAGTTCGTCGGTAGTTAGTTCGGGTTCTATGTTTTGAACCTCTGAGTTCTCGGACGCGATTTTTTTTTTAAATCGTTTCGCGAAATGGTTTAGGTTTTCTTTTCCGTTTCAGTCGTAGGAAGACAGGGGACCTACTGATGCAGATTACTGCAGTGGTGGGATGCTTGTTGTCCATTTTCTATGCTAACCATAAAACATGAAGTCGATATAACGTTATGTTATGTTTTGAATTTTATTTTTTTTTCGTTTTCAATTTCCATCTCACTACGATGATCTGTTTGGAAGTTGTTCGTACGGAATTTGAACTGTTGTTTTATTCAGTTATAAGATATTTTTAAATATTTCGCAGCTAAAATTTTCTTACGAAATAAGATTATAGATAAAATCAGTGCTGTTATTTACAAACTTGCTTACACAAAAGGGAAACAATAGGTTCTTTCTATTTAAAAGACATATTAAGAATTAAATTTCTGAATTATTCCTACATTTCTTGTTGGATCAAAATGTTCAACTGTGATATATTTTCTGTTTTATATGTAGTTGATTTAAGTAGCTTCTATTTTACTTGAGCTCGTGAATGTTTTATACGGTTAAATGTCTTTTGCTTGCAAAACTCTGGCCACGGGTTTTCCAGGCGAGACTCATTTGAAATATATTATGGCTAATTAGTTGTGGTGTGGGATAAACCATCTTCTGATTTCAGTGATATGGATTACTATTTGGTGCTTGTATTTGCTTTTGTGTACATCTGTTTTGTGTATATTTTTGTAACCAAAAGGGATCTACTATCTAATGAATTACTATGCATGGGTATATTTTATATTGTATTTGCTTCTGTAAGCTGATTATTGGATGATACAATGATCAAAAGAGCAATTATAACTCCCATTTATAAAACAGACTGTCCTAAAGACCCACAAAATTACCGCCCGATTTCCCTTTTATCAAATATATCAAAAATATATGAGAAAATTGTAAAAAAACAAATTTGGACATTCTTAGATGAAAATAAAATAATTAATGATAATCAATTCGGCTTCAAAAAAAATACAAGTACTCACGACGCGATAGCAAAAATAACCAACTATTTATATACGGCCCTAGATTCCGATAAAAAATGTATCGGAATATTTATAGACTTGAAAAAAGCTTTCGACAGCATATCACATAAAAAATTAATAAATAAATTAAAATCTATAGGAATTAATGGGAAAGTCTTAGCATGGATAGCTAGTTATTTACATGAAAGACCACAACAAGTAAAATTACTAAATCAAGTCAGCGATTCAAAATATAGCGATTTTTCAATACCCCAAGGTACAGTTTTGGGACCATTGTTATTTATTATATATGTCAATGATATATTCAATATTTCTAAATATGGAGACATTGTCTCCTACGCTGACGACACAGTCCTACTACTAAAAGCAAACACCTGGTCTGAATTAAACAAAATGGCAAATACAGATATCAATGCACTAAAATTATGGTTTGATAAAAACCTGTTGACTTTAAATTCTAAAAAAACCTATTATTTGCCATTTTTCATTAAAAAACAAGAAACACCTAAAGAAATAAACTTAATAATCCACTCTGTGACAAATACAGAAAACCACAAATGTAATATATCATGTTCAAAAATAGAAAGCAAAACTGATATTAAGTACCTGGGCATAACAATAGACCAGCGTTTAAAATGGTCTCCACACATTAATATTCTGAACAACAGAATAAGGAAACTAACATATATATTTAGATGTTTAAGAGATATTTTAAACGAAAAATTACTTAGAACCACGTACTTCGCTTTCTGTCAATCAATTATACAATACGGCATTATAGGATGGGGCGGCACATATAAAAATCAAACACAAACAATTTACATATCACAAAAACTAATAATAAAAACAATTTTAAAAAAACCCTACTCATATTCGTCAGAACTTTTATTCAAACAATTTAAGGTCAGAAAATTAAGTGCATTATACTTTTATCATGCAACATTACAAATTTATAAAGATAATATTAAAAATCAAGTTGCACCATTTAAAAATAACAGAAGTCTTAGACAAACGTCAATACTTCCCACTCCAAAATGTAAAAAAAAAATTGGACAATTGAGTCATAAATATCTCGGAGCAAAATTTTGTAATTCATTACCAGAAAAAATTAGAAACATGAATACCAATATAAAAACTTTTAAAACTCACCTTAAAAATTATACTGAAAACTTAAACTGAATGATATAAAAAAAGCAATACAATAACACCCCCCCATACACACAAGCCTTGCTTAATTATGGGGGTACATCAAATATATCTACTATGTAATTAATTACTGTATAAAATTTATTTGTAATTTATGTACCTTTTATTACTAATAAAAAAAAAAAAAAAAAATCATTATATTACAATTTTCTGGTCATTTTATTATCGTTTGTGTTATATGCACAATTTGAAAACTATAGCCTTCATCGGGCTTACAATTGAGATATTTTATGATTTTTTATGAAAATTCTTATTTATAATCTGTGCGTGTCAGTTATGATACTATTAACCTTGGTATAACAAATTTTATATGCATGTTTTGTCTAATTTGTATTTTTTAATAAAGGTATAATCGTTTTTTTAACAATTGTATGTCCGCTGATTCTTCTGGTGATTTTAGAGCTCGAAAATCGCTAAAACAATCAGTAAACAATTTCTTTTTTCTGTGTTCTTCTGTGACAGTAGGAAGTTTTAATTTTGTGATAGAAGAATACAGTTAAAATAAATTTATTTTGAACATAATTAATTATTATTATGGTTACTGCCATCTGTGGACAGCATGGACCTATTCTTTCAATTTCGGTTATTCTTGGAATTATCGATTTATTTATTATAATCGTCACCGCCATCTGTTGATAATTAATAACATTCGGCTTTGGTAGCCCAATTATGGTTTGATTATTGGCTAAGTTACTCAAATTACAGAAAGTTTTCATCTGAGATAGATGTATAATATTTATCAATTTAAATTCTTTTATTTTAGTATTCTGTCAGGATGTTTATTATTATTGTTCAATTTAAATTCAGGATTACTATACAGCCGAGCTATTCTCTAAAAATTGTGAGGTGAGATCGATCTCACGTGAGAAGTGCTGTCAGATTTGTGCATAGATTTGTGCAATTTTGTGTAATTTTCTATGGTTGTCAAAACGTCAATTGCATTTTCAATGCTAACTTCACCGGTTTTAAGTAGTTTAAAATACGAAATACTGTAAAAATGCATGATTATTTATCCACTAATGTATGTTTAAAGTTGTATACCAAGGATTTGACGTTTGCAAAATTTCGTTTCAATTCAAATTCGCATGAATTAGGTAGTTTGTCAAAATTAACCTAAAAATCTATGTTTTTGTACGTAAATAGTTGTTTCTTCTACTAATTTTTGAAATGAAGTGTAATTTCCATAATCTTTGCCTAAAAGTGCGGCGGTTAGCGGTTTTTTCGTCCCCAAATATTCAATTGTTCTACAGATGTTGATTTGCCATCGAGATATGTATTAAGCTCCTATTTCTTCAACAGATAACTAGTAGGAGCCGTGCGACGAGCGGGCAGCTGGAGATGATGATTAGTCGGCTGGAAGAGAGACCGACAATGACTTCGGGGCGGCAGCAGGAAAACGATGGCCGCATCAATAACGAATTGGCGTGGTCTTCCCTGGCGGTCGACCTGAATGCTATGAAGCTCGGGTGCACGAAAAGTGGCGACAAGTGGCAATAGGTATGCACTCATTATATTATTACCACTATTATGTTTCTATGGAGGTGTCTACTAATATCTACAGGAATTCCAAAAACTGAAATAATCGAACTAATATCTATGAGAACCAAAGTGTTGACAAATATCTACAGCTCAAACTGTTGACTAATATCTATGAGAACCAAAGTGTTGACGAATATCTACAGCTCAAACTGCTGACTAATATCTATGAGAACCAAAGTGTTGACGAATATCTACAGCACTGGCAGTGGTTGGATTTGCAATTATGTATAGCATATTGGAATAACGTAATTTTGCGTATGCAGTTTAAAAAACTTAATTTATGTAAGTATGTATGTAAAAATCCCTAATATTGGACTATTGGACACATTTAGCTGATTAGTCCAACCTACGCTCTGTAGATATTAGTTCAACCTACGCTCTGTAGATATTAGTCAACACTGGGACCGTCATAGATATTCGTCCGACCTTAGCTCTGTAGATATTAGTCAACACTCTGAAGTTCGTAGATATTAGTTCAACATATGAGCTGTAGATATTCGTCCGACATACAGGCTGTAGATATTAGTATCTGGAGTCGTTTCTATTATTGCAACGAGGTACGGACTTCAATTGGATTACGGATTGAAATAAAAAAATTATATTTATATTCTTTATTGATATAATTTGAATTTTATTATATTTTCTGTAGTACAAAAATGTCTCTTTATTTCAGACGTTGAGGGATCAGAGAAATGGCGTCAAAAAAAAGCATCTGGCTTGCGATCGGAGATGATGAAGAGCGGAGGTGGCCCCAGCCAGGCACAACCCTTGACTCCGTTGGAGGAAAGGATCCTGGCCATCATTGCGGCCGAGGCAGTATATGGACGTACTGCCACGGAGTCCGTACCTGTAAGTTAACTAATTATTACTGTCATATGATAGTATTTCACCATCCTCTTGATAGCTTACCCATAGGCCATAGGAATATGTATATTTTCGAATTCCAATTTAAGATTTATTTCCTTATAAAGTCGGAGCTTACTATTCTATGCCTACTCGAACTTGAGAACGGTGACTACAAATCGGATAAGTTAGCCAAGTTTTCTACCTATAGCGAAGTATTTATTCATTATTTATTAGTATACATTATCCTACGGATAAGCTATCAAGAGGATGGTGAAATACCCCCTAAGTAAGTTATTATCATCTCTTAAGCTTAATAATATAGTTATATTATTATGAAAATCGTGTTGACATAAAAGTGTAGCTGGAGAATATGTTATATTATAATAGACTGAGTTGTTTGGCGGTCCGTTCTCTCTGCCTACCCCTGCGGTGAAATGACTTGATGTTTAGACAATTAGTAAATTACCAACGGTTCCCGCTTTTAGTTGCAAATTGTTTAGAACTTCATTGTTGATATCATTCATCGACATGCAATATAAAAATACTATGTGACCCGGTCACACGTTGCTGTGGCTAACGAAACACAACGCCATTACCCAACCTTTATAACCAACGCCATCATTAATTTGGATACATATCAAATCCACACCGCCCGCTTGCCAGCCCACTCCCTTTATATACTATATTATTACAGCACCCTTGAGGTGATTTTTCACAAAAACGGCGATATACAAATTATCCAATTATTATTAGTAATATCAACCAATTAAAACAAAACCCTGATGCCTAAACCTACCTCATGAATCACTCTATCTATTGGTGAAAACCTCATGAAAACCCATTGCGTAGTTTAAAAGATCTAAGCGTACAGACAGCGGGAGCGACTTTGCTTTATACTGTGTAATAGATAACTGCTTGTGGTATATTTGATGCAGCTTTCAAAGAGAATACAAGGGTGTGCATTGCTCAGATACAAGATAAGCTAAGCTAATAAAGCCTTTCGACTGTTGTTGCAGATTGATTTCATAGTGGAAACAAGTACACCACCATCATCACCATTACCGGAGGTGGAACACTTGCTACAACTGGAAGTGGAGTACGTGGCCCCATGTCCTGCAGAGGCAGTCCCGCTTGCAAGTAACCGTAAGTACTAAAGCACTGAAATACTAAGTAGTGGAGAGTGTTTTCAAATACTATAAAATGGTATGTGACAAATAACAAACGTTAAAATATTTATGGACTATTTTGTTTCAGCGAATAGAAAGGCGCTCTCCGTAGAAGAGCTTTTGATATTGTTAGAGGAAAGCAGAGAGAGGTGAGGGGCGAGGCAAGAGAGGAAAAGCGGCTCTGCCTGGAAGAGAGGCAGGAGAAGAGAGGGAGAGGCAAGAAGAAGAGAGGAGAGGCAAGAAGAGAGGCGAGAGAGAGATAAATAGAGAGAGAGAGAGATAAAAGAAAGGAAGCTCAGCCTAAAGGAGAGTAGACAGGCGGCTGATAATGCAGGTAATTTTAAATGAATATTTGCAACCTTTGAAAGATGAATTTATTTTGATTAATTAGGATAAATTTATAAAAATGCGCTTATACATTTTTATATAAATTGGTGACAATCCTACACCTAGCAATTTGACCTTGTTATCATCAAGGTTGTCGTCATCTGCATGGAGTCCTTCAGCAATTCGCCTCAAATTATCTTTGACACACAAGTCTGCTGATTCTGGCATTTATAGTTTTAATAGTCATCAGGGGAGTATAATGAAGTACCCGATGCTTAAGTACACAGCTTCTTAGGTGTGTCCCGAGTGTTAGCGTGGTCCTTAGGTAAGACTCTTGACTTACAATCCGAAGGTCGCAGGTTCGAACTCGGCGTGCGCAAATAAATTTTATTGGATTGATTACCCCTTTCATAATTAATTAATTAAAAATAATATATAGTATATTTGCGGCATGTTCCAGAGTGGAAGATACTCTCAGTATCGCCCTGGTGTAAGACCACTGTTCAGAATGAAACGTTGCTTGAAATGGCTTTAGCAGTGTTTGGTGACCAGATCTGAATAGCCAGGTACTAGCCCACCTTCCTCTTCCCCATCTTCTTCCCTTCCCCGCTACCTTCAGCTTCACGACATACCCCAATTGGGGATGCCATAGTCTCACTGGATCCAGACGGGAGCTGTTCGAGATTCTTGTGCGGTATTCATATAAAAAAAGACTAAAGTAATGCTCAATGCATTTCCGGGCCTTGCAATGTATATTCTGTATATGTGGATTCTTGCGAACCGGGAACCAGGCGCGGCCGGTGCCTTCACTTTTTGGTGGTTCACCGAGTAATTCATCAAAAATTAAAACAAAAGTAGGTAAATAAATAAAAAATAAAATTAGACAGAGCCTAGTAACTCATAACTCGTACAGTGCCCTTGAGGTGATTATTCACAAAAAAACGGCGCTATACAAATTATCCATTTATTATTACCATAATTTTATGTAAAAGTTTTCTTTGCGGATTTACTATCTTGGTTGATAATTAAATGTAGTTTTGGCGGGCCATAGGCTATAATTCTGCTTTTATTTTCATGGTTCATATATTCTTAATATAGTCTATATTTATTATTATATAACTTTTAATTTTAAAAAGGCAAGGAAATTTAAATCAGCGATATCTATCGAATAATAACACAATAACAACACGCAGTAAACGTTTCTTTTTGGCGCGCCCCCCACGCGATAGTAAACCCCCTTACTGAGTGAATTTTGCAATACATATGTGACAAAAATGCACAAACAAAAGGTCCCAAAAACTAATAATGACAATGTCAAATCGGTTCCCTATCCATCAAGATAATATTATCGCATCCGCTGACCCGTTGACTCATCGTTACATTTTACAAGAGAAAAATATAATTACTATCCTATTCAAACCCTACTACGAATGGTCATTTCGCTGGAACGATTCACTTCGGAATTCCTCGGGCATTTCCGTCAACCGCGCAGCGCACGGCAGTCACCATTTTTTCGCTACGATTTTGTATTTTGACGGTCTGGAGATGTTGCTGGGGGCTTCATACAAATGATAATTCTCAAACGGGCGCTTTGCTGAAACGCGTAGAATGGTATGTACCTACCTCGGTTCCTAGGCGATATAACTTGCGCGCGGGAAGCAATGCTTTGGGACACGATAATTTATTATTCTCTACCAAATTCATGTATTTTTAGATAGGAATTCAATTTTTTTTTTAAATTTAAAATAATCATTTAATTAATTTAATAATTAAAAATATTATGTAATACGATGAGCTGCAAAATGTTGTTTAATTTTGTTGGCGGTTCGGTGCACGAGTGCACTTTAGGACGAGCCGCGCCTGCCGGGAACTGCATTTAATATTGGCGTTATCACGTACGGACTAAAATAAATAACAGTACATAATATATTATACAACTAATGAGGTATATTTTATTTGTTTCAGAATCACACACACACTGTACACCATTTTTGGGATTTGCAACAAAATATATTTTTTACTAAAACATACCCTTTGTTTAACTTTATTTCGTTGTATGTTTAGGGAGAGTACAAACTATGTGACCTCTTCGGAGGGGGGGGGGGGGGATCTTCAAAATGTCACGCTTGGTACAAATGAGCGGCGGTTTGCTTAGGATTTTGGTCACCTGGGGCGGGGGGGGGGGGGGGGGGGGTTAAAAATTGCAAAAAATTGGTCACGTAGTATGGGTACGTTCCCTTACATACTCTGTATGTACTCTGCCAATAAACTATCCAATAGGGATGCAATAAGGACACTACTGGACTGATATGACGACTAACAGCCGTTTGCGATACACAGATGTGTGTAGCATGAATCTACAAATTCTTTCAAAGATAAGCAAACACTTCTTTAAAATTAACTGCATTGTCAGCCACCTATTCTCCTCCAGGCAGAGGTCCTTCTCCTCTCTCTTCTCCCACCTCTTATAGACAAAGCCACCTTTCCTCTCTTGCCTCTCCCCTCGCCTCGCTCGCCACTCTACTTTCCTCAACCAACAGGAAACACTCTTCTGTGGAGAACTTTTCTAATAGCTGAAACAAAATAATCAATAATTAATTACTTTAACATTTGTTATTTGTCTCTAAGCATTTTTTTATATTATTTCCAAACTCTCATTACTATTTATTATTTCGGTGCTAAAGTACTTTTTTTTACATCAACTCCACACAGGAGGCCCCGAGGAAAATAATTTCCCTCAGGGCCTATGTCATCTTTGAAGACGCTGTGTGGAGGGCCTTATTGAGGAAAGGAAGGAGTGAACAAGTTAAACAAGTGAACAGATGTTGTAGGAGGGAGGAAACAGAGGCCGGCAAATCGTTCCACAGCCGAGCATAGAAACGACCCGTTCTCATGTGACTAATGACAACCGTGTACAAATGTTGGGCGCGTGTTTGGCGTGTTTCCCGACAATGCACCGGTGCCGAGGGGATCAATGACGCTAGTTCCTCTTCCATTGTAATACCGATAGAACAAGGACAGCTTTCCCACCTGACGCCTGTGCTCTCAAGATTGCAGTCCGTCTGTTAAGATGGGAGAACCTATCAAACAGACCGCCCGTTTCTGCAAGGGTCAAGGGTTTTTTTTCAGGTATTTTGGAGCTCCAGACCAGAGGTGGCTGCCAAATTCAACTGTGGGGTGCACTTGCGATTTGTGCAGGGTTAGCAGTTGTTACTATTAAAGTATCTGCGGGCCCTGTACAGTATGCCCAGTTTCTGAAAGGCCAACTTAACTCTGGTTTCGATGGAGCCCCCATATTTCAAATACCCTTACGGGCATTTGAAAGAGGGACCTCCTCATCAGTGCTTGGAACATGGGACGACGTTAACTGGCTCCATTTCCAGTGATGATGATGATGGCGGAGTCCTCGATTCCAATAGGAAATTAAACTACAACAACCGTCAAAAGGAATTAGCTTTTCTCATATCATTGTAAAAATTACACTTTTACAATGACTTAATACATTTTTACAAAGTTATTTTGTTTTTATTTTGCAAAGTTTAGAAGTTATTATCATCTCTTGCTGATATGAGAAAAGCTAATTCCTTTTGACGGTTATTGTAGATTCACTTCCTATTGGAATCGAGGACTCCACCATCATCATCATCACTGGAAATGGAGCAAGTTAACGTCGTCCCATGTTCCAAGCACCGATGAGGCAGTCCCTCTTTCAAATGCCCGTAAGGGTATTTGAAATACGGGGGCTCCATCGAAACCAGAGTTAAGTTGTCCTCTCAGAAACTGGGCATACTGTACAGGGCACGCAGATACTTTAATAGTACCCAACTGCTAACCCTGTACAAATCGCAAGTGCGCCCCACGGTTGAATTTGGCAGCCACCTCTGGTCTGGAGCTCCAAAATACCTAAAAAAAAACCCTTGACCCTTGCAGAAACGGGCGGTCTGTTTGATAGGTTCTCCCATCTTAACAGACGGACTGCAATCTTGAGAGCACAGGCGTCAGGTGGGAAAACTGTCCTTGTTCTATCGGTATTACAATGGAAGAGGAACTAGCGTCATTGATCCCCTCGGCACCGGTGCATTGTCGGGAAACACGCCAAACACGCGCCCAACATTTGTACTATGTTTGTACTACACGCGCCCAATGTTTAATATTTGTCACATACCATTTTATAGTATTTGAAAACACTCTCCACTACTTAGTATTTCAGTGCTTTAGTACTTACGGTTAGTTGCAAGCGGGACTGCCTCTACGGGACATGGGGCTACGTACTCCACTTCCAGTTGTAGCAAGTGTTCCACCTCCGGTAGTGGTGATGATGGTGGTGTACTTGTTTCCACTATGAATTCATTCTGCAACAACAGTCGAAAGGTATTAGCTTATCTTGTATCTGAGCAATGCACACCCTTGTATTCTCTTTGAAAGCTGCACCAAATATACCACAAGCAGTTATCTATTACACAGTATAAAGCAAAGTCGCCCCCGCTGTCTGTACGCTTAGATCTTTTAAACTACGCAATGGGTTTTCATGAGGTTTTCACCAATAGATAGAGTGATTCATGAGGTAGGTTTAGGCATCAGGGTTTTGTTTTAATTGGTTGATATAATAATTGGATAATTTGTATATCGCCGTTTTTGTGAAAAATCACCTCAAGGGTGCTGTAATAATATAGTATATAAAGGGAGCGGGCTGGCAAGCGGGCGGTGTGGATTTGATATGTATCCAAATTAATGATGGCGTTCGTTATAAAGGTTGGGTAATGGCGTTGTGTTTCGTTAGCTACAGCAACGTGTGACCGGGTCACATAGTATTTTTATATTGCATGTCGATGAATGATATCAACAATGAAGTTCTAAACAATTTGCAACTAAAAGCGGGAACCGTTGATACTTTACTAACTGTCTAACCATCAGTCATATCACCACGGGGGTAGGCAGAGAGAACGGACCGCCAAACAACTCAGTCTATTATAATATAACATATTCTCCAGCTACACTTTTATGTCAACATGATTTTCATAATAATATAACTATATTATTAAGCTTAAGAGATGATAATAACTTACTTAGGAGGTATTTCATCATCCTCTTGATAGCTTATCAGTAAGATAATGTATACTAATAAATTATGAATAAATACTTCGCTATAGGTAGAAAACTTGGCTAACTTATCCGATTTGTAGTCACACTAGTCACCGTTCTCAAGTTCGAGTAGTATAGAATAGTGAGCTCCGACTTTATAAGGAAATAAATCTTAAATTGGAATTCGAAAATATACATATTCCTATGGCCTATGGGTAAGGGGCCGTTCAAGTATTACGTAACGCACTTGGGGGGGGGGGGGGGGTCTGGTGAAACGTTACGGCGCGTTACGGGGAGGGGGGGGGGGGTTCGAAGGACGCGTTACGTAACATTTCATTCATTTCTTTATTTAAATAAACAACTAAGGAATTGAAATCTTCCAAGTTGGCAAGCCTTTTAGTTTATGTTGTACGGGGAATTCCTCGACTGTATTGTGCGTCATTTTCATTTTATTTTCGTTGTCAGTATTTGTTAGTGTTTTAAACACGAAATACGCATAAACACAATTTGCTGTAGTCAGTGTTGTTAATGTGAGTTTTTAGCAATTATAATGTCCTCCAAACCGGGAGATTTACATCATCAGCTGTTATTGGCCTATAAAGGCTCTAATGCTGACTTGCCAGCGGAGCGCAACCAAAAAATGCCAACCAAATTTGGAAGACAGCAAAAGAAAAATTAAAAAAAAAAAAAAAATATATATATATATATATATATATATATATATGCAATATATGAATGATGTTATACGAGAGTTTTTAGTAAGAACAACGCTTTTTAGTTATTACACACAGGTTAGTTTACTGCTAAAATTTAATAATATTACCTAAAGCTAGGTTTCGTAGTAAATGCTTAGTTACACTCAGAACATGAAAAAGGTTTTTTTCACTTTGAATCGTTCTGTGGATTTTTTAATCTCCCTTTCGAGAACTTGAAAAACCACGCTGGGACAAAAAAATAGTTTTGTCTGCTGAAGGTAAACATGTGATTTTTCATGCCTCTTTGTAGAACACGAATAGTTGCAGTAGAAACATGTAAGTGGTTTTGTAGCACTGTGAGTCAGCAAATGATTTCTAAGAAGTTCCTTTGTACAACATGAATAATTGCAGTCGGGACACTAAAAAGGTTTTGGTCCAGTGTTGGTAAACATGTGAATTTTTAGATACCGTTTTGTAGCGCCTGAATAGTCGCACTCGGGACAAGTAAAAGGTTTTTCATCATTGTGAATTAGCAAGTGCCGTTTTAGTTTTTTTTCGAGAAGAAGAATAGTTGCAGTCAGGGCATGAAATGGGTTTTTCACCACTGTGAGTAAACATATGATTTTTTTTATTTCTCTGAATAGTTACAGTCGGAACATGAAAAATGCTTTTCTCCACAATCATTAGGAGTCAGCAAAAGAATTCTTGGATATCCCTTTTAAGAACACAAATAGTTGCAGTCAGGACATGCAAAAGGTTTTCTCTTCTGTAAATCGCACGGTGGATTTATAAATTGTCCTTTTGAGAACTTGTATAACTGCATTCTGGACAGGAAAATGGTTTTTGTCCACTGTGCGTTAACATGTGATTTTTGGTGACTCTTTGTAGAACATGAATAGTGCAGTAGAAACATGTAAAGGTTTTGTATCACTTTGAGTAAACAAATGCTAAGAAGTTCCTTTGCACTACGTGAATAATTGCAGTCGGGACATGAAAAAGGTTTTGGTCCAGTGTGGTTCAACACGTGAACTTTTGGATAACGTTGTGTAGCGCATGAATATTCGCAATCGGGACAAGAAAAAGGTTTTTCGTCACTGTGAGTTAGCAAGTGCCGTTTTCGTTATTTTTTTTCGAGAAGTAGAATAGTTGCAGTCAGGACATGAAATGGATTTTTCTCCACTGTGGGTAAACATGGGTAATTTTTAGATTTCTCTTCGTAGTACATGAATAGTTGCAGTCGGAACATGAAAACGGTTTTTCTACACCGTGAGTCAGCAAGTGACTTGTTAGATATATCTTTAGAGGACACGAATAGTTGCAGTCAGGACATGAAAATGGTTTATTTCTTCTATTAATCATACTGTTGATTTTTAAATCTTCCCTTTGAGAACTTGCATAACTGCATTCGGGACGTGGAAAAGGTTTAACTCCACTATGAGTCAGCTTGTGAATCATAGTGGAGTAAAGTGTTGCTCCACAGGGAAAACTAAGGGAAATTACTTTCCTCAGGGCCTCCTCACTAAAGCTAATGTAAAAGAAAGAATGTGTTGTAAAACCATGTAGGTTTAATCTAGGTCAGACAGTGTTAAATTGTGGAGATCTGGAAGGAATACAAGGCCAATAATAATAATAATATTTCAAAATGACAATATGAATTTATAAAATTTATATAATGTATCGCGAGTTAGAAGTTATGTTTTAGTTATTACCGCAAACGAGATAAAATCAAGAAAAATGGTATTTAAGCGACATTTCAGTACGTTGCGCAACTTAATTGTGACTTTCGGGTAAAAATTGTTACTTGGGTGTTACGTAACGCTTAGGGGGGGGGGGGGGGTTGAACAGGAAAACGTTACGGCGCGTTACATGGGGGGGAGGGGGGGTCAAAATCTTCAAAAATTGCGTTACGTAATACTTGAACGCTCCCTAAGCTGTCAAGAGGATGGTGAAATACTTCCATATGACAGTAATAATTAGTTAACTTACAGGTACGGACTCCGTGGCAGTACGTCCATATAATGCCTCGGCCGCAATGATGGCCAGGACCCTTTCCTCCAACGGAGTCAAGGGCTGTGCCTGGCTGGGGCCACCTCCGCTCTTCATTATCTCCGATCGCAAGCCAGATGCTTTTTTTTGACGCCATTTCTCTGATACCTCCATGTCTGAAATAAAGAGACATTTTTGTACTACAGAAAATATAATAAAATTCAAATTATATCAATAAAGAATGTAAATATAAAATTTTTATTTCAATCCGTAATCCAATTGAAGTCCGTACCTCGTTGCAATAATAGAAACATAATAGTGGTAATAATATGAGTGCATTCCTATTGCCACTTGTCGCCACTCTTCGTACACCCCAGCTCCATGGCATTCAGGTCGACCGCCAGGGAAGACCACGCCAATTCGTTTGATGCGGCCATCGTTTCCCTGCTGCCGCCCCGAAGTCATTGCCGGTCTCTCTTCCAGCCGACTAATCATCATCTCCAGCTGCCCGCTCGTCGCACGGCTCCTACTAGACATCTGTTGAAGAAATATGAGCTTAATTTAAAAAACTGTTTCGTTAAATTAACTATACATATCTCGATGGCAAATCTACATCTGTAGAACAATTGAATATTTGGGGACGAAAAAACCGCTAACCGCCGCACTTTTAGGCAAAGATTATGGAAATTACACTTCATTTCAAAAATTAGTAGAAGAAACAACAAGAAACGTACAAAAAAATAGGTTTTTAGGTTAATTTTGACAAACTACCTAATTCATGCGAATTTGAATTGAAACGAAATTTTGCAAACGTCAAATCCTTGGTATACAACTTTAAACATATACATTAGTGGATAAATAATCATGCAATTTTACAGTATTTCGTGATTTAAACTACTTAAAACCGGCGAAGTTAGCATTGAAAGGGCAATTGACAATTGACATTTCGACAACCATAGAAAATTACACAAAATTGCACAAATCTATGCACAAATCTGACAGCACATCTCGTACGAGATCGATCTCGTGTCACAATAATTACAGAATAGCTCGGCTTGTATAGTTTTTTTGTGGGAGTGTCTGGGTTATATTTGAAGAGTTTTTTGATAACTTTGTTCTGTATTATTCTGATAAATCTGACATTTCAACATTTTTTATAGATTGTCCACAATCTGCTAATTAGCTGGTAATACGATTACACTGAGGGTGTTTACTTACCGATAGTGAATTTTCCAGATAGTAGCTTGTAAACTCGCTCAATGTAATTCAGGCTAAAGTAAAAGTAAAATAAATCTAAAAGGCTAGGAAAGGAAATTTTAATATTTAATTAAATGAAGACAATATTTGCGAAATTCAATCGAAATTCGGAGACAGAAAAATCAGAAAAGATATTGGCTCCGCTGGGACATGAACCAAGGAAATTTTAAAAATTGTCTATGACTTCGTTGCTGTCTATGCATAACCTAAATATTTTGTTGACATGTGCTTTCTTCAGCGTCAGTCGTTTCATCCTGTTTCCAATCTAATACTGCGTAATATCCGCGCAGTTAAATTTATCATCCCATACTTGTGATAGTTATTGGTAAGTACTAATGCTGATATTAATCACACTATTCATTTATTAGCGGCTGACAGTCAAACTGATCGATATCTGTTCTTTCCGAGTCTAACGCGGCCTAGCTTACCCTATCCGCGCTTATCGGTACACCTACTTATTCATTTTACGTTTTGTTCGATGAACATTTAAACCGACAATTAGAAGTCTTTTGGATTAGTGTTTTTGTAGAAAAATTAAATTGCTACTTTGACTTGAGCAGTACTAGAGTAAGACAGTAACAGTGTACGGTTAAGGCCGGCCGTAAATATCAGATTATTTCATCCGATTGTCTGATCCGACAAAATCGATTGATCGGCCGACGCGGAAAGGCGTGGCTTATTTTCATTACTCCGCGCCGGTCGTCCAATCCGGTCCGACAACGGGCGTGGCTCCGGTATTATAACCAACCCGGTTTTCGAATCGATTTTTGTCTGATGTGTGCGGCCTCCCAAATATGCGATAGCAGCTACTCGCTATTTCTTCTAAAATCTAAAAGTCAGTCATGGTAATATCCATTGTTTCTTGTTTCGCTTATTGAACAAATCAGCCGCGTACTTCTTCTTAATAACACAAATAGCATTGGCGGAGCCGTTTCACTTCCTTAAATAAGATTGCCAGCGTAAAGTTTTTAAATTGCATTGATTAAAATATTCACATTATTAAAACAGTATTTCCGATTTTCTGTTAAATGCGGGATGGCGAATCCAAAATAATGTAATACCGGTTTATCTTTAGAAATAGATATTGTATACATAATATTAAGTTTTGCCAATATTGATGGCGATTCCCAGCCGTTTTCAAATGGCAAACGTGAGCTGAAAATACAGTTACAGTCATTATTGTATCCTCGTTTCAAGTATGAGTTTTTTGTTTTGGCAAAGTATTCCAAGCAAAACCAAATATTTAAAGCTCATGCGAATTAAATCTTCTTCTTCTATATCTAGTTTTGATTAAGTTTTAAAACCCGTTATTACAAATGTCAGGCGTAACTCCCAAACAAAGATAGCACATCTACTTATATTTCAATATCTTTGCTCCCAAATGACATTCTATGACTTACGTAATAGGTATATATCCATGTAAAAATTTAACATCTTATAACTTGTATTGTAATGTACTGTGTAGGTATGTCGTGATAAACAAATAAACCGTATAAAAATAAATAGCTGAAGTGTATGTGCATAACTTCCGAACGACTGCACCAAATCTGATAAGTAATTCTTTTTTTGTGTTCGTATTGTCAGGAAAAGGTTTGTATATAACTACGCTGAGCTCTGGCATTATGAAATTTGTATAAAAAAATGCAATAGGTGGCAGGCGATCTGTTTTATCACTTAATGTCCGCGACAGAATGTATGGAACACGGGAGGGGGGAGGGAAACTCGGGAGGAGAGAGGGGAACTCGCGAGGGGGGAGGGGAACTCGGGAGGGGTGTTCACGGGATTGGGTAAGGGGGAAGGGGGGAGTGGAGTTGCGAGAGGGAAGGTGGGGAGGCAGAGAGGGAATGCGAGAAGGGAAGGGGAGGCGGGATAAATGGGAAAGGACATGCTGGAAGAAACAATTTCTTTATTTATTTATACTGGGGTTTACAGATGTTTACACTTACGTGAGAACTATGCGGTTATAAAACTCAGTTATTTCACAATTATAAAAATCTACAATTACATACAATTAAATACAGATACATACAATTACAAAAACAAAAACATCCCAAATAAAAATACAGAATTATATACAAGGTCACTCGAGTAACATATTACAATTAGTGATAAGAGTTATTAAATGGCATTATGCTTGCCGGGAACCAGCTTGTTTCCAACATAAAAATGTTCTATTTCAGGAATTTTTGAACAAATTACCTGCCGCTACCACAGCAGGGCCATGGATCTACTAAATCCTGAGACTGTTTCCATCAAGACGGAACCAAAACCCCAGGAAGAAGGCGAATGTGATATGCCGCACACGGATATAGACTTCGACCTCCAAGATGTAAAGAAGGAATGTTTGCAATATGCGGAGATTACTCATATGGCCAGTTAGTTCCATTGAATTATTAAAAATGTAGCATGTTTAATTTGGAATTTTAACTAAATTAATTTCTCGCAATAAGTTCCTGATTTCTCAATTTTACACCTATTTTATTTGACACATGTTGTAAGTTACACTTTGTATTACGTGCGTAAATATTGATGAAAGTAAAAACCTTTGACTTCTTCAATAGAATGGTCCCTTTTGAAGCATCGGCCCTTTAAGCGGACATATGTGGTTTTTAATCTTATATTGACTTTATCAAAATTCCCTTCTATAGATGTTTAATTAATGATAGGTATCTTAAATCTTTCAAATTAATAGATTTATTAAAAAAAACAGTTTTGTTGTGTATCAATGATCAAAATATAATAAGCAGTAACTGTTGAATGAAACACTAGTATAACGTCGTTGCGTACATAATATGGACAATGTGAGCTTTAGTACATTCTGAGACAATCTATAAAAACTGTTTAAAAAAAATAACGAAACGGAAAACTAATATTCTATTTATGAACAAAGTAGGAAAAACATATTTTATTCAGTTAATGAAAACATTATTTGCAAATATTCATAATTTTATATTAGAAAATCGCATTTTAATGCGATTTTGTTCACATGGTTCATATTCTGTGCACAGTTTTCGTCACATTGTTCATTTTCAATAGCAGCTGTCCAAATATTTCATTCAAATCTGACCACCAGGCCCTAGTCTTCTGTTTAAAGGAGAGATTTAAAATGGGAGACTCTATTTATTATTACAAAATATATGTGTGCAGAGGATGTGGCATTTCGTAATCTATTATTTTATATATTTTGTAAAAGTAGGTATAAATTACACATACTTTTTTTACATGAGTTCCACACAGGAGATCCTGAGAAAAATAATTTTCCTCAGGGCCTATATCATCTTTGGGGATGCAGTGTGGAGGGTTTTTTTAAGAAAGGAAGGGGAGGAGTTTTTTAGGAAGGAAAAGGGTATAAGGGTTGGGAAGGAATCTGGGGTCCTGGTCATCCACCTCCAAGACCTAGATAAACCTCACCCCATGAATCCGAGCACCCTTGCTAAATTACCAAACGTAGTGAACCACTTTGGGTTACCTATGGCAGAGGTGTTGGTTATCCAATAAAGGTTCACGGGGCGGCGGTACCCATTCCTGCCCCCTAAATTGAAAATAAATGAATGAAACTTTTAATTTGAACATTCCCAAATATTAATGACACTCATCTCTGGGTCAGCACAACACCCATATTTATACAGAAGAAAATCCATCTATAAAATATCTTAGAGCTCTAACTAACTAACTTACCAACACGCCGTTTCGAGCAGGGGTAGGCAGAGAGGATGGACCGCCAAACAACACGATCTTGACAAACACTTCTTGCCTCGTTCACATTCATACATCGTCTCATACATGTTCTTCTATTATTCCGACTCTTCACAAGGCCTGACTCAAGTATCTGATTCACTTGGTTGTGCTATGTCTTCCTCGGGCGTCCCCGACTTCTGATGATGATGCGGTGCTGATTTCTAACAGTATGGAGATCTACAGTCTCTCGTATCTAGGATGAACGAAGTATGTATGAAGAATGAGTTGATGATGAATGTAAGTAAGTCTAAAGTCATGGTATTTGAAAGGGTGAGTATGAAAAAATGTGCAACATAGTTGTGAATGATTGTGAGTATTTGGAGCAGGTGGATGAGTTTGTATACTTGGGAAGTATGTTTACGAGAGATGGGAAGGCTGACAGAGATATCGGAAGAAGAGTAAATGCGGGCAACTCTATTAATGGAAGGACTGAACGCCGTTGGCGCCAACAAAATCTTAGAGCTCTGCTAGTTAAAACCAGTAACCGTAACAGTTGAAGTTTCTGTTTGTAATATACCTACAACAGACGCCGGTAGTTTGGAACATAACAATACACTCTGCAAGTCCATTGTGACAACTTACAACTGGGTTCTTGGTAAAAATTACACCTCATTTTAACGATTTTACAAGAAACAACTATTTACATCCACAAAATCCAGAGTCGAAGATACTGAAATCCAGCCATGTTTAGTGGCTAGATCTGAATACCCGGGTACTTCCTCGTCTTCCTCCTCCCCATCACCTTTCCCTCCCCACTTATCTTCAGCATCACAACATACCCAAATTGGGGATGCCATAGTCTCACTGGCTCCAGGCGGGAGAAGTTGGGGCTCTTCTGAGGTATTCAGGTTATAAAAAATTGGTTATTAGGTTCTAAGTTTGGGTAAGCTAAGTCCGATCAGCGGTTGAGCTGGCACCGTGTTTGGGTCCCACCCAGGCGTCACATTGTTCTATTCTTCGGCTGGCTCCATCACGACACAAGCAACATTTTACGACTTCAGTGGTGGTAGTTGGAAATTTTTAAATATTATCAGGTTATTCATAACCCGAGAATGTTTGTCTTTCTTTAAAAAACAAAAAAAAAATCATAATTCAAGCATGTTGTGACTGAAATGGAACTCACTCAATGATACATAAAAAAAAATAATTGTCGCCAAAGGAATCGTTCTAAATGGGAAATTTTGAACTTTGAATAAAAATGTAATTTGAATGCATCTTTTACCATCTATCCAAACTTAATTTGTTGTTTCTTGCAGTAATTTAGTTGAAATGTAATTTTCAAAATCTGTGCTTAATAAAAGTGCGGCGGCTAGTGGAGTGTCATTAAATGTGTATTTTAAATGCATTATTTTCTTTTAAAAAAATCTTACAGTTTGAAATTAAAACGAAACCAAATTTAAATTTAAGTTGAAACGAAATAATGTTTTTAGTAATGATGCAAGTGTTAGTAATGGGCAATATTTAGGAAAAAAGACGTGTATGGAGTAAACAGTTAAGGTCTAATATTAGCAATACATTAAATAGCAATGTCTTCACCTAAAATTGTGTACTTAAAAGATTACAACTTCAAAAATATTTTTTTTTTTAAATGGGCAGAGTTCGAAATTTCCCTAAACTTGTGCTGATTTCCCTTTTCCCTAAAAAAATATTTTTCTCCCCTAGATCTAAAAATATTTCCCTAGACATCCCAACCCTGGTATAATCACAGATGTAGATTATGAACCATGTGACCATAGATGTGTAAACAATCGCACATTTAATATGAACCATGGAAAATAAGTTCACATTTTGAGATGCAAAATTTTGACTGTGTGCACATGATTTGTTTTCTATCTCCTTAAGTATGGGTTATTATTACATGGCTCATATTGTAGAAGGTGGAGAAAAAAAAACTAAAAAAACTGTATATTTAGTTCATATTCGTCAAAAAGGACACATTGTTCATATTATGTGTGCAGCGACGATATATTGAATTATTTGGCGGGTATTTGATAAGCCGCCATAGCTCAGTGGTCAGAGCATCCAACCGGCAATCAGAAGGACACGGTTTCAAGTCCCGTTGGCGGCAAGTATCTTTTCTCGGAAGATTTTTCAATGTAAATGAGTGTTTCAGGCTGACAATTATTGCTTATAATAATCAACGAATGTATTGTCATTTTGTTGTTTCAGGCAGCACTAATGTGAAAAGAGTGGCCATCAAGGCGGATTTTGGATCCCGAGAGGAAGATGAAAGGAGTTTTCCCTGTATGGAAATTGACATAGACCTGTCGGATGTTAAAAAGGAATGCCTAGAACGAGTTGAAAAAACGAACCAGGCAGCAGGTAAAACCGATTTTCATAGTAAGATTTAACATTTAGCGGTATCCATTTTTCCACTTAGCGAAGGTAGAAGTCTTAATGAGCCATTTTTATCCGTATTCTTTTTCAAATTTGTCGACAGATCTGAAGATGCATCCTGCGGATAAACGATTCTCTTGTTCTCAATGTAACTACTCCTGCTCACATAAGAATAATTTTGTAAGTCACCTTCGCAATCATACTGGAGAAAAACCTTTTTCCTGTTCCCTGTGCAACTATTCATTTTCGCAAAAGGACCAACTGACAAGGCACATGCTGACTCACAGTGGACAAAACCCTTTTTCCTGTTCCGAGTGCAACTATTCAAGTTCTGAAAAGAGTAATCTTACGAGGCACAAGATGACTCACAGTGGAGAAAAACCTTTTTCCTGTTCCGAGTGCAACTATTCATGTTCTCAAAAGGGCGATCTGACAAGCCACATGCGGATTCACAGTGGAGAAAAACCTTTTTCCTGTTCCGAGTGCAACTATTCATGTTCTCGAAAGGGCGATCTGAAAAGCCACATGCGGACTCACACTGGAGAAAAACCTTTTTCTTGTTCGGAGTGCAACTATTCTTGTTCTCGAAAGGGAGATTTGCCCATACACATGCTGTCTCACAGTGGAGAAAAACCTTTTTCCTGTTCCGAGTGCAACTATTCAAGTTCTGAAAAGAGTAATCTTACGAGGCACAAGATGACTCACAGCGGAGAAAAACCTTTTTCCTGTTCCGAGTGCAACTATTCTTGTTCTCGAAAGGGCCATCTGACAAGGCACATGCTGACTCACAGTGGAGAAAAACCTTTTTCCTGTTCCATATGCAACTATTCATTTTCGCAAAAGGGCCAACTGACAAGGCACATGCTGACTCACAGTGGACAAAAACCTTTTTCCTGTTCCGAGTGCAACTATTCAAGTTCTGAAAAGAGTAATCTTACGAGGCACAAGATGACTCACAGCGGAGAAAAACCTTTTTCCTGTTCCGAGTGCAACTATTCATGTTCTCAAAAGGGCGATCTGACAAGCCACATGCGGATTCACAGTGGAGAAAAACCTTTTTCCTGTTCCGAGTGCAACTATTCATGTTCTCGAAAGGGCGATCTGAAAAGCCACATGCGGACTCACAGTGGAGAAAAACCTTTTTCCTGTTCCGAGTGCAACTATTTATGTTCTCGAAAGGGCCATCTGACAAGGCACATGCTGACTCACAGTGGAGAAAAACCTTTTTCCTGTTCCATATGCAACTATTCATTTTCGCAAAAGGGCCAACTGACAAGGCACATGCTGACTCACAGTGGACAAAAACCTTTTTCCTGTTCCGAGTGCAACTATTCAAGTTCTGAAAAGAGTAATCTTACGAGGCACAAGATGACTCACAGCGGAGAAAAATCTTTTTCCTGTTCCGAGTGCAACTATTCATGTTCTCAAAAGGGCGATCTGACAAGCCACATGCGGATTCACAGTGGAGAAAAACCTTTTTCCTGTTCCGAGTGCAACTATTCATGTTCTCGAAAGGGCGATCTGAAAAGCCACATGCGGACTTACAGTGGAGAAAAACCTTTTTCTTGTTCGGAGTGCAACTATACATGTTCTCGAAAGGGCCATCTGACAAGGCACATGCTGACTCACAGTGGAGAAAAACCGTTTTCCTGTTCCGAGTGCAACTATTCATGTTCTCGAAAGGGCGATCTGAAAAGCCACATGCGGACTCACAGTGGAGAAAAACCTTTTTCCTGTTCCGAGTGCAACTATTCATGTTCTCGAAAGGGCCATCTGACAAGCCACATGCTGACTCACAGCGGAGAAAAACCTTTTTCCTGTTCCGAGTGCAACTATTCATGTTCTCTAAAGAGCTAACTCACGAGGCATAGGCTGACTCACAGTGGAGAAAGACATTTTTCTTGTTCCGAGTGCAATTATTCTTGTTCTCTAAACAGCAAACTCACTAGGCACAAGCTAACTCACGGTGGAGAAAAACCTTTTTCATGTTCTGAGTGCAACTGTTCATGTTCTGAAAAGAGTAAACTCACGAGGCACAAGCTGACTCACAGCGGAGAAAAATCTGAGTCCTTCTGATTAACGTCAAAGCACCTGACCGGCAATCAGAAGGACATGGGTTCAAGTCCTGTTGACGTTAAGTATCTTTTCTCGGAAGATTTTTTCAATGTAGATTGAGTGTTTCAGGCTGATAATTATTATTATTTTTTTTTTACAGTGAATACCGCACAAGAATCTCAACTGCTCCCGTCTGGAGCCAGTGAGACTATGGTATCCCCAATTGTGGTATGTTGTGAGGCTGAAGGTAGTGGGGAGGGGAAGAGGAAGGTTGGGAAGTACCTGGCTATTCAGATCTAGTCACCAAACACGGCTAAAGCCATTTTCAAGAAACGTTTCAATTCTGAATGGTGGTCTTACACCAGGGCGATACTAATAGTATCTTCCACTCTGGAACATGCCGCAAATATACTTTATATTATTTTAAATGAAGTAATTATGAAATAACACAAATTAATCAAATAAAATTTATTTGCGCATGCCGGGTTCGAACCCGCGACCTCCGGATTGTCAGTCAAGAGTCTTACCCACTGGACTATGGAGGGCTTCAAATTATATTTTTTATTTTTTTATTTTAAATACATAAACGGCTATAGGTACTGCCTTTTATAAATAAACTTATAATAGAGTACAAAAGTAAGAAAAATAATATCGTTACATAATAGTAGTTTTAAACTTAAAAATAATGATAGGGTCGAGTATCAATTTAGTGGGCTTAGAAAAAAAATACAAGTATCTCGGTACATAGTTTATTTTACAAGATACACAGAATATTAGTTAATTTTTTTTTTACAGTCTCACATGATGCTTCTGAAAAGGAAAAAAACTCCTAGCTGTCAAAAAAAAATAAAAATCAAACAAAACAATTTAATTCGAATTCTGGTGCGTTAAAAAAAAAATGGATTTGTGTAACCACCGTACGAAAGTACCTAGACTACACTGGGTAGCTCGATTCGAGCAGTGACTGATTTCCTTTGCGTTTATTTTTTAGTGACGGGGTTTTGGGTCACTCTTCATGCTTGTATCAATCCACCCGGTCTTCTTGAGTCAAAACCTCGTTATCTTGATCCTCCACCCGGACTTCTTGGATTGTTGGTACCCTTTTTAATTCATCTGCGTGGATTTTAGTGGGTTTACCTCTTTTGTCTACCCAGTATATATTACCTCTTCCACTTTTCATGAGGATTTTGTGAGGTCCACTCCATTTAGGTGCAAACCCTGCGAAATTTCCTTCTGGAGACCCAGATAATTGGTGTTCCTTTACTAACACCTCTTCTCCTTGTTGGTATCTAAGTAAGGCTTCCACCGCTGGGGCGTACCTCTCTTGGTACGCTGCTTGATTCCTTCTTTTTTCCTCATCTGCTGGTTCTCGCTGATGGGGTAAAACGATTGCCTCGTACGCATTTTCTGGGAAAGCTTGCCACTCTCCTGGTCGCGGTATATCGTATCCCAGTAGTGCTTGACTGGGTGATACACCTGTCGCTTCGTTCTTTCTGTTGCGGGTCGTCATTATTACTCCCGGCAGTTTCTCATCCCATTTGTTGTGAGGTGAATCTCTGAGGAGAATTCTCAAGCCTTTTTTGATTTCCTGGTTTCTCCTTTCCGTGGGATTTGAGCGTGGGTGGTATATAGCTGTTGTCCAATGATTACATTGCCAACTTTCTTTTGCGGCTAACCATTGGCGGTGGATGAACTGTCGCCCGTTATCCGTGAGAATGCGTTTCGGGTAGCCGTACCTTGGAAATACTTCAGTTTCTAACTGGTGGATTATGGTCTTTGCTATACTAGACTTAATCGGAAATGCTTCTACCCATCTTGTGAATAAGTCTGTTACTACAAGAATAAATTTGTTTCCATGCAGGGTTCTTGGGTACGGTCCCATGACGTCGGCGGCGACCACTTCAAATGGTCTATTTGGTTTTGTGCCTCCTTGAGGAGCCGCGGGTCTATTTGGGCCACGTTTTGTTGTGGCACATGTCATGCACTGGCGTACCAGTCTGCGGATCTCTTCGTTCATTCCTGGCCAGAAGTAATGTGCTGATATTGCTCTCGTTGTTTCTGCTGCTCCCGGGTGGTTTGCGGTGTCCGAGTTGTGGTATTCTTCCAGAACTCTTGGAATTGTGCTTCGAGGGACGAACAGCCGGTCCATCTTTCCTTCGTCTCTTTTCCAAAGTATTCCTTGGTGGACTTTATACCTTGTGTAGTGATTTATATCGATGGCATTGTTTAGGATTTCTCTGTCGTTTAGAGTGTTACATCGATCTATTCTTTTCCGTGTTTCCCGATCTGTCGGTTGTCCTGATTTTACCGCGCTTGCTAGGGTTTGTTGCTCTTCCTCCTCTTCTGAGTCTATTTGGTTTATGCCGTTATCTCCGCCGACTTCCGTATAGCTTTCTCGGGTGTTTCCGGTAACCGTTTCGAGTATCATTTGCGTTGGTCCTGGGTTTCTAGACAGCGCGTCGGCGAGCTCGTTAGCTTTCCCCGGACAATGCTCTACAGTAAAGTCGTGGTCTTGTAGGAGTAGGGCCCATCTTGTGAGTTTGGCTCTTTCGTTCTTTGCCTCGTTTAGCCATGTTAGAGCTCGGTTGTCTGTGATGAGCTTAAAGTGCCTCCCTTCTAGGTAAGGCCGGTATTTCTTAATAGCCCATATTGCTGCCAGTGCTTCATGTTCATTGCTATGGTACCTTTCTTCAGCTGGTGAGAACTGGGTGCTCGAGTATGATATCACATCTCGTGAACCATCTTCATTTTTATGGAAGAGTACTGCTGCGGCTCCTAATTTACTTGCGTCCGTTTGTAGCACGAATTCCCTACTAAAATCGGGTCTCTTGAGTTCCAGCGGCCCCGCCATTGCATTTTTTATTTGCTGCATGGCTTCTTCGGCTTCTCCGGTCCATTGGAATTTTATCTTATTTCTGGTAAGATTTGTTAAGGGTGCTGACATTTCGGCAAAGTTTGGTATGTATTCCCTCAACCAGTTGCACACTCCTAGAAAACTGCGAAGTTCTTTTCTTGTTTGATGTGATGGTGTATTTTTAATGGCTTCTTCGTGTGGCCTCTGGGGAGTGTTGCCCGTGGCACTGACTGTGTGTCCCAAGTATGTGATTTCATCTGTGGCGATGATACATTTTTCTGGAGAGCATTTTAAACCAAACTCTGCCAATCATTCTAGGATGAGGCGGAGGTGTCGTAAGTGGTCTTTTAAGTTTTCATCCAGATAGGCCATGGCAAATGTTCTAAGGAACCCGGCTAATACTTGCTGGCTCATGGTTCTTTGAAATGTCTTGGGTGCACCTTTTAACTCGAATGGCATTACTCGGAACTGGTAACTGCCCCCATCTGGTGTGGTAAAGGCAGTCTTTTCTCTGTCTTCTGGTGCCATCGGCACTTGCCAGTACCCGCTTTTAAGATCCAGTACTGTGAATACCTTGGCTGTGCTCAGGTCTTTAAGTATTTCGTGGATGATTGGCAGTGGGGAGGGTTCAGTTATTGTTGCTTGATTCAACTTTCTGTAGTCTATGCAGAATCGTCGCCCTTCTTTTCCCTTTTTGGCCACCATTACTACCGGGAAACTGTATGTGGATCTGCTGGATTCTACTACTCCATCCGCTAGCATCCCTTCCAGTTGTTTGTATAAATCCTTTTTCTTCTCGTCCGAAAGGCAATGTGGTGGAACGCAGATTGGTCTGTCGGTGTTCAGGTGAATTCTATGTGGTGGTACTTTCGCTGTGCCTGTCAAGGGGGAAAATACTTCACTATATTCGGATAATAGATCCATGAATCCTTTTTTCTCCTGTTCTGGGACTCGATCTAATAATGGCCCGTGGACATCGTTACTATTTTGTCCCTGGCGAACGGGCACAAAGTGGGTGGATGTCCTGATTGAGCTTCCGAAATTTAAACAGTTCCGCATGAAGTCTATTGAAGCTTCCTCTTTGGATAGCCAATCGCGTCCTAAGATAATTTCCTCTCTTAGGTTCTCTCCCATGAGGAAGTTCCATTCCCGTGTTGTATTCTGGATGTCGAATTTTATCGATATCATACCCTTTATTCGCATCACGTTTCTTTTGTTCGCCAACTTGAGGCATGGAATCGAGGATTGTTGTAATTTGGTACTTTGGGCGATGCCCATTCTTATTGTAGAGTGTGAAGATGCAGAGTCTACCAATGCCTGATAGGTTTGCCCCTCTATGGTGACTCTCACCCTTGGAAGAAAGGAACCTGCTATTGCCGTGTGGCGGTTTGTTTCGGTTTCTTCCTTCTTTGCCCGGGTTGCCGTTTTAGTAACGAGCTCCCGGGCGGTACCGGTTTCCCGAGTTTCTATCTCTTCTATTTTGTTGAGCTGGGGATCGCTGGGCCGGAGGATGGTGGTATGGCGATTGGCGATTCGGCGAACGGCGTGACGGTGAATGACGCTGAGGTGAACTGCGCTGAGGTGAACTGCGCTGAGGTGAACGGTGACGCGGAGAATATTGTTGAGCTGACCGGCGAGGAGATAAATTGCTTCTTGTATGGCGTTGGCCTAGGATCTCATATCTGCCTTTAGAATTTTCAAACCTCATGGCCTGGTTCATCCACTCTTCCATGGTGGTGGCATATATGTGTATGTACTGGGGTAACATTTGTCTATTACAAAACGCAGGCACGAATACATCTAATTCCGATAATTGTTTTGTCGGATGGAGTCGTGCAAACATTCTTTGTTTATTAGCAATAAACTCTGCCAAGGATTCCGTGTTCTCTTGTGTTTTATGGTAGATCTGGTTTTGAAGTCGGAGCTCCACTTCTGGTCCCTCGTATTCCCGAAGGAAAAATCTTTTAAAAATCGACCATTCTGGGTGTTTATAAGTATTCGCCCAGTCCTTCGCTTTGTCCCGGAGCTGGGCCGTTGCCACCCTCGTTTTATTTTCCTCGTAGGTGTTTGCTATTTGGAAATACTCTTCGCACCGTTCCAGGAAAAGTCGTGGAAATTCTTCCAGTCTCCCAGAAAATATTGCCTCCAGGCGAGGCTCCCTTTGACACACGGCTATGTTAGTGAGTTTTGTTGTTAACATTTCAAGGATTCGTGTCGTCTGGGTGTCTGTCGTGAAGGTTTCTCCATTTGGTACATCCGCTGAGGATTGAGCTTGAGGACTGTTATCCTCATTCTCCACTGTGGTAGCGTTTCCCGCTGTTGTGCTACGTATTTGTGGCATTTTCAGTGTTTTGAGCCCACTTTTGTTCGATTTGTTGCCTCTCTTTTCTTTGAATTTATTCGTTAAAACTTATTGATCTGACAAACACGTTGGGCGCCAATTGATAGGGTCGAGTATCAATTTAGTGGGCTCAGAAACAAAATACAAGTATCTCGGTACATAGTTTATTTTACAAGATACACAGAATATTAGTTAATGTTTTTTTTTACAGTCTCACATGATGCTTCTGAAAAAGAAAAAAACTCCTGCTGTCAAAAAAAAATAAAAATTAAACACAACAATTCAATTCGAATTCTGGTGCGTTTAAAAAAAATGGATTTGTGTAACCACCGTATGAAAGTACCTAGACTACACTGGGTAGCTCGATTCGAGCCGTGACTGATTTCCTTTGCGTTTATTTTTTAGTGACGGGGTTTTGGGTCACTCTTCATGCTTGTATCAATAACATACAATTTTTTTGTGTATCACAACAAAAAAGAACAATTGAGAAATATCGTCATTTCATTTCAACATGTCCATATTGCGTGTATAAAGTTACATTATGGAAAAATAATTTTTGAGTGCATGTTTATATTGCGCTAATTTTAAGAAATAAATATCGCCGATGTTAGCATATTCATTTCCCAAAATGTGTAATCGACTGATTGGTGAGTAATAATGTGATAATGTATGTGTGTTATTATAGTAGAACGGTAGAGTCAGTCTATTGTTAGCGTGACCAGGGCAATGAAATCGTATTAGTTCTATTAAATCAGGGGTATCCAGGACCGAGTGAATTATTTTATATAATATTAATAGATCACAGATTTTTTTGCGATCTGATAAATTTACGAGATTAGTCCAGTTTAATAACAAATTATAGTCCACGGATTCTCTTGGAATACCTAATTTAAAATTAATATACCTAAGAAATCTATGCTGGACTTTTTCAATCGCTTGAATATGGATATTGTAATGTGGAGCCCAAATCGTAGAATTATATTCTAAAATGCTTCTCACTAGCGTTATGTATAAAATGCGAATAGTATCAATGTTACAAAATTGTTTGGTTATTCTAATAATTAATCCTAAAATCTTCATTTCTCCATTAATAATATTAGTTATATGGCTAATAAATGTAAGTTTTGAGTTGAAAATAATACCTAGATCATTTATTGTTTCTACTGAGTTTAATATAATTTTGTCAAGATTGTATTCATAAATGATCGGTTTCTTTATTTTATAAAATCTTATTATTTGACATTTACTAATGTTAAGTGCCAGTTTATTGCATATACACCAATTAAACAAGTTGTTTAAATTTTTTTGTAAAATTATGCAATCAGAAATATTTTTAATTTTTTATATAATTTTAAATCATCAGCAAATAACAGGATATCAACATCGGAAAAAACGTCTACAATGTTATTAATAAATAAAATAAACAGTATTAGTCCTAAATGGGAGCCCTGTGGCACACCACTAGAGGCAAAAAAGGCATCCGATATTACGTCATTTAACTTTACAAACAGTTGCCTATTTGTTAAATAACTCTCTACCCATTTAAGAAAGTTCCCGGTTATACCCACACTCCTTAATTTATTTATCAATATTTTATGACAAACTTTATCGAACGCCTTGCTGAAGTCAGTATATATCGAATCTACTTGACATTTTTCTGCAAAGGCATTCGCTATAAAGTTTTCATATATCAGTAGATTTGTCAGAGTTGATCTATTATTCATGAAACCGTGTTGAAACCTTGTTACAATCCCATTTAATTTAAAAATAATTTTATCCAAAATAATTTTTTCAAACAATTTTGGAATAGTTGACTGTATACACACAGGTCTATAATTGCGTGTATCGCATTTGTCACCTTTTTTAAATATGGGTGTGATGTAACTATTTTTCCATGCAATTGGAAAATATCCTGATGACAATGACATATTAAAAATTAAATAGAGGGGATACGACAAGGTATGTATACAGTGTTTCAATAGAATTGGTGGTATTTTGTCAGGACCCGACCTTTTTTTTACATCTAATTTGTTAATATGGGTTTTAATTTCATTTATATCTATGTGAATGTTAGAAATTTGTAAATTGATGTTAGATGAAAAAAAAGGAATTTCACTATTATCAATTGTGTTGTCATATACATCTTTAAAAAATAAATATATTAACAATAGTTTCTGCATTATTTCCATTTATGCCGTTATAAAACATGCTAGCAGGTATATCTATTTCATTTCTTTTTAATGACTTTGAGTACTTCCATAAAGTGTTGATGTCGTTATTTGCAATTGAATTTTCCACATTATTTAAGTATTCTTTGTAACAATTTTTAGAAAGATCGTGACATTGGCGTCGAATTGAATTGAATTGAATATAATCTTTAATTGATTTAGAATTTTTGTACTTTTTATGTATTTTGTTCTTCAATAGAGTCAAGTCAATTAAATCTTTATTGAACCACAGAGGGAAAACATTATTTTTACATTTAATGTAGGGCACACTTTTTTCTATGATATTGTGAATTATTTTATAGAATATGTTGATATTTTCGTTAATATTTTCTTGTTTTAAAAAAGTCCGATCAGTAGCATTTAAGCATTCATTAATATGATTAAAATCAGCTTTATTAAAATTGTGAAGTGATTTTTTGCACTGTAGATTTGGTATTTTATTTAGTGATACGCTAATATTTAATGGAAGATGATAGATATCTACAGGTAATATTATTTCACTTGATTTTACTACAGTTACTGATGTAATGTGGTATTTAGTGAAGAAGTGTTTGATGACAGATATGTAATATTTAGAAGAGATCGTGAGTCAACCAAATCTTTGTCTAAAGAAGGTGGCGGAGTTCTAGCCGCCGTTTCTAAAAAACTTCTTGTGTCAAGAAAAACTGAGTGGGAGAGTGACAATGAAGATTTGTGGCTTGTAATTAAATCTCGTTCGAACTCGCTCATCTTTATATGCATCCTCTATATTCCTCCTAGTGTAACCGTTGATAATTATTGTAATCATATTGAAAAATTACAGGATCTGTATTTAAAGTACTCAATTCCCAATTCGCAGTTTATTTTTGTAGGGGATTTTAATTTACCCGAAATCAAATGGTTACCTGACAATTCTTTCAAAAATAATGTACTTTCCCCTTCCAATTATAAAAGCATTAAAGCACACAGTCTTGTCAACCTCTCTTCAATTTGCAATATGTATCAATTCAATTATGTACTAAATAGAAATGAAAATTTATTGGATCTGGTTTTTTCTGATAAAGTTAACATTGATATATATATAGCACTAGGATTAACCAATTTGGATCAATATCACCCTTCATTTGAAATTATAGTGAAACAAAATAAAGATCAATTCTTAGAAATTAATAGAAGTGATTCAAAATACAACTTCAGGAAGGGAAACTTTGATGAATGTCGACAGGATCTATTGTCTGTTGATTGGATAACTCTTTTTAAAAATAAAAATGTGAATTTCATGGTAATCGTATTTTATGAAAAATTATGTGAAATAATTGACAAATATTTTAAAAAATATAGAACTAAAACAAAAAATCAATATCCTGTCTGGTTTAATCAGCAATTGATTGCACTTCTTAAAAAAAAAAAAAACAAGTTTAGACTTAAGGTAAAAAAACATGGTAACGAGTCAGATTATAGAGAATTCTCTTATTCAAGGAAAAAATACAAAAAAATACAAAGCGAATGTTATAAATCATACATCAACTCTGTCGAAAGTGGTCTGCAAGATAACATAAAGGTATTCTGGTCATACTCAAAATCATTACGAAAAACTAATTGTATTCCTAAAGTAATGCATCTTGACGATATTTCCTCAAATGACGGTGAACACATAGCAAACATTTTCTCTAAATATTTTTCATCCGTTTATACCAAGTCGGAAACATCTTCTAATGATTCAGTGCCAAACATAACTGAACACAATCAAAGCAATTTGGGTAACATACATATTAGTGCAGATGAAATAAAATGTTTTTTGAGTAAAATAGATTCCAGTAAGGGTCCAGGTCCAGATAATATTCCTCCTTTCTTTGTCAGTTGCTGTGCAGACTCTTTATGTTTACCGCTTTTTATCATTTTTAATCCAGCCAGCCCTGAGAGGGGTGTACAAAATCCCCTTGATTCACTTTTCGCACGATAACTCGATAATTAATCGTACAATTTAATTCATAATTTTTGTAATCCTCAAAAAAATATTGACAAACATTTTGCCATTTTTTGTTTTATAATATTTAAAGCGCATCACATTGAAAAATATTGTTTTTCATGAAAATTAGTGCAAATCGCAACAAGCGCTTGAATTTTATCTACATTTCGGTATATCCTCTCTTTACGCTCTTGTGGCATGTTTTTGTTTCACCTTACCAATACGTTGGATAGCCCGAATAACAGATGCGAAAGAGCGAGACAGGCATACTGTTATTATCAGTTTCCGGTAGTTATACGCTGCGTTTGTAGCTCAGAATTTTATTTCGCTGAAAGCGGTCGGTCAGTCAGTTTTTACCTCCTTTTAGGCTGAACACATGTACATTTTCTGAGCTTCTAAAACTGTTCTTTATTTTAAAATAAAAGTGAAGTTAAAATAAAAATAGGAGTAAGTTCGTTTAAAAATATAAATTTTTTATATACTGTTTAAGTTTAATTTGTAGAACTGCATTTAATTTTTTAATGACAAATGATATTATTATTTAAATTTAAAAAAAACGGGTTGGTAAATATTTCTCTATCGAGTCTTCGCTTAAAACACACTTTAAACAAATTTTACTAGGTAGATAATGGTTAGTAATAAGTAATTCAGTAACCGGAATTGAAAAATATTGCGTTTTAATGTTTTTTTTTTAATTTTAAAAACGTGAAATATCATTTTTCAAGGACCGCCATGTTAATTACGACGATGAAATACGCATTTTTAAAAGAAAAAATCACTCTCTGTCAGTTAGACAATAATAAGTACGAATTGCAATCTTCGGAAATGATAAATAATGCGTATTAATCATTATTTCGTTCGATTTCACAAACACGAAAAATCACGCGAGACGTTGTTTGCCGTCGTAATTAACAACATGGCATTCCTTGAGAAATGACTTTCGCGTTTTTAAAGATAACAAAATAACCATCAAAATGCAATATTTTTCAATTCCGGTTACTGAATTACTTATTACTAACTGTAATCTACCTAGTACAATTCGATTTAATTTTTTAAAGTGTGATTTGATCGTGGACTCGATAGGGAAATATTTACAAAAAAATCACTTGATTTGCATTTTTTACGCGTAAACATTTTTATCCGTTTAACACAGGGGTAGGTAGAAAGGATAGACCGCCACACGATTTTGATACACTATCGTGCCGTATCTTTCTCGGGCGGCTTCTGCTTCTTCTACCAGTTTATTTTCGCGGCATATAAATTAACTTATTTTTAATGTCTAAATTCAACTATTTCCTCCCCCATGAATTGTAAGTTAACCCTGTCCTAAAATGAGTTCCGTAACTCATCAGGATTGCTCTAGCAAGAAATTTAAAAAAAAATTAAAGTATACAGACAAGCTGAAATCTCTGAATGTGAATTTTTTTTTTAAAGAATATTTGTAAAAGTTACCTATCTATATAAATAAATAATCGTTGTTATATTAACAATTTTCTTTTAAAATTTATCGAAGTACTTTTAAGTTTAAAAGAAAAATAAACTAAATTAAAACTGCACTTGTTTACAAATTATTTTTATTTAAAAATATATCCCACTGTTTAGAAAGCGCTGGCTTGCTACAGCTTCAGTGCCTAATAGCTTCGGTCACATTCCAAGCCGGGCCAGATGGTCGACAAGACGTCACTTAAAACACACTATGATTTTTGGAATTTGTACAAATACGAGCGGGGACCCGCGATCCCCCGGTTCGGAGCACGCGGAATTTTTGTATGGTTAGTATGGGGAAGGTTAATGAATCCCTAACCACGGGAACTTTTCCTGATCTGTGGAAAGAAGCTCATGTGGTACCAGTATTAAAATCGGGAGACCAATCTTTAATAAAAAATTATAGGCCAATCAGTATACTATCCTGTTTTCAGGGCCGGATCTACGAAATCTGGCGCCCTGTGCAATAGGTACCGATGGCGCCCCCCCCCCCTACATTTTTAATTAAAAATTCGTTTATTTTTTTTTATTAAATAATTTTTTTACACTCATTTATCAAATAAAATCAAGACATATAAAGGGTGTAACTTTTCCAAGTGTCCTGGCATGGCGGTAGGTCTCACACTCGTTTTTTTTAAAAGAGAGGATCGCCAGGAGCCCTATACTCTCTGAATCTATTGGGTAAACATAAAATTATGGTGCTATTATAATTATTTTAGGAAAACTCTTTTTGCAGGTTATGCTTTAAAATAATACAATGAATTGTTTGTTTGTGCACGTACCATGATTTAAAATATAGGTTACGAGACAATGCCGGTGGTTTCGCTGAACTAGGTCCATTAGACATTCTTGAGATTTACTGCGTTTATGTATATACCTAACGCGAATATTAGAAAAAGCAAATACAAATACGTTCTCATGGCAACGTACAACACAAGAATAGCATCTACAGCTTCTGACTAGCAACAGGCAGTCCCGACGAGAGACAGTGAGCGAGTGAGCAGTGATAATAAGAATATAGCCTCAACCTTGCATTTCCCCTGTGTTGAGCGAACAAACACCATAACCATACAAATACTAAATACTGACGTATGGTATCAACGGCGTACGGACAAAAATACCGCGCTGTGATTGGTTATTGAATTTGGATCGCACCCATTCGTCGTAAAAGACGGTAAAAGATATATGGAAAAATAGATCTTACGTTTAAACTAAATATATGGAATTTGTAAAAAAATTCTGTAACTGACTATAAATTCGTAAGCCGTTGATACCAACCTGATGCGTGCGCATTCTGTTTCTTTGGAAAGTGTTGCTAGAGCGTAATAATTATTTCGTACTATGGGTAATTTTTAAACGATTCAGGGAATGTTATAACTAAATTTTAATACAATATTTATTTTCTCACGGCGCCCCTTCGGAGTTGGCGCCAGGTTTTTGCACGTTTTTGAACGTATGGCAGATCCGGCGCTGCCTGTTTTGCTAAGCTTTTTGAATCTCTGATATATAAAAATATTTTTTCACATTTTAAGCCCCTTCTCTGCACTAGGCAACATGGGTTTGTTCCTCAAAGATCAATAAACTCGAATCTTTTGGAATTTTGTAATTATGTGTGTAATTCTTTTAATGAAAGATTACAAGTAGATACAATTTATACTGATTTCCAAAAAGCCTTTGATAAAGTTAACCACTCCATCCTACTAAAAAAACTTGAACAAATTGGAATACATGGAGACCTATTACGCTGGGTGAAATCATATTTGTATAACAGAACGCAATTAGTTCTTATTAATGGATACAAATCATCCCCTATAGTTGTAACTTCTGGTGTACCACAGGGTTCAAATCTTGGCCCCCTGCTTTTTCTTATATTCATAAACGACCTTGGCTCGAAATTAAACTGTGATTATGCTTTTTTCGCTGATGATCTTAAAATTTTTCGTAAAATTAAGTCTGTTTCCGATCATCAACTGCTTCAAAATGACCTCGACACACTCAATAACTGGTGTACTGTCAATGATGTGCACTTAAATGTTGATAAATGTTACATTATAAATTTCACTAGAAATAGAATTATAAAGGAGTTTCCTTATGTTATCAATAATATAATTCTCAAAAAAGTGTCTTCAATAAGGGATCTAGGAATCACTCTTGATTCTAAATTCATATTTGATATACATATTAACGACATTAAGTGCAAATCATTAAAAATGATAGGATTCATTCACAGAATATGTAAACCTTTCAAAGATCCTCAATCAATTCTAACTTTTTACAATGCCTTAATCAGAAGTAAACTTGAATATGGAAGCACTATCTGGAATCCACATTACTGCAAATATGAAAACATTGTAGAATCAGTTCAAAAAAAATTACTTAGAATGTTATCCTTCAAATGTGGACTACATGGCCATCTCAGATCATACGACGTACGTCGTGATTACTTCAAGATTGATACACTTAAAACTAGAAGGCAATTGACTGATCTAATATGTTTACATAAAATTATTCACGGCCACCTTGATACTACATTATGTCTTAGCAGTATTGAAATAAATGTCCCCAATTCCCATTGTTTAAGACGTCATAACATTTTTCACATGAATACATTTAAAAATAATATCGCATACTTTAGCCCTCTGACCCAGATGTGTCGACTATATAACAAGATAGAGTGTGCTGAAGTGGATATTTTCGTTGATAATTTGTACGGGTTAAAAAAAAAATAACTAACTAATTATATTGTGTGAATTGTCTCTCTATGCATGACTCGCGTATTTTATATGTCTCTTACCACTCATTGTAATGTGTAACTCGAGTGACCTTGTATATAATTCTGTATTTTTATTTGTGATGTTTTTGTTTTTGTAATTGTTGTAATTGTATGTATCTGTATTTGATTGTAATTGTATTTGTAATTATATGTAATTGTAGATTTTTATAATTGTGAAATAACTGAGTTTTTATAACTGGATAGTTCTCATGCAAGTGTAAACTTCTGTAAAACCCAGTATAAATAAATAAATAAATCACTTGAAAATACCAAGTCCTGTTTTTTGTTATTACAATTTTCAATTTTATTTAATTGTGTTAGATTTATAAAATTTGACATGCTTATAACTTCTTTGTTTATAGTTGACAAGCCAGCGTTTTCTATACCTGTCAATTCCATAAAGTTTTGATTCCAAATGATGTTCGGAAGATTAAGATTAAATCGCCAGTAATAATTATTTTTACTTTTGGATATTTTAATTGTAAAATTTCTATATATATCTTCAAAATGCTTAGTATAAATACTAATATCCGATTTAGGCGGAATGTACACATTACCCAATAAAATTCTGTTTTTACCTGTATTAATCATAACAAATAATTGCTCTATTTCGACGTTTTTTGTATTTAACTGTCTGGAGACAATATTTTTCGCTACTGCAATCAGAACTCCACCACCTCTTCTTTTATTGTTTTTAATGTCATCGTTTGTAGATTGATTTCTATCCCGGCGGTAAACGTTGTATCTTGACATTCCTAGTTCTGCAGTGTGAATATCCGGATGCAACCAAGTTTCTGTGAAAATCAACACATCAAATATTGAAGTAGTTATTTCTAGTCTGAGAGTGTCCAGTTTAGTTCGAATTCCTCTGACGTTTTGATAATATAGATAACAGTGATTTAGTTTATTGTGTAGTTTTTTGGTGTATGCTGTTGAACGATTTTCGGAATAGAATGAACATATTTTATCGTGAGATTTGTTTCACCGCTATTTTTTCGTTGTTCTAATTCTATTATCAGATTCTTCATGTGATTTCGTTGAGTTATTGTCATGTCCGGTTTTATCTTTATTCCATCGGTAATTTTAAATTTATTCCGAAGAATGTATTTTACTTGGAAAGAATCTTCAAATTCCACTTTGATTGGTCTGATGACTCCAGGTTTTTTAGCACCAAGTCTGTATATTCTTAGATTTTGTGTTGGTATGTCATCAATTTTTTTGATAGTAGATATTATTATATGTATTGCTTATAATAATTGTTACCCTTTGGATATCAATAATTTTTTTCATTAAGTGATTTTATTTAAATTCGAACTTCTTAAAGTAGGAGAGAAAATGTGGCGAACTAAAAAAAGAAAAAAAAGAGAAACACAGATATCAATGATATCTTCAGTTATTAGTTAAATATGTGGCTTTCAAGGGAGTGTATTTTTTAATGAATGCTGTGAATTTAGCAAGGTTCATATTAAACACATCGATATTTGGGCATAATCTGTTAAATATGCTATAGCTTGTTCTTATAAACACATTTTCAAGATAATTTAGGATGCTCTTAGGGATATAATATGTATCCGGAGATGGAGTAACTCTTAATGGACATCTGAAATATTTTGTAGTAAATATGGGCTATCAAAGAAGTTGTGAATAATCTTATACAGCCTTACTCATCATAAAACCGTACCACGGCTCTGTAGCATCGCGGTAGCTACACAGTGGAGTAAGCTTACACTGCTCAGGGTAAAAATGTTTACGCATCATCATAATGTTTCTCGACAGCTGTTATTTTTTATTTTATTTTATTTTTTTTTTACTTTATTTGGGAAACAAACAGTTGTACATATTTTATTAAATAATTACATTTGACAAATTTGCATGAACCATTATGGTTTTTTTACGGTAGCAACACTGCTCCAAAGCTCAAAAACGCGGCCAATTCAATTTAGCATTTCGCGGCGTGTTGCCAACTTCACGTTTATTCATACGTCAACACGCGTCAACACGCGTCAACACAACGTTGACTTTGGTAAATCTATATTTAGACACCTAAAATCTCCTTCCGTGAGTGCCGCAAATGGATCGTACCTTTTTTAAACCTTTTCCGTGGCCGTGGTGCACGAATGCCGCGAATACGGTCAATATTTGCCAAAGCTCCGTTCAAAATGTCAAGATTCTCATAAAAGTTCGCCATTTCGTCAGTTACAACGCACGGGGTACTGAGTTAACCCTGGTGATCGGGTGGTGTAAATTCTAACAGCTACTACATTTCCCGGTACAGCGACTCGGTAAAAACACGCGCATGCGCGCGATTAACCCACCATGTTGAGTAACAATTTCACCTAACCCGCTCTTGCTCCGAGGTGTAATCTTATTTTGCGATGATGAGTAAGGCTGATTGAGTTTCAATTGGTCTCTGATATCTCGGTGTTTATCGAGAGATTAAAGGTTAATGGTGACATAGTTTTCATCATTTCGCACGCGATAAGAGACAAATTTCATAAACTTTTTCTGAACTCTTTGTATATTTGCTTTAAATGTAGAACAATGAGGTTTCCACACTGTAGAAGCATAATCCAGATGGCTTCTAACATAGGATATGTAGAGAGTCTTAAATGTTTGTGGCTTTTTGAAAACTGAACTTACTCTAAAAATAAACTAACATTTTCAAAGCCTTCGACGTGATATGCTCGACTGATGAGAACCTGGAACCGTGCTTAAAATTAAGAATAACGACACACAAACCTGATTTACTCAAACTTACCAAGGAGATGCAAGGACATTATTCGCATTAAGTGTTAGTCACTGTTATTAATGGTGGACTGAATGCCGTTGGCGCTAATAAAAAACTGTCAAAAGAAGCGAAGCTAGCAGTCCACAATGGAGTCCTGGTACCTACCCTGATGTATGGCAGTGAGGCATGGAACTGGCAGAGGAAGGATGAAAGTAAGCTGAATGCTGTTGAAATGAGATCCCTGAGACGTATGTGTGGTAAAACAATGTATGATCGTGTGAGAAATGTGGATATCCGCAAAGAATGTAAGGCTGATGAAAGCATAATGAGTAAGATTAAGAAAGGGACTCTCAGATGGTTTGGGCATGTAGAGCGAATGAACGAAGAAAGTAGTGTAAGAAGAATATACGATGCGAATGTGAATGGTAGAAGAAGTCGGGGACGCCCGAGAAAGACATGGCACGATCAAGTGAATCAAATACTTGAGTCGGGCCATGTCAAAAGTCAGAATAATAGAAGAGAATGTATGAGACGATGTATGAATGTGAGTGAGGCAAAAAGTGTGTGCCAAGACCGAGTTGTTTGGCGGTCCGTCCTCTCTGCCTACCCCTGCGGGGAAACGGCGTGATGGTTAGTTAGTTAAGTGTTAGTCAGTCATTGTCATGATTTAAATTTATGGATTCCCTTATAACATAAAATAATATTTTATCAATGAATAAAATTTTTATGTATGAAAACAAGTTTATTCAGCTTACCCGTAATTTTACGAAGTGCTAAAAATATATTATTTTTTTCTAAATCAATAAACAGATTTGGCTCTCAAAATTTTTTTGTATCTTTGCAATGTACGCATTTGGCTCTTGTGCTAATAAGTTTGCCGACCCCTGGGTTAGACCTGATGTTACAGCGGGGAGTCTCTGATATTCAAAACTAGTATCATTAAAAAATGGTTATAATGACGGAACCTGCTGCATCGTTTGAAATTATTCTGAATCGCTTGGTAAAAGATTTGTTATTTTTTCCTTTTAAGAGTGAAGTTACGAATTATTTAAAAAAATCTTATGCCGACCTACCTTCTACATGAACAATTAAAATATCATATGTACATCCACGCAGTAATATGTTTTGATAAAATTTTTGAAAAAAGCGATAATTTCCGGTGCCATTTTAAACTTGTTGCATGTACTCATTTAACTTGATGCATAATTAAAACAAACTTAACACGTTGATCCCAATAATAATATCGGTCCTGATGATATTCCACCTTTATTCTTACGGCAGCGTGTCGCCGTTTACGCTTATCCCCTCTTACTCTCTCACATTGGATGGGACAGATGCAGGGTCTTTGATAATAATATCATGAGATGTTTTAAATGTAATGGGTTTAATCACAAGGCTATAGATTGCAGAAACCTTAAATCTTGTCCAAAATGCGCAAAACATCATGATGTTAAGGATTGCACCGATGAGGATATTCAATGCATCAATTGTATAATGACTAGCAATAGATTAGGACTGAAACTAAATAGTGGTCACTCAGCCATGAGCAAGGAATGCCCAATTTATAAAAGAAAACTAGAAGCAAAAATGAGCAGAATCTCTTTTTTATAAAAAATAGTTACGAGAAAGATGAAATTATATTCTTGAATATACAAAGCATCCTGGCACATTACGAAGAGGTAAAAATACTTTTAGAGGAGAAGAAACCTTTTATGCTTATGTTGAGTGAAACACATGTTACGGAAGATATTCAAGATAGTGAAATTAGATTTGAACATTATAATACCATCCGTTGCGACTCACATAGTCGACATACAGGAGGAGTAATGATTCTCTTAAGCAATAAAATTCCATATGAAGTAATATCGAACAATCAATTTGAAAAACATTGTTGGATCTTAGCCATCACCATTAAATCAGGAACCAAGAAAGGTGTATATATGTAATTTAGAGATCGCCAAACACAAGCATGCAGTATGCAAGTACTTACATTAACATTATACAAAAGATAAATAGAAGTAGCAGCCCGTGGAATAGTTCTTCTGAAATAGGTAACATCAAAAGGATATAATAGTGTTTTAGTAAAAGAAAAAGAAAAATAAATATAACGGCTGTGACCAGTCGAAGAAGCCTTCTGTAAATAAAATAAGTAATGAAGAAAAAACAGTTATATAATAATTTTATAATGTAAGTAATTACTATAATAGCGGACATAAAATAAAATATATAGAAAGAAAAGCCAGAGAAAGTGTTCCATAGACCACCGGGCAGTCCCAATGAGAATACGTATAGCTATTGGCCCAACCCCCAACCGCTGACGATGCTCGAAGTCCGCGTCCTTTAGCCGGTTCCCCGATTTTGCCTCGAAGAAATATACTTGGGAGAGAAGGGGAAGTTTTTGAAGACCTTTAGGAAAAGATGAGCGTCGGGTTACCGGAAGGGGGACGGAAAGACATCGAGACCGCACGATTACGCCTCAGGCCAACGCATGTCGATGGGGGAGGCGCGGGCGGATCGCGGGAAGACCGCTCCGGTGTGTGTTCGCCTGGCAATGTGCATGGACAGGGTCTATCCCACCCCCTTTCTATGGGGGAACGACGATACATAACATGTACAGTTCCGTTGCGCCACCAAAGAATGGAAACCAAAACTAATAAAGAAAAATAGAAAATAATAAGAGCATTTATACGTGTGAAACATAATTACAATTCCAGTACAGAGTGATAATGTATCAAGCGATTGCTTGCATCGCTCACCAAGATAGAACATGACCTGTCAAGGTAAAAACATAAATCATTGTTAGCAGAGACCAGAGAAGAAAAAAAATAGTCAAACGTAATCAGTAATTTACAGGTCACATAAGTTATATTATAGATAGTTCAAGGCATATTCACCAAATAAAGAATAATAGAGGAGGACCGAAGAAGACGGGAGCAATACGTGTAGCACCTGAAATAAAGATGAATTTAGTCTAGTTCGGCGACTCTAAGTACAGGCCATCTCTCTACCCAGGACTTGACAAACTTTTTCAAGCATTCGAAATTCTCTTTGTTCGACAAAAGGTCAGCATTCCACGCTGGTCTTGTTATTCCGCGCAAGCCATCCAACATTTCCTCTCGTGCTTCCTTTATCAACTCGCAGTGCCACAGAATGTGCTTGGCGTATTGGTTAGTATCACCACATGCGCAGTTTGGGTGAGGAGAGAGGGTAAAGCTATGAAGCCGACCCCTGAATTCCCCATGCCCAGAAAGCATCTGCGTCATGTAGTGATCTAGTTAAATGTATGCCCCTTCCATTCTGAATTTAACTAAAGGAAAGAAGGAGAAAGTCCATCTGCCCTTCTTCGACCTATCCCATCGCTATTGCCATACACTCAGCGTCCTCTCGCGCATCGCTTTGAGTAAGCCAGGGAGGGTCACGACTCCTCCCGGTGTCAGCTCGACTCCCAGGTGGATAGCAGCCCTGCCTCTAATAAGTTCCTTTTTGGTCAATATTTCCCTAATTTCAAGGTCAATCGGCAGAACGCCGGCCAGAACCGGTATTCGAAGTGCAGTATATAAAATTATAGTTGCAGACTATGTATGTTGTATGTGCTACCAGAATTACAGAGAAACTATTTTTATGTTCTGAGTGTAGTTTTAATTCGCCGCATACAGATTTAATTACCACTTTAGTGTTCAGAATGTAAAATATCTGCTATGAATACATCTACAGACACATTACGAAGGAAAACATTGTCTTATTCGAAGTGCAGTTGAAATTCTAGTTGAAGACTATGTATGTGTGGTCAGAATCAAAGAGAAGCCATTTTCATGTTCTGAGTGTAGTTTTAATTCGCCGCATAAAGATTTAATTTAAACCAATTTTGTGTTCAGAATACAAAAAATAACAAAATTAAATAACAAATTGCATATTATTCACCCTATTACATGGCTGCCATTCTCGATTTCTGAGATAGCAATTATAAATTTGTGGTAGATTTTATAAACATGTTTTTTTATTGGAAGAATACTCTTTCGCTTAATTATTTGGTTATAAAAATCGGCATTAAGTGAGGTCGTCATAAAAAATAAAAATATAAAAGGATTTCCAACCCCCCCCCCCCCCTACTGTGTCCCGCATTTACAATTTATAAAGTTGGCCGCCTTATTTATTTATTCAGTCCCACAAAATATTTTGAGGTACTGGTTAGTACTCAATGAAATTAGAGACATCGGTTGTTCATGAAATATAAATCAAATATACACCAACCAAATCGATAAATAGTCTCAAAAGAACCCATTTACCTACTTAATATTTTGTCGTTTACAATTCACGTTTGAATACTACGATTGTCTCGGTTTAACATATCGATTAATTCTGACCAATCAAAGCGCTTTGATTTGATGTTTGAGTACATATGTGATTTAAAAAACAACTTAATGTAGATACCTACAGCGTAAATCTCACGTAAAAGTAAATATAAAAATTCTATTAAAAGTGTATTAAAATTATTAAATGAGTACAAAAATTCATAAGTATAATGATATATTATGTAATGACATATATTATGTATATGTCATTACATAATATATCATTATAATATCTTTTAGTTGTTGTAAGATTTCAGTTTGAGTTAATTATTTATTTCTAGATACACAATGTAATAGTATAGTGAGGAAATCTATATTTAGTTTCTCAGTAAGGTAAATTAAACATGTATAAATTATTCAAATTGTAAACTGTTGATTTCCCTAAAATAAATAAATAAATAAATACCTACATAAATGAAACAATGTTACTTTGTTTGAACCACTTGTATATTTGTTTAAAGCCGACCGGTTTCAAAACGTCCGTTCCAAATATGTTTGTCTTGAAGAAGGAACGATCGTTCCGAAACCAGTCGGCTTTAAACAAATATACAAGTGGTTCAAACAAAGCAACATTGTTTCATTTAAATTTTATTAGCTTTATAAATTACATAGATATAAACAGTACGATATAAAAATTTATCAGAATTTAAAAAATATATAAAATATAAATTACCTATTCAAGACACAAAATCAAAGGGAAAAGAAAAATGCAGACTCAAAATATTCGTTACATTGACCAAGAATCCAACTGAAGGTTTACTCGGTAAAATAAGAATTACAAAAAAATACACCACAGGTGTCATTAATTCAGATCATATTTTTAAAACTTTTAATTAACAATATGTTAACCCGAATTATTGTGATTCGGGTTATTCTCACAATTCACTTAAAAAGTAATTAAAATTAAACAACTAAATTCTGGGTTTTAATTAACGTTCCGCTACTGGTACAACGGACCCAACTCATCGTTGAAATATTTTCAAGGTGTGGTATGAAGTTAAGTTTAGTGTCATTAGTTACACCTAAATCATTCATTTCAGAGACATTAATTATATTAATAACCATTTTTAATTTACTAAGTGTTGATTTGCCGGTTATAAGACAAAACTGTTCAGGACACACCTGTATTTAATTGTGCCAATTATTTATCCAAAATAAGCTCGTCAAGATGTTTTCAAATTGTAGAAAATATCAAATCGAATCATAATTGATTACTTCGCTTTTATCTCATTTTTATAGATCAGTATTACTTAACTCTGTTTACATAGATCTGGAAGTATACTCTTCTACAAAGACCAACTAAAGACTGTGAGAGAGTAAGAGGGGATAAGCGTGAACGGCGACGCGCTGCCGTAAGAATAAATGTGGAATATCATCAGGACCGATATTATTATTGGGATCAACGAGTTAAGTTTGTTTTAAATATGATTTGACACCATTGACCATGACTTTCTCATTAAGAGACTAGAAGTAACATTCGGTTTACATTCTAGCGTAAAAAAATGGCTGCAATCCTATCTAACCAATCGCTCACAAGCAGTGAAGGTAGGAAATAAACAGTCTAACTTCACAAAACTCTCTTCAGGGGTACCCCAGGGATCCGTTTTGGGTCCACTTCTCTTCATTCTATTCACAAATGATGTCGCATTGATTATTAAGTCATTTGGTCTCCTATCTCACTGTTATGCCGATGATCAGCAAGTCTACTTTTACTGCACACCAAATGAGATCACCGGCCTTAAAATTCGCATAGCTGAGTGTCTAGAAGCAATCAATCTCTGGATGTCCTCAAACAAACTGAAGCTAAATCCTTCAAAGACCGAGTTTCTGTGGGCAGCCACAAATAGACGCCAACATTTAATAGATAACTCACCAATTGCTATTTCCGGCAATGACGTAATTGCGAAAACAACCGTCAAACTTCTGGGTGTTTATCTGGATTCAGACCTTTCATTGAAAAGCCAGGTGAATAGAACCGTTAGCACGGGATTCTTCTACCTTAGACAACTTAAGTCAGTTCGTAGGAACCTTTCTACAGAAGCAACTAAGCTTCTTGTGAACTCGTACATAGTATCACGTCTTGATTACTGCAATAGCATCTATGCAAGTCTTCCTAAATGTCAAACTGACAAACTACAATCAGTTTTCAACGCTGCAGCACGACTTATCACTGGGGTACCCAAATTTTCGCACATTTCGGAACACCTCCGAAATCTTCACTGGCTGAAGTGTCCTGAAAGGATCCAATATAAGTTATGCTGGATGGTGTTTAAATCTATCAATGAAATGGCTCCACCCTATATCTCTGAACTGTGCATTCCGGAAAATATTGGTCTAAGGCAGTCAACTCTGAGATCAGCGACATCATCTGCAATTGGAAGGTTGAAAGAACCTAAACGAAATCCGAACACTAAGTTTGGTGATCGTGCATTCGCAGTATCCGGCCCTGAAGCTTGGAATAAACTTCCTATGGAATTGAGATGCATAACCAACTCAGCGGAATTTAGATCCAAACTAAAAACTCACTTTTTCCGACACTCATTTCCATAAATTCATCATTCTATTTAAATTTTGCAATTCTTAATAGTTTTTTTTCTTTTCCCTTTGTTTGTAGTTAAGTCAATCTGTTTAATGTTGAACGATGAATCACCTTAATGCGGTAAAGATCGATTATTAATTTTAAATTAAATGAAGACAATATTAGCGAAACTCAATCGAAAATCTGAGACAGAAAAATCAGAAAAGATATTGGCTCCACTGGGACTCGAACCCAGAACCCTTTTCTTACATTCGAGTCCCAGCGGAGCCAATATCTTTTCTGATTTTTCTGTCTCAGATTTTCGATTGAGTTTCGCTAATATTGTCTTCATTTAACCCATTTACGCCTGCCGTGCCCAAACGAGGACGCCTTCAAATCTACCCTCAATTTTATTATTAATGTGGGAAGTTTTGATAACAGTGCATTATTGTCGAGGTGAATGATGTGTCTTACGTTTTTTATCTAACATTTTGGATAACATCATTTATAAAAAGTATTTTAGTGTCATAAATAAAGTGAATCGAAGAGTTGCAGTGATTACCAAATGTAAATATATATTTTTTATATGTTTACGTTACTAAATTCTTAATTTTTCTAGATAACCTCATTGAACACTTTGTTTACTTTGGAATAAGAATTTTATAAGGTAAAATATATAGTTTACTGAACTGTGAACTACTTTTTTTTGTTGGTGTCCCGAAATAGGGACAGTGGGCACATAAGGAAAAAAATATTCTTTTTTTTTACAGAGTTTTGACTGAACATAAATATGTCGAAACGGCAATTTGAAGTAAGCGATAACTATCATGGACTCCAGGAGGCCCTTGATGCTATTATGGCAGAAGAGGACTCAGATGTTGAATTCGATATCATTGCTCTTCCCCCAGAATCAAGTAACCTCACTGATGAAGAAGAAGGCGATGAAGACAAAATTGTTACCAATGACATGCCAAGAGATATTCCTGGAAATGTCGAAGTTTTTGTAAACAGAGACGAAGAAGATTAGGACAGTTCTGATGAAGAGCCTTTGTCAAATGCCGCTAGGAGGCAACGAAACAATCTTGGGCCCCGTTGGGGTAAATGCGAGCCTAGCTACGATCATTTGCCCGTTGATGAGAATAATGTACAACACCGGTGCAAAAACCTAATTACTGATACTAAACCTAATTACTAAAATCCTGTTTCGATTTTTGAGAAAATTTTTGACCAGGAAGTAACCGATATGATTCTTCAATATTCTGATTTGTATGCATTACTAAACAATAAACATGGATTTCAATATTACCGTTGGTGAGTTGAAAACATTTTTCGGCATTCTATCTCTATCTGGTTATCACTCTTTGCCTCGCAAACGTCTATGTTGGTCTTTAGACAATGACTGTAATGTACCTGTTGTTTCTAGGGCAATGACGAGAAACAGATTTTTAGATATCAAAAAGGACCTACATTTCTGCGATGATACTCTAGCTGCTGTAACATCAGATAATATGTTCAAGGTGCGAACCTTTGCTGCGGTTCTCATGAAGAAATTTATGCAATGAGGAGTGTTTCACACAAATCTGTCAATAGACGAGTCCATGGTGAAATATTTTGGACGTCATCCATCGGAACAATTTATTCGAGGAAAGCCTGAACGCTTCGGTTATGAAAATTGGATGCTCGCTAGTGCTGATGGCTACTGCTACAATTTTGCTATTTATTACGGCAAGTCGCAAGTTCCCACCAATGAGCCGTTGTGTACACGAGTTGTGAAAACCTGTTGAACAAGCTAAACACAGATCTTAGAGACCATGTTGTGTTCTTAGATAATTTTTTCACTAGCTTTGTATTGCTGCGGAATTTATGGAAATCTGGCTATCGCGCTACAGGAACTATACGTGAGGGTGGGACCAGCAAATGTCCTCTCATACCCGTCAAGGAGATGAAAAAGAAAAGTTGTGCTGACTTTGACTACCGGTTTGACACGGTCAATAAAATATTGTTTGTTCGCTGGTTGGATAACAGCGTTTGTACAATGGGAACAAACTACAGCGCTAGTACAAAGTAAAGCGCTGGAGCTCAATCGAAAAGAAGAAAACCGATGTAAATATTCCTCGATGTAAGTATTTGTGAATTACAACAGAGGCATGGGCGGTGTCGATCAAGCCGATTTCAACGTATCGAACTTCAAAACGAGGCAAGAAGTGGTGGTGAATGTTGGTGGTGGCGTCTAAACGTAAAGCGACAAAAAACTAATCAATGTTCTCACCCATCAGTCTCTGTAGTGTTCAATTTACAGTTTGATGGTTTTGGCCACTTTCCGCAGAAGTTGACAAAACATTTGCGATGCACTATTTGCCACAGTAAGACACGTTGGGAGTGCAAAATATGCAAAAAAACTTTGTATGTTGAAAAACCATGCTTCGAGAAATACCATACTGAATGTGCCCAGTGTCCCCATTTGAGCACGGCACTTTTTTTCCTAGTAAATAAAAAAAAATTTAATATTTTTTTTAGATTTTTGTTAAAACACTCTATTCCCTACTTAATAATACGGGTTATTTCTTTTTTTATGATTACTTTGGTCTTGGGCGTAAATAGGTTAATTAAATATTATAATTTGAGATTTTACTCATAAAGTTTAAAAAAAATTAATAATAAAGATAATTAATTTATTTAAAATGTCCATACCTTCCCGTAAATCCAGATAACCCATAAGATCATTTTTGCATCCGTGTTCGCGAATTTTAATATTATGTTAAAACTTCCTACTTCTTCTGGCGCTAATCTTAATTGTAAATATGTATGTTATTAAGCCACCAGTTTTAGGTTAGAATCTATATGTCTTAGTCGTAAGTCACTAGCTATAAATCTTAGATGTAAGTCACTAGTTATAATTGTAAATCTTAGTTGTAAGCCAGTAATATAAATAGCTATAAGTCTTAGATGTAAGTCACTAGTTGTAAATCTTAGTTATAAGCCAGTAATATTAATTATTTTATATATTTATTTGTACAGCGCCCTTGAGGTGATTTTCCAAGAAAACGACGCTATATAAATTAGCCAATTATTATTATTATTATTATGCGTCAAGTTTAATGAGTACATGCAACAAGTTTAAAATGGCACCGGAAATTAAGGCTTTTTTCAAAAAAATTACCAAAACATATTACTGCGTGGAGGTTCATACGATTTTTTAATTGTTCATGTAGGAGGTAGGTCGGCATAAGATTTTTTAAATAATTCGTAAATTCACTATTACAAGGAAAAAATTACAAATCTTTTACCAAGCCATTCAGAATAATTTCAAACGATGCAGTAGGTTCCGTCGTTATAACCATTTTTTTAATGATACTAGTGTTGAATATCAGAGACTCCCCGCTGTAACATCAGGTCTAACCCAGGGGTCAGCAAACTTATTAGTCAAAGAGACAAATGCATACATTACAAAGAAACAAAAAAACATTGAGAGCCAAATTTGTTCATTGATTTAGCAAAAATATAACATATTTTTAGCACTTCGTAAAATTACGGGTAGGCTGAATAAACGTGTTTTCATGTAGGTATAAAAATTTTATTCATTGATAAAATATAATATCTAATAAGGGAATCCATAAATTTAAATCATGACAATGACTGACAAACACTTAATGCAAATAACGTCCTTGCATCTCCTTGGAAAGTTTGAGTAAGTCAGGTTTGTGTGTCATTATTCTTAATTTAAAGAACGATTCCAGGTTCTCATTAGTCGAGCATATCACGTCGAAGGCTTTGAAAATGTTGGGATTTATTCTTAGACTAAGCTCAGTTTTCAAAAAGCCACAAACATTTAAGACTCTCTACATATCCTATGTTAGAAGCCATCCGGATTATGGTTCTACAGTGTGGAACCCTTATTGTTCTACATTTAAAGCAAATATACCAAGAGTTCAGAAAAAGTTTATGAAATTTGTCTCTTATCGCGTGCGAAAAGATGAAAACTATGTCACCGTAAACCTTAAATCTCTCGATCACCACCGAGATATCAGAGCAAATTGATACTCTATAAGATTATTCACAACTTCTTTGATAGCCCATATTTACTACAAAATATTTCAGATGTCCATTAAGAGTTACTCGATCTCCGGATACATATTATATCCCTAAAAGCATCCTAAATTATCTTGAAAATGTGTTTATAAGAACAAGCTGTAGCATATTTAACAGATTATGCCCAAATATCGATGTGTTTAATATGAACCTTGCTAAATTCACAGCATTCATTAAAAAAATACACTCCCTTGAAAGCCACATATTTAACTAATAACTTAAGATATCAATGATATCTGTGTTTCTCTTTTTTTCTGTTTTTAGTTGGTCACATTTTCTCTCCTACTTTAAGCAGTTCGAATTTAAATAAAATCACTTCCTGAAAAAAATATTGATATCCAAAGGGTAACAATTATTATAAGCAATAATACTCAGCCTGAAACACTCAATCTACATTGAAAAAATCTTCCGAGAAAAGATTCTTGCCGCCAACGGGACTTGAACCCGTGTCCTTCTGATTGCCGGTCAGGTGCTCTGACGTCAATCAGAAGGACTCAGGTTTTTCTCCGCTGTGAGTCAGCTTGTGCCTAGTGAGTTTACTCTTTTCAGAACATGAATAGTTGCACTCGGAACAGGAAAAATGGTTTTTCTCCACTGTGAGTCAGCATATGGATCGTTAGACTGCTCTTTTGAGAACATGAATATTTGCACTCGGAACAGGAAAAAGGTTTTTCTCCGATGTGAGTCAGCATGTGGCTTCTCAGAATGCCCTTTTGCGAACATGAATAGTTGCACTCGAAACAGGCAATAGGTTTTTCTCCACTGTGAGTCCGCTTGTGCCTCGTTAGTGCACTCTTTAGAGAACAAAAATAATTGCATTCGGAACAGGAAAAAGGTTTTTCTCCACTGTGAGTCAGCATGTGGCTTGTCAGATGGCCCTTTTGCGAAAATGAATAGTTGCACTCGGAACAGGAAAAAGGTTTTTCTCCACTGTGAGTCAGCATGTGCGTTGTCAGATTGCCCTTTTTCGAACATGAATAGTTGAACTCAGAACAGGAAAAAGGTTTTTCTCCACTGTGAGTCAGCATGTGGATCGTAAGACTGCTCTTTTGAGAACACGAATAGTTGCATTCGGAACAGGAAAGAGGTTTTTCTCCACTGTGAGTCAGCATGTGGATCGTTAGACTGCTCTTTTGAGAACATGAATAGTTGCAATCGGAACAGGAAAAAGGTTTTTCTCCGCTGTGATTCAGCATGTGGCTTCTCAGAATGCCCTTTCGCGAACATGAATAGTTGCACTCGGAACAGGCAATAGGTTTTTCTCCACTGTGAGTCCGCTTGTGCCTCGTTAGTGCACTCTTTAGAGAACAAAAATAATTGCATTCGGAACAGGAAAAAGGTTTTTCTCCACTGTGAGTCAGCATGTGGCTTGTCAGATGGCCCTTTTGCGAAAATGAATAGTTGCACTCGGAACAGGAAAAAGGTTTTTCTCCACTGTGAGTCCGCATGTGGATCGGTAGACTGCTCTTTTGAGAACATGAATAGTTGCACTCGGAACAGGAAAAAGGTTTTTCTCCGCTGTGAGTCCGCATGTGGATTGTCAGATGGCCCTTTTGCGAACATGAATAGTTGCACTCGGAACAGGAAAAAGGTTGTTCTCCACTGTGAGACAGCTTGTGCCTCGTGAGTGCACTCTTTAGAGAACAAGAATAATTGCACTCGGAACAGGAAAAAGGTTTTTCTCTACTATGAGTCTGCATGTGTCTTGTCAGATGGCCCTTTCGCGAACATGAATAGTTGCACTCGGAACAGGAAAAAGGTTTTTCTCCACTGTGAGTCAGCATTTGCGTTGTCAGATTGCCCTTTTTCGAACACGAATAGTTGCACTCGGAACAGGAAAAAGGTATTTCTCCACTGTGAGTCCGCACGTGGCTTTTCAGATCGCTCTTTCGAGAACATGAACAGTTGCACTCGGAACAGGAAAAATGGTTTTCTCCACTGTGAGTCAGCATGTGGATCGTTAGACTGCTCTTTTGAGAACATGAATAGTTGCACTCGGAACAGGAAAAAGTTTTTTCTCCGCTGTGAGTCAGTATGTGGCTTCTCAGAATGCCCTTTCGCGAACATGAATAGTTGCACTCGGAACAGAAGAAATGTTTTTCTCCAGTATGATTGCGAAGGTGACGAACAAAATTATTCTTATGTGAGCAGGAGTAGTTACATTGAGAACAAGAGAATCGTTTATCCTCAGGATGCATCTTCAGATCTGTCGACAAATTTGAAAAAGAATATGGATAAAAAAAGGCTCATTAAGACTTCTACCTTCGCCAAGTGGAAAAAATGGATACCACTAAATGTAAAATTTTACTATGAAAATCGGTTTTACCTGCTGCCTGGTTTGTTCTTTCAACGTGTTCAAGGCATTCTTTTTTAACATCCGACAGGTCTATGTCAATTTCCATACAGGGAAAACTCCTTTCATCTTCCTCTCGGGATCCAAAATCCGCTTTGATGGCCACTCTTTTCACATTAGTGTTGCCTGAAATAACAAAATGACAATACATTCGTTGATCATTGATACACAACTAAACTGTTTTTTTAAATAAATCTATTAATTTGAAATATTTAAGATATCAATCATTAATTTATCATGTATAGCAGGGAATTTTGATAAAGTCAATATAAGATTAAAAACCACATATGTCCGCTTTAAGGGCCTATGCTTCAAAAAGGATCATGATCATGAAGGAGTCAATGGAAAGGTTTTTACTTTCATCAATATTTACGCACGTTATAATAAGTGTAACTTACAACATGTGTCAAAGAAAATAGGTGTAAAATTGATAAATCGGGAACTTATTGCGAGAAATCAATTTAGTTAAAATTCCAAATTAAACATGCTACATTTTTAATATATTCAATGGAACTAACTGGCCATATGAGTAATCTCCGCATATTGCAAACATTGCTTCTTTACATCTTGGAGGTCGAAATCTATATCCGTGTGCGGCATTTCACATTCGCCTTCTTCATGGGGCTCTCGTTCCGTCTTGATGGAAACAGTCTCAGGAATTAGTAGATCCATGGCCCTGCTGTGGTAGCGGCAGGTAATTTGTTCAAAAATTCCTAAAATAGAACATTTTTATGTTGGAAACAAGCTGGTCCCGGCAAGCATAATGCCATTTAATAACTCTTATCACTCATTGTAATATATTACTCGAGTGACCTTGTATATAATTCTCTATTTTTATTTATGATGTTTTTGTTTTTGTAATTGTGTATATCTGTATTTAATTGAATGTAATTGTAGATTTTTATAATAGTGAAATAACTGAGTTTTATAACTGGTTAGTTCTCACGTAAGTGTAAACATCTGCTCTTCTATGAACAGCTCAATAATATTTTCAACATTTGTTTTAAGAAAAGATCTACACGTATGCTCAAAGATGTTAGACAATATCCGAAATGGTTTGATGGGGAAATCATTCACCTCATACGAGAAAAAACTAAAATGCACCATCTTTGGAAAAAAACAAAATCCGAACATGCCATAGCTAACTTTGCGAAAATCAATCAAACGGTTAATTTGTCAGGCCTACACTGACTTTACACGTGAGGCCGAGAACAGTATAATAACAGACCCAACTCGATTTTGGTCTTACACTAACGATAAACGCCGCGGCTGTGACAAACTTAACCACATGAACTACAAAGACAATAAATATGATGGATTTTCTGAGATCGCCGCAGGTTTCGCACACTATTTTCAATCAGTATTTAGCGACAATATCCCCAAACTTGACATATCCTCTATAGCTTCATCGTCATTTAACTCTTTACCTGTACAAATTCATGAAATTAACGATGACGATATTATTACAGCTTTCCATAAGCTAAAACCTAAATACTCCGTCGGCCCAGATTGTATTTCACCTATAATCCTCAAAAGATATGCAAGTTATTTTATCCAACCTCTAAAACATATTTTTAACCTATCACTTCGCAAAAATATCTTTCCGGAAATGTGGAAACTAACGAAAGTAACGCCTATACACAAAAAAGGAAATAAAGTCAGAAATAGATAATTACAGACCTGTAGCTGTGTTGTCAGCACCCGCAAAACTTTTAGAAACCATAATTTATTCACAGATATATAACCAAACAAAACTTGCACTCACCGAAAATCAGCACGGATTTCGTCCCACACTGTCACCTTCAACGAATCTTATGAATCTCACCACCTGTATTAATAATTCATTTGAAAATTTTGTACATGTTGATGTGATTTATACAGACTTCGAGAAAGCATTTGATAAAGTCGACCATGATATTTTATTGAAAAAAATTAGGTGACATCGGATTCTCTCTAAATTTCCTCGCTTTTGTGGCTAGCTACTTACGCAATCGTCGTCAGTATGTCATTTACGGACACAATCTCTCTCACGAATACAAAACTAACTCTGGGATTCCCCAGGGATCGAATCTAGGACCCCTTCTCTTTCTCTTATTCATCAATGACATTGGCAACACCATAAATCACTCAAAATATCTCCTTTTTGCTGACGATATAAAACTTTTCAAAGCAATCAAAAGTTACATCGATTCCATTCTTCTGCAGAACGATCTTGATTCTCTTGTCAAATGGTCGGAACTGAACAACTTACTCTTCAGCATTCAGAAATGCAGTGTCGTTACATTCACAAGATCCAAAGATACATTCCTGTTCCCCTACCACATTAATAAACATGAATTAACACGTAAAAATGAGATTCGAGACCTTGGCGTAATTTTTGAAGCAAATCTCTCTTTCAAATCCCATATATCTGATATTGTCTCCCGTGCCAACAAAATGCTTGGATTTGTTCTTCGTAATTCAAGATCATTTACCAACGGAATCGCAATCCGAAGAACGTATGAAGCACTTGTTCGCAGTATCTTATACTGGGAACAAGTGCTTATTAAAATTATTAAAACAGTATTTCCGATTTTCTGTTAAATGCGGAATGGCGAATCCAAAATAATGTAATACCGGTTTATCTTTAGAAATAGATATTGTATACATAATATTGAGTTTTGTCACTGTTGATGGCGATTCCCAGCCGTTTTCAAATGGCAACGCGAGCTTAAAATACAGTTTCAAATATGAGTTTTTGTTTTGGCAAAGTAATCCAAGCAAAACCAAATATTCAAAGCTCATGCGAATTAAATCTTCTTCTTCCATATCTAGTTTTGATTAAGTTTTAAAACCCGTTATTACATATATTATGTCAGGCGTAACTACCAAATGACATTCTATGACTTACGTAATAGGTATATTTCGATGTAAAAAATTAACATCTTATAACTTGTATTGCAATGTACTGTGTAGGTTATGTCTTAATAAACAAATAAACAATCTATATATATATATAATAAATAGCTGAAGTGTATGTTCATGCATAACTTCCGAAGGACTGCACAAAATCTGATAAGTAATTCTTTTTTTTGTGTTCGTATTGTCAGGAAAAGGTTTGTATATAACTACTATGAGCTCTGGCATTATGAAATTTGTATAAAAAAATGCAATAGGTGGCAGGCGAGCTGTTTTATAAATTAATGTCCCCGACAGAATGTATTCAATTCAATTCAATTTATTTATTCTTTCAAAAACATTACAAAATTTAAAATTTTAATGCGTTTTTAAAATATATTTGTAACAGTATTACATTAAACATAAATATAAATGGTAGGCCAAAAAAACTATGTAAGCATCAATTGGGCTTGCCTTTTAAAGGCAGCTTCACTGACGCTAAATATGTCGATATCCGAATTCTGTTCAACAGCAAGATTGCTCTCCCGACCGGCATGACCATTGGCAAGTTAGTCCTGCAGGCCAGAAGATAGAACAGCCTATGCTGTCGATGGCGAAGATAACCATCGGGAACATAAAAATGAATGTTCTCCAAGATAGCTGAGTTTTCAAACCATCCGCAAATCAATCTGAAGAAATGTGTAGCAAGGTGTACATCCCTTCTGACACGTAGATGGTTCATTCCGAGCATACCCAAAAGAAAGTCGGTAGGATAGAGCCACGTATGTATGGAACACGGGAGGGGGAGGGAAACTCGGGAGGGGGGAGGGGAACTCGCGAGGGGGGAGGGCAACTCGGGAGGGGTGTTCACGGGATCGGGGAAGGGGGGAGTGGAGTTGTGAGAGGGAAGGTGGAGGAGGCAAAGTGGGAACGCGAGAAGGGAAGGGGAGGCGGGATAAATGGGAAAGGACATGCTGGAAGAAACAATTTCTTTATTTATTTATACTGGGTTATACAGATTTATTTATTTATTTTTCATGTTCTCCGTAAAACGGTCATTCACCAATACATTATGGAGAAGATTACAAATTAAACAAAAAGTATAGCAAAACACATAAAAAGGTCAGTTTCACTACTTTGTGACATACGTCAAAGGATAATTGTTAAACTGCCTGTAGGTTACGTTAAAAATGTCGATGGTCAATGCAGATTCGTTGAGCAGTTCAGTCGCTCTGTTGACTGGCGCGTTCTGATAGGCAGAAGTCCTCGCTTTTGGAGCATAAAAAAGGGTATGGAACCTTCCACGAGCATACTTGTCTGGGACATATAAGTTAATCTCTTTCAAAATAGGTGGATTATGTATAGTTCCAGAGATTATCTTAAAAAAATATTTTCCTAAAAATATTTTTCGGCGGGCTTCTAATGTATTAAGATCGAGCATTCCTGCTAAGAATAAGGATGGATACAGGAAAGGGTAGTACATATATTCCCTCATATATAGGTAATGCATGAATCTCTTTTGTACGTTTTCTATTTCGAGAATATGGTTTTGCTCAGAAGGGGCCCAAATAATGGAGCTATATTCCAAGATACTGCGAACAAGTGCTTCATACGTTCTTCGGATTGCGATTCCGTTGGTAAATGATCTTGAATTACGAAGAACAAATCCAAGCATTTTGTTGGCACGGGAGACAATATCAGATATATGGGATTTGAAAGAGAGATTTGCTTAAAAAATTACGCCAAGGTCTCGAATCTCATTTTTACGTGTTAATTCATGTTTATTAATGTGGTAGGGGAGGAGGAATGTATCTTTGGATCTTGTTAATGTAACGACACTGCATTACTGAATGCTGAAGGGTAAGTTGTTCAGTTCCGACCATTTGACAAGAAAATAAAGATCGTTCTGCAGAAGAATGGAATAGATGTAACTTTTGATTGCTTTGAAAAGTTTTATATCGTCAGCAAAAAGGAGCAAAATATACAATTATTGATATTTTTAAGAAATGATTAAAAAAAGAGTTGGATTCGTAAATGAAAGTATCGTAGAACATTTTCAAATAATGATTGGAAATGGTTTAAATTTTTCTAAGATAATATTATTATTTATTGTGAAAATTTTCCGCCCCCCTTAAAAGTGCCGCCCGGGGCCGGCCGCCCGGGGCCAGCCCCCCCCCCCCCCCCCCCCCCTCCCCCCCCCCCCCCCGCCCCACGCTACGCCACTGAGTCGACTGCAGTATGGCTTGAGATCCCTAATTCTATTTGAATGAAAATTATTCTAGGTGGTTCATTAACTGCCCAAAATAAAACCAATTTACAGATATTTTCGATTGATAGATTCGGAAAAAACGTATTTTTTCTTGCCGACACACTGAAATTACACGTCCCTTTAACGCTATTACGTCCGACATTTTTTATTAAAGTTTTTTGGCACACGTATCGAAAATCCGATTTTAAAGTGCACATATATACGATGGTACTTTAGCCATTGTAAAAGTTCCTCTTTCTTTTCTATTTTGCTTTAAAAGCTTACCAAACCAATAACACACGAAACGCACGACATTGCAATTCAGAAAAAAGCGGCAAAATCAACGGAAATATAGATTTTTCCTTTAATTACAGATATTCTTGATTCAAGTAGTTATTTAGCTAAAATACAATATAATCAATAAAACTAAACATTTGTAACCTAAGCTAGGTTTTGGTGATTTCGAATAATAAAATAATAACTTTTGAGAGGCTCTATAAACAAGATATACATCCCAGGTTTTGAATGGTTTGTATGGCAAGCAGGGTTTGTCTAACGGGTATCTGTAATTATTCTAATACCTTTCTATCCATGTTCTTCTGTTATAAATACAAGTTCAAATTTGTCAATAATTAATTTCTGGATGTCGTCAGAAAATGCTGTTTTTATAATATTATGTAAATATCATAAATTTAATTCCTATATAGTACATATACTCGAGTAAATAATTTACTTTTTCGGAACATGTACACCATGCACAATATAATCACAAACAAATTTGAGAATCCTCAATTTTGCCTATTCTTTTTTAATGAATATGGAACTATCTTTTTAATGACGACCTTTATTTCTAAATTTTTACAAACAGTTATCCTTTTGGCATTTATATAAAATAAATAAAGGTTTTAGGTGATAACATCTAACATTATAATATGCAGGTAATTTTTTTAACTGTTACCCAATTCATTCAATTACTTTGCTCTTTTAAAAGACAATTGCTTTCTTCCATTGCAATGAATAAATATCAAATTGTAATGCTAGAAGTGCCGATGTCAATTTCTGAATGACGTTGAAGATAATTGTTTATCAATTTATTGGCACAAAAAACGCTGAATCAATATTTTGACTTGTACGTTAGATAGGCCACAATTCCATCACTCTATATCCAGAGCACCTAACAAAGGTATTCAGAACATTAAAAAAAGAGGACTTTCTGGTACGTAAATCAAATTACCAAAATTGACATAGGCAATTCTAGCATTAACGACCAGAAATATACATTTCCTCTTTAAAAATCCTACTACAAACGCATGAAATACAATAACAGTCTTTCACCTATCAAATATAACATTGGTTCACACCATAAACAAAATGCAGTGTTGCCAAGTCTAATAACATGGCTTGTTTACACTTAAGTTTGGCTATGGCTATGGCAATCTTTTTTAATATTCTAGCTATTGGTACCTTGGAAAATGTGTAGGATTGATTCATTGTCTATGAACATATTTTTTTTATTTAATTATTTATTTTTTTTATTAGTAATAGAAGGTACATAAATTACAAATAAATTTTATACAGTAATTAATTACATAGTAGAATATTTGATGTACCCCCATAATTAAGCAAGGCTTGTGTGTATGGGGGGGTGTTATTGTATTGCTTTTTTTATATCATTCAGTTTAAGTTTTCAGTATAATTTTTAAGGTGAGTTTTAAAATTTTTTATATTGGTATTCATGTTTCTAATTTTTTCTGGTAATGAATTAAAAAATTTTGCTCTGAGATATTTATGACTCAATTGTCCAATTTTTTTTTTACATTTTGGAGCGGGAAGTACTGATGTTTGTCTAAGACTTCTGTTATTTTTAAAGGGTGCAACTTGATTTTTAATATTATCTTTATAAATTTGTAATATTGCATGATAAAAGTATAATGCACTTAATTTTCTGACCTTAAATTGTTTGAATAAAAGTTCTGACGAATATGAGAAGGGTTTTTTTTAAATTGTATATAAGTTGGTTTAATTGATATAAATAGAATATGGCGAAGAATTCGTAACCGCGTAAATGAATTAATTTAAACGGTAAATTTTCGGGATTAGTGTCCATGGCTATTACGAATAATTTAAAAAAAAAAACTTTAGATTCGCCTTAATCACTATAAAAGGAATCTTTTTGCATCACGGCTGACGGAAAATAATGCATTATAATTTTCAATGTCGTTAAATAAAATTTCACTTCGCAAACCGATCTATGACAGCCCTCCGCTGCCGCCCGCCATTTTATCACTGTTATGTTGTTGGTATCCCTGACCTCACACAAACGAGAACTAGATACGATTGTAGCTGACTTCGTGGGATACATTAGTACTTACCTAATACGCATGTTTTTTTTATTTTATTTTACGTAACTTATAGCCAAACGTTATTTTATGGTAATAATAAATATATACGAATAGAGGTTTGTTAACGTTATAAATCTGTTTTTCATAATTACGCGCCTTATAATGCTTGTGTATGTTACCTTTACTTTAAAAACCAGCCTACGTTTTTGAATGGTTTGTTTGGCTACGCAGGGTTTGTGTAGCGGGCTTCTGTATGTTATCTTTACTTTAAAAATCAGCCTATGTTTTTGAATGGTTTGTTTGGCTACGCAGGGTTTGTGTAGCGGGCTTGTGTATATTATCTTTATTAAAAAAAACATTCCAGGATTTGAATGGTCTGTCTCCATTCCAGTGCCTGATTAGAGGTTCGTTTACATTATATTATTAATTCTGTTTTTCATAATTACGCGCCCATCATGTATCCCACGAAGTCTGCTACAATCGTATCTAGTTCTCGTTTGTGTGAGGTCAGGGATACCACTAACGTAACAGTGACAGAATGGCGGGCGGCAGCGGGAGGGCTGTCGTAGATCGGTTCGCGAAGTGAAATTTTATTTAACGACATTGAAAATTAAAATGCATTATTTTCCGTGAGCCGTGATGCAATAAGTTTCCGTTTATAGTGATTAAGGCGAATCTAAAGTTTTTTTCTAAAAATTATTCGTAATAGTCATGGACACTAATCCCGAAAAATTACCATTTAAACAAAATTAAAATGTTAAATGCATATTTTTTTCATGTGTTTTTATCTCCCCCGACATAAATCCTCACTTTTCGTGATAATGAAGCTAAATATAACAATTTGAATAAAATATATTCCGTATTATAACGAGTAAGCGGTTTAATGCATAAATAATGGAGTCGGTTACGTAAACTAGGTCGCTTTAAACATAGCGCAGTTGTGAAAGAACAGTGGTCGATCAGTTTGACTTGGAATAAACGGTCGCTACCAAAATTAACAGCGAGATTAATATAAGTATTTGCACTTACCAATAACTATCACAAGTATGGCATCATTAATAAAACTATATGGATTAAACAGTGTTAGGGATATTATGTAGAATTAGAGAATGGAAACAGGGTGAAACGACTGACACTGAAGAAAGCTTAGGTATGTCAAAAATATATTAATTATGCATAGACAATAATGAAGTCATAGACAATTATTAAAATTTCCATGCTTCTAGCCATTTCCATTTTGTTGATACAAGCTTTCTTTACAGTCTTTTCCTCCTATGCCGATTCTCTAATTCTACATAATAGTCCTTACACTGTTTAACCCACGCAGTAAAATTCATCATTCCATACTTGTTATAGTTATTGGTAAATGACTACTAAAATAAAGTAATATGCTGGTATTAACCTTTCCCATGCCATTCTAAAAATAACATCGACAAGCCGTCTTGTAACACAATGTTAGGGAACGTACCCATACTACGTGACCTGTTCGGGGGGGGGGGGGGGGGGTCTTCCACGCTTGGTACAAATGAGCGGCGGCATTCTTAGGTTTTTGATCACCGAGGGGGGGTTAAAAATTGTAAAAAGTTGGTCACGTAGTATGGGTTGTAACATTGTTTCTACTTGTCACGAATAAAGTGCAAGATACCTACGGCTCACGCCAGCATGTTGAACAGTAGGTATGATTATTGATAAATAATAAGTCTGGATTGACAAAGAACATTTATTAAAATGCAATTAATAATTCAATCATGGTAGAGCAAGGACATTTCAAATCAGGGCGTGACAGGAACGTTAACCTGTTAGAGGTAAAACAGATCATGGTTGAACTAAAGAAATTAGTAAATACCGTCAAAGCTATGAAGAATTCAATTTTAAAACAGGCCGCCAGTCAAGGAAAGCATCCTGGCAAAATTTATTAACAGTGAACCCATAAACTAAATTATATCGTATTTCATTTTGTCGCACACGTGAACGAAGTTCTAAATTCCACCAAACTCACGGTGCCGTCACGAGCTCCTTCCACCTTCCAACCGGTCTCCACCAAACTCAAGCTTGCGGTTAAAACTTGTACTGGCATTACCAGATACTTACGGCGTACCAACATCAGGATAACATAAGGGCGTTGTTGACAATTTAAGACGCAGCCAGTAGCTACTTGCTACAATATCCTCCCACCAATCCGAAATTTCCCAGGGGAAATTTCCATTAAACCCCCTGGCGCTCGAGGAAGAGTAAACGAACTCGCAGACCCTGAGTAGTGAGAATCCAGAGCCCTCTCCGAACGCAGAAGCTGGTGTGTCCACGCAGTGTGTGAAGGAACGTTGTCCAGAGGAAGACGTGAACCCCTCAGACCATGGTGATGTAATGACCCAATGACTGCAGGCGGCAAGGAAGAAAACCAGGACCAGGATGTCCAACTGGTAAATGCTGTTCCTCCAAGGTGACGTTGCTGGAGAACAGATACAGGAATGTCTTCTGCGAACGGCCTCACAATTTGAATAAAATATAATTTGGATAAAATAGTTAATATCACAATTTGGATTAAATAGTTAAGGTATTATGATTTACAGCGCAAGTAATGCGAAAGTGACCTGTTATCCAAATTATCGACAACTGATCGAAATCTGAGGGCGATCTTACATTTGGTAGACCAATTCCCTTATAGCAGTTATACACGACATATTTTTTCAGCCCGATTCCAATGAGACACAAAAGTAAAAAATTTTCGCTCTACGCGATCGCTATTTCCATCTCTATTTTCATATGTACGATTTCAGTTGGCATCAGAGCAAACAGCATGGTTCATGTGTTGTTTGCAGTGATGACATCAAAATAGAGATGAAAATAGCGATCGCTTAGAGTGAAAAATGTTGACTTTTGTGTCTAGTTGGAATCGGGCTGAAAAACGATGTCATGTATAACGGCCATTAGCTTGCGAAACTACCCCAGTGTACGACAGTTGACTTGATAATCAGTGTAATTAGCGCTTCATCGACAAATTCAAATATTTCGCTTTCACGCATATTTCGACTTCATAAAAAAGTTTTCTGAAATCCTCCAAATTACTTATTATTCCTAAAACATTTATTCATATACACAAAACAATATAATACAGAAAAAAAACATACAGATGATTGATCATTTTTCTTCAATCAGTTATCGATCGATTCTCGTGTGAATGCATTCAAGTTTTGAGTCTATTAGAAAAGTGAACTATCAAATCCACTTACCTTGTTTTTCAAAGTGGTCTTTCAGCACTAATAAACATACAACACAATAATAACTTCTTCACTAATTCACGTCAGTCTATAGATAACAATCCACTTCACGAGTCTACTTCAATCACAATACACGAACGAAATTAGAATGACACAGGGAATATATTAGGAAAATCCCCGACTGAGCTAGCAACAAAAAAAAAACATTTCATCAGGAATCCCCGACCAACTAAGCCATAGAGCGAAATAATAGTCAATGTTAACGTGTAAAATAATTTTACGGCAATTTTGCACTTTCGTAAGTTTTTTCGCCACCTTCGAGGGTCACCCCCTCCTCGGGTGGCACCCGGGGCGGTTCGCCCCCCCCCCCCCCCCCCCCCCCGCCCCCCCCACGCTACGCTACTGTTCCCAATTCTTTTAACTTTAAAGTAAAGCTAAACCCGATTGGTGTTGCAATAATCCCACTATAAATGTGACCGGTGCTTACTTTCGAGATTATTATCTTTAATCTTCTATGTTGTCTGTCCATCGTTGTCTATGGTTATGTCAAATGTGCATTTTCGGCGTCCATTTTGCTTACTAACCCTGAACCCTTCACACGCAGTGATTGATGTTCCGCCCTTCGAAGTAATATTGTTTATAAACTACACAATAAGTATTGTGTTAAATGTTTTCATTTTGTGATTATTTCAATAACCATAACAATTTTATCACAAATATCTTAAAATCCAAGCATTTTTTTCTAGTGACGTTTGTTCAATGCTTTGGAATTGACCGCTGAGCTTCGCCTTGTATGTAAGTTATTCTTATAATTGACTATGTAAAACTTATCTTCCCTAATTGGTGCTTGGCTAAAGTTCGGTTTATGGGGGAAATTCCTAAAAAATAAAACTAGTTATTTTTATACTAATTTTGCGTCGGGGAATCCGAATCTGTAGGCGGCGGCAAGCAATATTAACTGAATTACACTACTTTAAAATTTTCTATACACACACACATGAAAATAATCATTTCGGAAGCATTTTGACACACGAAGTACAAAGATCATAGAAAAACAAGAAATGTACAAAAACATGTGCCGGCAGTGTTACCAGCTCTCAAAAATATTTATCCCTATATTATGAATTACGACTATCTCAACGGCCGTATTCTTAAACCAAAAGTATGAAAATTCGTAGTCTTAAAAATGCGTAACCTAACCTAACCGAACGCTAGGTTTGTGTAACATGGTTTGTGCCCCTTTATACCGCCTGCTCGCGTCACGGCAAAAAAACATCCCTGTTGCTTCCAAAATGGCTATTTTCCTGTATGTGTATAAAAATTTTTAAAGTCGTGTAATTCAGTTAATATTGCTTGCCGCCGCCTAATTCTTTCAGATTCGGATTTTCCGGCCCATAATTAGTATAAAAAAAAAAATTTTTTTTTTTGGACTATCCCCCATAAACCGAATTTTTTCCTGGTGCTTTTTTATTGTAAGAATATTTCCCTTGGCGCTTAATTGATCGGTTTTTACAGCATTCGCGACATCTATGCCTTGATGCTAAAAGGTTAAATTTTAAAATTATCGATATTTGGTAAATGCTGTTCAAAGCTTCTGTGTTTTGGAACAGTTTAAATCTGCAGAAATATTCGAAAGACTTCACAATTGATACATTATTTAAAGTGCATTTAGTTCTTCTAAATAGTTCAAAGCACTTTTATTTTTATATAAATTATCAAAGGCGTTATATAAAATACATAGATTCACCATTGTCTCACATAGATAGATGTAGCAGGTATGAAATAATCTCAATTACTTGAAGTAAATTCTTAATTCAAAATTATTAATGCATGTTAAAGATAGACATTCAAAGAATTTGTGTGTATGATATGAACGACTTATATATGGGATCGGTGGCGTTTTTCCGCAGTTTTTCTAACTAGTAGGACAGGACCTTGCGCGACGTGTCGCAGTTGAGTACTAACATTACGAATTCGATTCCAATGGTTCAACGCAATTGCCCTGGTTTTGGCTTAATTCTTTGATATTTCTACCACCCGTTTTATATATATATATATATATATATGTATATATATATGGTCATTTTATTTTATATTTCATTCAATATAGAATAGACGTTGGAGATTTTTTGAGCCAATGAATCTATTGAAAGAACGGGAGAATTAAGTAACTCCCAAAGGTCCGACGCCTATTAAATTTGGATTGGAATAGAAATCAGTTTGATAAATTACCCTAGTTTAACAAACGGATTGCAATCTTTGAAGCACAAGCGTCGGGTTGGAGCTGTCCTTGTTCTACCGGTATTTCAATAAAATATGCTCCGAGGAACTTGCGTCATTGATTCCTTCGGCACTGGTGCTCATTCGGGAAACACGTCAAACGCTAGCCCAACATACACAGTTGACATTTTTCGTATTAGAAGGGGCCGTTTCTACAACTAGACCCTTGTTAACTCCTTCCTCTACTTAAATAAGATTGCCAGCGTAAAGTTTTTAAATTGCATTGATTTAAAATACTCACATTATTAAAACAGTATTACCGATTTTCTGTTAAATGCGAAATGGCGAATCCAAAATAATGTAATACCGGTTTATCTTTAGAAATAGATATTGTATAGGGTGAGTTGGGGTAAATCCGGATTTGGGGGAAGATCGAAAAACTCGATTTTCGCGGTACCCTGGCAACCTTTAAAATCCCCCTATACCTCTAGAGGAGCGCTATTTCATTACGCATAGCCCCCCTTCGATCGGCTCTAGGAAGCTAAAGCGTTAGGTTGTGAGGCGTCTTTTTTGAACAGGTTAAATTTAGCGGAAAATTGTGAGATAATCGATCTTAATAATCATAAATATCTACGGATCCAGAGGTAAGCTATTGAATTGATTTCAAATCCATTGTATATTATTTTTGGAAAAAAAATAGTTTAGGAAGGTTCCAGTGTCTAATCTGCTTCGGTTTCGGTTGTAGCTTTCTTTTCGATCTTACCCCTTGACATATTTCCCGGGGAAAGATCGGAATATGACCCTTCCGACCTTACCCCTTTTACGGTTTCCATACAAATAGCCACGTATTCCCAAACTAAGAGGTTCGTGAGGGCGCATTTGTGGTGGTGGTGGTGCTTAGTGCAGGAAAAACGCTGTGCCGGGCGGAAATCGCTATTCCCGTATTCAATAAACGCGAGTATCGATTACAGACGAAGGTCATTCATATTCGACTGTGTATATAAATGATAGTTAAATGTTTTAAAAAATATGTAGCTTTTAATTTTGTTCAAGGTTGTTATGCCGCAGAACTACTGCAGAAAAACACTGCGAGCTATATGTTATGCACAAGAGATGTTTTATCTGCAAATGAAGACATAAATCAAAAAAGATCACACGAGTGTGGAACATCAGTTTCTACTTTACATGACCTAGTTATAGGGAAACAGTTTCAAAGAGTGATACCTACTCTTGGAAGACCAAATTATTTTTTTTGTTCTGATAAAAAAAAATGTATATCACCGATATAAGTTACATGTATACGTTATAAGTATAAGCACCATACAAATATATATAAATACAGTAGAACCTCGTTAGTTCGAAATCCACGGGACATCAAAAATAAAATTAACGAATTCTCACGTACCTAATTCATAATTTTATGAAAAAAAAAATAGAGTTTCTGGGCCCCTAATACAAATTCGGGTAAGTTCTTAGGAATTCATTTGTAATAATACGACTTATGCCCGAGTTAATAGAATTTTCGCAGCCGTTTTACCGCCCGATACCTATTCGAAGTAAATTTATAAAAATACGGTATTTTCCGAGTAGGTAAACCAAATTTTCGCGGCCGAAAACTGTCGCAGCCGTCCTTTCAAACTTATAAAAATGTGAAATACCACCGCATAAATCGTAATTTTACATCCTATTTCCGACGCAGCTAGCCCTTTGAATTCATATACTCAAAGTAAATTCGTAAAAATATGATATATTTCGCGTAAATCAGAATTTCGCGACTGAATCCTGTCACAACCGGCCCACTAAATTTAGATACCTATAACAAATAAATTCATATAATACGGTAGGTATATTTCCGCATAAATCGAAATTTCGCGGCCGATTTCTGTCTCAACCAGCCATTCCAATTCGAAGTAAATTTGTGAAAATACCGATAAGTTTCGAAATAAACGAAATTTCGCGGTCGAACCCCGTTGCAGCCAGCCCTCTAAATTCAGATACCTATTCAAAATAATTTCCAAAAAAAACCGCATAATTAATGCGTAAATCAAATTTTTGCGGCTTATTACCGCCGCGGCCGACTTTTCAAATTTAGATATTTATTTGAAGTAAATTCGATGATATATTTATCGTAAACCGATTTTTCGCGGCCGTATTAGGTCGCGGCCGGCCTTCTAAACTCAGATTCCTTTTCGAAATAAATTCGTAAAAAAACCGCATAATTTCCGCGAAAACTCATTTTTCGCGGCTTATTACCGCCGAGGCGCCGCAGCCAGCTCTTCAAATTTAGATAATATACGAAGTAAATTCTTAAAAGTACCACGTAAATGGAAATTTCGCGTAAATAGAAATTTCGCGTCCGAATCCCACAGCGGCCGGCCCTCTAAACTGTGATACCTATTGGAAATAAATTCATATATTTTCGCGTAAATCAAATTTTCGCAGCCGATTTCTATCGCAGCCGGTCATTATAATTCAAATATTTGAAGTAATTTCGTAAAAATACCAATAATTTCCGCGTAAATCAAATTTATTATCATAAAATTACTTCCACGGCCGGCCCTTCAAAATTCGAATATTCGAAGTAAATTTCTAAAAATATTATAAATTTCCTTGTAAACCGAAATTTTGCAGCCAATTTCCGCCGTAACCGTCCCTAAATTAATGTTTCGAAGGAAAAATACAACATTCCAATGTTAACCTATTCAGATTTGGAAGATAATAATACGAATTAGGACGATGTTAACCGCGTAAATCGACATTTTATGGCGTTTTACCACCACTGTTTGTCAGATTCAGATTTTCGAAATTATATATATAATCGTATTTTTCTTGTGATTTTGATGACATTCAATTAAAACACAATTGAGTTTCTCTGTAAAGAAAGAGGAGGTTTATTTTGTCAATCTCACAAGATTTACATAAATAAAAGTATCTAGTAACAAAACAAACCTGTAAAGAAAGAAACGACATTTAATGTTATTAATTGCAATGTCGATCCCTTGATCACAATATCACAATCACGATAGTAATCACTTTTAATTATTGAAATCAATCTTATCAATTTGCTAAATTTGCTTTATCATGGCCATAGATTATTTTTACTATATTTTCAATTATCCATAGATTATAAAACATTGAGTCGACTGTTAAGTAGGAACTGAGGCACATACCAGTGTCAGTCTATGGTACATACACAATGACCAGTCAAGATCGGCATTGTGTTAAATTAAAGAAAATTATATTTTTCTTTACATCTCCCCCCCTAGGGAAGATAATAAACCAAAACCTATCATGTATCCTCTTCATTGTTCATTAAAGGTGCTGGAGTTAACTTCGAGATATGGAAAAAATTTGATTCTGATTTTTGTCGACCAGTGTTTATCTTGTAAATTGAGTTTGAAATTTTTTCTATGATTTCGTAGGGTCCGATTCTCAATTCGTCGAGCTTCTTCGAATTAAGTTTGTTTCCATTCTCCACAAAAACAGTATCACCAACTTTGAAGTCAAAGTGTTTCCTGGTTTTATCGTAAATTATCTTGTTGTAATTATGTGATTTCAGAGTATTTTCCAGAGCTTTTTTTCTGTCGTGAATCAAATCGATGTCGGTCTTCTTAAGTTTTAACTCTTTTGGCAAAATCGTAACATCTGTGCCGTTAAGTAGGTACTGTGGCGCATATCCAGTTACAGTGTGCTCCGTTTCATTATAGTTTTTTACACAATTACGCGCTATAGTTGTCCAAGCTACTTTTGAATCATTTTCGTTAATTTTGCATCTAATTTTATTGACCAGCGTTTGATTTAATCTTTCATTTAATCCATTTGAGAAAGGTGAGTTCACTGCAGTAAAAATTATCGGTATATTTTTTTCATCCAAAAATTTTTTGAATTCTCTAGAATTGATACCCGGGTATTGGTCCGACAGTATCATGCCAATGTTATTAGTTTCTGTGGAGTTTAAGAGTTTGATGAAATCATTGGTATTTTGAGTTCTTGACGTCAAAATATATGCAAACCTCGTGAAATGATCTGATAGCAGGTGCAAATATCTCTTTGTTGACCGTGAACCCCCAAAACCGCCTATTGTATCAATGGAACATATTTCAAAAGGTTTTGTTGCGGGACCCAAGTGGGACATCAATCCATATTTATTTTGACCTCTTGATTTGTTCTTTAAACATACTGCACAACTTTCGCAGGTTCTCTTTATATTGTTTGTCATGTTTTCTGCTGTGTACCATGAGCTTATCATTTTTTGCATTTGTGTAATTCCTATGTGACCTAGGTCTGTATGAACATTTCTGATAAAGTGTATGCTGAATTTACTGATAGAATTATTTTTTCTCTTTTTTTTACTTTTTTGTAATAAACATTATTCTTCGATATTAATTTATCTCTTCTGTACTGTATCTTCTCATTTTTGACCTGATCTTTTAAGATATCTTCTAATTTTATTAAGTTGACAACTTTTAATTGCTCATCTGTATTTTCATTTGAATCTAGCACTGGATTTCTGCTCAGACAGTCAGCTTCCAAATTTTGTTTTCCTGGAGCATATTTTATGTTACAGTCATATTGAGAAAGATAATATGTTAAATCACCCAGCTCTTCATCGGTTCTAGATTTGAGATTCATGTTTTCCAGTGGTTTGTGGTCTGAATAAACTGTAAATGGTTTACCTATCAACCAGTATTGCCAGTATTTCACTGCTTCTTTTATGGCTAAGCATTCTAAGTAAATTGCTTTTTTCTTTTTCTGGGCGCTATTTAGTTTTTTCGAAAAGTAAGCTACAGGTTTTTCTTTTCCATCCGACTGTGTCTGTTTTAAAATAGCTCCAAGGCCTTCTAGAGAAGCGTCTGTATATATATTAATTGGTAAATCTTGATCAAAAATTTCCAGGATTGGTTGTGAGCATAGTAGGTTTTTCATCGTTTCAAAAGCATTTTGGCATTTATCAGTCCAAATAAACTTTTGGTTTTTCCTTAGTAAGTTATGCAAAGGATCTAGTATTATTGCACTCTTCGGAATGTACTCATGATAAAAGTTGATTTTTCCTAGAAATTGTCTCACATTCTTCTGTGTTTTTGGAATAGGAAAGTTCTTTATTGAAATCAAATTATCCTTTACTGGCTTGACTGAATTATTCTGAATTATGTGACCCAGATATTTTACCATGTCTGATGCAAATGTGCATTTTGTAAATTTTAATCTAAAACCTTCTGTTTTTATTGCATTCAGCAACTTTGTTAAATGATCAATGTGTTCAGAAAAAGTTTTTGAAAATATAAGTATGTCATCTATGTAATTGACAGCAAAATCGGTTAGTTTATATTTTCTCAATATATTGCTTAATATCCTCTGAAAAATTGCCGGAGAGGTCTTTAATCCAAAAGGTAGGCAGGTCCACTGATAATGCCCCTCCTGTGTTACAAATCCTGTTTTTTTTTTGTCTTCAATCCGCAACGGAATGGACCAAAAAGCTGAGTTTATATCCAGCGTTGAAAAAAAATTGCAATTTCTGGTCTTTGTCATTAAGTCTTCAATCAATGGAAATGGTTGAGCTTGAGGTATTACTATTTTATTTAAGTCTCTGAAGTCTATGCATAATCTGGATCTTTTGTTTTCTTCTTTTTTAAATGCCAGAGTGACCGGTGCAGCAAATGGGCTGTACGACTCTTCTATCAGTTTGTTGTCTAATAATTTTGCTATTTGCTCTTCTATTTCCTTTTTATCTTCTACGCTGCATCTGTAAGGCTTCTTACTACAATATTTATCCACCAATAAGTCTATCTTCGCTTCATATCCATTAACAGTACCAACATCGTATTTACTTTTCGCAAACACTGATGTGTATTTGCCTATTAGTTCATTTATTTCTGTTTTTTGATCATTATTTAAATGATTTATTGTTATTTTAAAATCTTCTTCGTTAACATGTTCATTAAAATTAATTTGGTGTTTTTCTATAATGTTCTTATTTTCAGAATGTTTAAATTCAGTATTCGTCTTCATATATGTAGAAGTTTCTTCTTTTTTATTTGTATTATTCAAGCAGACTTTCTGTGATATTTGTAAGTCTTCACTTTGGATAAGTTTGAACTCTTTTATCATGTCTAATCCAATCAAAAAGTCATACTTAAAATTGTGTTCATCAATAATGTACACATCAACATTTTTCTCCAATTCAAAAATTTTAATCTTTAACGTTGTCAAACCACTCGTCTTTTTAACACCATTAATCGTTACTAAATTTGCTTCATTCAAATTGTTTCCTTTTCTTTTTAGTTTCAAAAACTTAGAATTAATTAGAGAAACATTTGAACCCAAATCATAAATTCCGTATATTGTTAATTTATCATTTAGTAATAGTTTGACTTTTATTAATGGTGTTACTATTAGTTTTTTTGATCATTTTCATTTATCTCAGTCTCTATCACTGAATTGTTAACATGTTTAATGGCATTTCTCTTAAATTTTTCACCCTCTTTTGTTTTGAACCAGCATGTGGCTTCAGGGTGGTAACGAGTGCCCTTATTCAATTTTTCACAAATTTTACATGGATTTTTATCCTCATTTTTATTATGTTCTGGATTCCCAAATATTCTCTTGTTCATGAATCTTTTTTTGTTGACCATATGTTCATACTTGTTTACTTCATTAAACAAATCCACAGTATCTTGTAATCCTTCTCTATCGATCTTGTTAAGTATGAATTCTGGTAGTCCGGAAGCAACAAGATCTATCAAAGTACCGGTGTCGATTGATCTTCTCATATCCAATAGAAGTTTTTCTTTTCTCATAGCATAATCCAACAGAGAACCATCTTTGTATCTAAATAATAGTGCGTATGTGACAGGGTTCCATCCTTTGTTTGCGAATGATTCACAGAATTTGTTTTTCCATGTTGACCACTCTGAGTTCATTGTTAGTTTAATAATCATGGAACTATACCAATCTACACAAGTTTTATCCATGAACAATCTGAGTATTTCTATTTTTTTTTCATCCGTGATCACATCAAATCGTAAACATTCTTTTTCAAACACTTCTATCCACTGGCTTGCATTTGTATTTTTACTACAGAATTTTTCTATAACAAACTTCTCAGCAATATTTTTTAAGCTCTGTTGCTTATCTTCCATTAATTTTACCATCAATCTTCCCAATGTATCTTCTTTTTGATGTATTGTAAATTTTCTTCTTCCAATTCTTCGAGGTATTGGTCTCCGAACTGTAGGTTTCCATCTTCATCTACATATGTTTTTTTTAGTTCTTCCTCCATTGTTAACCAGACTCTTCTAACCTGGTATCTTTTTTTTAAACTATTTTTTACTTTTGCAAAAGCACTACTTTTCATAATCTCCTGGTGATGGCTGGCGGATTGTAGCATTTCTGGTATTTTAAACACTTTTTCATCACTTGTGACTATTTTTGTAATGCTAATAATATTTGACTTGTAATCGCCTCCAGGTAGTAGCGTAAATTCAAATTGAAGTTTCTCCATTTTTGGTTACGAAAAATGTCGTTTTTTAATCGTATTTTTCTTGTGATTTTGATGACATTCAATTAAAACACAATTGAGTTTCTCTGTAAAGAAAGAGGAGGTTTATTTTGTTAATCTCACAAGATTTACATAAATAAAAGTATCTAGTAACAAAACAAACCTGTAAAGAAAGAAACGACATTTAATGTTATTAATTGCAATGTCGATCCCTTGATCACAATATCACAATCACGATAGTAATCACTTTTTATTATTGAAATCAATCTTATCAATTTGCTAAATTTGCTTTATCATGGCCATAGATTATTTTTACTATATTTTCAATTATCCATAGATTATAAAACATTGAGTCGACTGTTAAGTAGGAACTGAGGCACATACCAGTGTCAGTCTATGGTACATACACAATGACCAGTCAAGATCGGCATTGTGTTAAATTAAAGAAAATTATATTTTTCTTTACATATATATATATAATGATTTTTTATATTCTTGAATAAAACAAAGGCGTAATTGCGTTTCTCTATAAAAACAAAAGTTTTATTAATAATACGTATTTACAACTCTTAAAAATTATATTACCGGTTAACAAAAGATTCACTTACCTATAAAAACAAAAGAAACAACATTTAAAGCCCTTATTTCAGGTTTCTTTAATAAATAATAAATAAAATAAGATAATATTTTCAGGAATTGTTAATCCAATAATTCTGACAGTTATATTTTCCTAACCTGATTCATTTGTTTTATATCTAGTGGGCCACCAACTAGCTCAGTACTTACTCAGTACTTACTCAGTGAATACAATCTTAAGGAAAGCACTCATAAGTGGTTTTCTTTACATCTCCCCCCCCCTAGGGAGAAACAATTGCAAAAGAGAATGCATGCAATTGTTCATTTACTAGCAAACACTGGACACAGTTTTGTAATGTGGTAGAGGTTTGATTCTGCTTTCCTGTGTCCGATATCAACTTCATAGATTGAATTTGAGACCTTCTTTAGAATTTTGTATGGTCCAATCCGCAATTCCTCCAATTTCTTCCTATTTAGTCGATTTCCGTTTTCCACGTAGACTCTGTCTCCCACTTCCAATTTATATTCTTCCCTGTGTATGTCGAATATTTTTTTATTATAGTTGTGTGATTTTATTGTGTTCTTAAGGGCTAGTTCCCTATCTCTTTTCAGGTGTTCTGTTTCGTTATATTTTTCTACACATTTCTGTGCAATCGTAGTCCATGATGTTTTCTTATCACTTTAATTTATTTTACATCTTATCTTATTGACTAAAGTTTGATTTAGCCTTTCATTCAGCCCGTTTGAAAATGGTGCATCCACAGCAGTGAAAACCATTCTTATGTTCTCCTTCTTCAGAAATTCTTTAAATTCTTTGGAATTTATACCAGGGTATTGGTCCGTTAATACCATATCAATGTTGTATCCTTGTGACACATTTTTTATTAATTTTATAAAATCACTGGAGCTTTGATTTTTTGATGCGAAAATATAAGCATATCTTGTGAAATGATCAACCAGAAGATGTAAATATTTCTTTGTTGAGCGTGACCCTCCAAAGCCTCCAATGGTATCAATAGATATAATTTCAAAGGGACGTGCTGCTGGACCTAAATGTGACATTAAACCATATTTTGGCTTCCTCCTTGATTTGTTTTTAATAAAAATTTCACATTCTTCACAAATTTGTTTAATGTTTTCGATGATATTCTTTGCTGTATAGAATGGTGTTATTTTATTTGTCATCTGGGTTCTCCCAATATGGCAGTAAGTATCGTGGAAATTCGTTATTAGACTTTTGCTAAGTTGTTCTGATAGTACATTTTTTTACCTTCTTTTATTCTTTTTGTAGTATATTTTTCTCCAATATAAGTTTTCCATTTTGTAAGTCTAGATTGGTGTGTTGGTCCTTTTTATATCTTCTAGGTTTATTAAATTTACTACTTTTAAAAAGTCATCAGTATTTTCATAAGGTTCTAGAACTGGATTTCTGCTTAAACAGTCTGCTTCTTGGTTTGATTTTCCTGGGTTATATTTAATTTTAAATTGATATTGGGATAAATAATACGTCAAATTCCCTAGTTCTTCGTCGGTTCTAGCCTTTATGTTCATATTTTCTAATGGTTTATGATCTGAGTAGACCGTAAATTCTTTTCCCATAAGCCAGTGTTGCCAATATTTCACAGCTTCTTTTATTGCCAGACATTCTAGGTATATTGCTTTCTTCTTTTTTTGAGCTTCAGTCAATTTTTTTGAAAAATAAGCAACCGGCTTACAGTCCCCGTTTTTATCTTTTTGTTTCAGCACTGCTCCCACTCCTTTGATACTAGCATCCGTGTAAATGCTTATTGGTAGTTCAGGGTCAAAGATATTCAGAAGTGGTTCTGAACATAACAATGCATTTATTTTATCAAATGTTTCCTGACATTCTGTGGACCATATGAATTTCACGTCTTTCCGTAATAAATTGTGTAACGGGTCCAGGATAATCGCACTGTGTGGTACAAATTTATGATGAAAATTTATTTTTCCTAGGAATTGGCGTATATTTTTTTTTGTTTCCGGAACTGGAAAGTTTTTGACAGCGGTTAAATAATCTTTCAGAGGTCTGATTGAATTGTTTTCTATTATGTGACCTAAATATTTTGCATAATTTTTTGCAAAAGTACATTTCGAAAATTTTAGTCTAAAGCCTTCTGTTAGAATTGCCTCCATTAGTCTCGATATATGTTGCATATGTTCTTCAAAAGTTCTTGAAAAAATTAATATGTCATCTATAAAATTTACTGCAAAACTGGAGAGTTTGTATTTTCTTATGATGTTGCTCAATATTCTTTGAAAAATGGCTGGGGCTGTCCTCAACCCAAACGGGAGACACGTCCATTGAAAATGACCTTCTTGTGTAACAAATGCAGTTTTATATCTATCTTGAATTTTCAAAGGAATTGACCAAAATGCCGAATTTATGTCAAAAGTAGAAAAATATTTACCGTTTACGGTTTTAACCATCAAATCCTCAATCAACGGAAAAGGTTGTGATTGAGGGACGACAATTTTGTTCAATTCTCTGAAATCTATACATAACCTTGTTTTTTGATCATCTTCTTTTTTATATGCCATAGTTACTGGAGCAGCAAATGGGCTATAAGATTCCTCAATTAAATTCTTCTCTAATAGTTTTGATATTTGATATTCTATTTGTCTTCTATCTTCTGCTGTGCATCTGTATGGACGTTTGTAACAGTATTTATCCACCATCAAGTCAATATGAGCTTCATAATGTTTTACAGTATTATATTTATCTTTGGCGAAGATTGGTTTTATTTTTCTACCAACTTATCAATTTCTGATTGTTGATATAAATCTAGATGGTTTATTATCAGTTCAAACCCATCCGTGTTTATATGTTCGTTGAAATTTATTTCACCTTTGTTTGTGTTTTTGGTGTCTTCTTCCTCTATTTTACCTAGTATATCAGGAATTTTGATATTTGTTATATTTGAAGTATCATTTTTTGAGTAGTTATTCTTTTTTATATCTTCATTTGAGGTCGCTTCTTCTGGTTTGTTACATTGTGATCTTTAATTCTTCGTTTTGCATTAATTCGAAATTTTTGATACAATCCAAACCAATTAGAAAATCGTAATTAAAATGTTCATTATCTACTACAAATATGTCCACAATTCTTGCTATATTGTAGATTTTTATTTTTAGTGTTACCATACCTTTTGTTTTCTTCTCACCATTAATAGTCTTCAAGTTAACTATTTGTATATCACTTGTACATGCTCTTGGCTGTATCTTTAATAATTTTGCATTAATTAATGACACATTTGATCCCGAATCATAAATTCCAGAAATTTTTAAAGTATCATTTAATAGTAACTCGACTTTTATTAATGGTGGCACTTCTAGTTTTTTGGATTCTTCTCGTTTGGTTCAATTTCCAATTCAGAGTTATTTACCGTTTTTACAACTGCTTTTTTATTTTTCTCCTTAAACCAGCAATTTTCCTCAAGATGGTAACGTTTCCCTTTTTTCTCGTTAACACAGATTCGGCATGGTTTTTTTTTTTCAATTTCTTTGGATTTAGCGTCAGAATACATAATACTTTTTTTTTCATACTTATTCTTACCAACAAGATGTTCTAATTTTCCTATGTTATTGTAAAGATCTTCCGTTCCTTGTAAAATTTCTCTGTCAATTTTATCAGTCACATAATTAGGTAAGCCAAATGCTATGAGGTCGATAAGTGTCCCAGTATCAATTGATTTCCTTACTTCCAGCAATAATTTTTCTTTTTTTAAAGCATACTCGAGCAATGAATATCTAATGGGTGACCATCCTTTGTTTGCAAAAGTATCACAATTTTTTTTTCCCATTCGTCCCATTCCGATTCCACTGTAAGTTTCATTAGCATGCAGCTGTACCATTCTACACCGGAGTATTCCAAAAAATGTTTTAAAATTTCAATTTTCTTTTTGTCTTCGTTGATTTGGAAGCGTTCACATTCTTTATTAAAATCTTCAATCCACTGGTTCGCATTTGAGCTTCTGCCAGTGAATTTGCCAATCATGAAATCCTTTGCAATTTTCCTTAAATTTTGAGTTTCAGATTTTGTTTGTTTACTTTCAAGCAATTTCTCTAACAGTTTTTCCAGCGTTTGACTTGATTCACTAAGTATAGATTCCGCTTTATTTGTGTTTTCCATAATTTCTTCTAGGTAAATATCATTAAACTGTAAGTTTTGTTCTGTATCTAAATATATTTTGACATATCATCCGTCAAGGTTATCCATATTTTTCTTGTTTGATGTCTTTTATTTAATGATTTTTTTACCTTATCATAATTTGGAGTGTTTGTAATTCCTTGGTGTAGATTTGTAGGTTGGGATTCGTGTGGTATTCCATAAATCCGTCCATCAGGTGTAGCGATCGAGGTTATGCATATTACGTTTGATTTTCCATCTGCCGCTGGTCTCACAGCAAAATCAAACCTCAATTTTTCCATTTTTTGTGAAATAGTTAAGTATAGAAAATGTTGTTTTATAATGATTGTTTATATTCTTGAATAAAACAAAGGCGTAATTGCGTTTCTCTATAGAAACAAAAGTTTTATTAATAATACGTATTTACAACTCTTAAAAATTATATTATCGGTTAACAAAAGATTCACTTACCTATAAAAACAAAAGAAACAACATTTAAAGCCCTTATTTCAGGTTTCTTTAATAAATAATAAATAAAATAAGATAATATTTTCAGGAATTGTTAATCCAATAATTCTGACAGTTATATTTTCCTAACTTGATTCATTTGTTTTATATCTAGTGGGCCACCAACTAGCTCAGTACTTACTCAGTGAATACAATCTTAAGGAAAGCACTCATAAGTGGTTTTCTTTACATATATATATATATATATATATATATGTAGAACAATTTTCTCGGTTTACCCGCGTAACGTAGTCCTTAAAAGGACTTTTAACTCCTGACGTTTCGGACAGATCACACTGTCCATCTTCAGAGGCCCTATGTCTTGAGTTTTTGTCTCAAAGTGATAGCTTTCGCATGTCTGTTCAATCCAAAAGCTAAAACGTAAGTGAGTGCAAGTCACTTCTTATGTCTAGAACGAAGTACCCGGGTTGCAGGTGATTGATGGTGGAGGGGGTGGGGGGCGGGGCTGGCAGTGGATACCTGATTGGTTAAGCTAATTGGAGACTCTACTGGTAATTTTGAAAATGCCGTTTTTGGGGGATTTTCATCGATTAAGACTTTCCAGGTGTTGGGAATTCTGATTGAGTAATTTCTAGTATTCATATTATTTTTATGTTTATAAATTTCTATTGCTTCGCGGTAAATTCTTTTTGGTTCATTGTATATACTAGCTATTGTTTTTGTATTATTAAAGTCTATTTTATGACCTTCATTAAGGACGTGTTGAACTATGGATGAAGTTAAGCGTTTATTAGAAATTTATAAACATAAAAATAATATGAATACTAGAAATTACTCAATTATATATATTTTGTTTAAGTGATTTATAATTTTTTAATAAATGGGCATTTCAAAAATGTATTTTTTCATATCTTGTTTCCAAAACACTCTGAGAACACTTTGCCGATCTTACCCTTATAAATGCCTTATTTTTTTGTATAGGTAAACAATTAAAATGTTACATATGCTAATTTGGCAACAAAAGGTAAGATGAAGTACCGTTTTTAGTAAATCTTATGGCTAATATGCTTAATTGCAAATTTAGAATGAATGTCTTACCCCAAAAATTTCCGATATAACCCCTCATTGGAAAATAATTTACCAGAAGTTTTGATCGGCAGATTTTGGGTGTTTTACTGTGGAAAACTCGATAAATAAAAATTTACTCACATAGTTAAGAGCTAAAGGTAACATAATAAAATTAAAATCTTTGCGGGAACACCATGTATTCTTCATTAAAAATTCCAAAGTGGACAAATGATCAAAAAAAATCATCTCATCAAAAAAGCACACGGTCTTACTCCAACTCACCCTACATAATATTGAGTTTTGTCACTAATGATGGCGATTCCCAGCCGTTTTCAATTGGCAAACGTGAGCTGAAAATACAGTTACAGTCATTATTGTATCCTCGCTTCAAATATGAGTTTTTGTTTTGGCAAAGTATTCCAAGCAAAACCAAATATTCAAAGCTCATGCGAATTAAATCTTTTTTTTTTTTAATATACAAAACAATTAATATAGAATTCGCCTGCATCCAAACTATTTCTCACAAATTAACATTGACAGCAGATAAAAACATATACAAATATTTTTACCATTAAACACGGAAAAGACGTATGTATATACATAAGTAAATATTATTTTACAGAGAGATGAAAAAAAAATGCGCAATATCCTTATAAAAGTTTACAAATTGTTTTTGAAAAAAATTTGATGGTAAGACCAAAAATATATATAGATAAAAAAATAATGTCATACAGAAATTTAAAAAATTAAAGGTAGTTAAAATTATAAAACAAGCAATATCTAAGGTATTGTACTTTGTAGGAAAACGGCCTTCAATTTTCTACTAAAAGTACTGCGTGTATCAAAAAATAAGTCGGAATCCTTGAGGTTTTGATTTTGATTAAACGATTCGCACATTCTTCTGATTGGATCCCTGACACCAGCATTTGTACGCGTCCGGCTAATGTGGAATAAGTCGTTAAGCCTTGTTACTCTGGGTGGTATTTTGAAGTTTATTAGTTTCAGTAGGTCAGGACAGTCGATAAAGTTATTGCAGATTTTATAAAGCGTCATGAGGTCAAGGTTTGTTCGCCGGTTAGTTAGAGTGGTGACGTTATAATTCGAGAGCATATTTATGTACCCCCGTTTAGGTGCGCTCATTCTGTAATTGAGGTATTGCAGAAATTTCTTTTGAATACTTTCAATGTTGTCTTTATAGACACCGTAAAGTGGTGTCCATATGGAGGTGCAGTATTCAAGTTGAGAACGGACCAGCATGTAGTAAAGTAGAAGATAAGTTTCAGGTTTTCGAAATTCGCGGCTGTTTCTGATGACAAATCCTAGCATGCGGTAAGCTTTATTCACAATATTCTCAATGTGCGCATCGAAATGGAGTTTAGAATCAAAAAGTACGCCTAGATCTTTTATACAGTAAACGCGCTCGAGTAAATAGTTACCAATACAATAATTGTGTATAATAGCGTTGTGATTTTTAGTGAAACTTATTTGTTTACATTTGTTGTAACTTAGGTAAATTTTGTTTTCATTGCAAAATGCTTCGAACCTTACTAAGTCGCTTTGGATGAGCAGACAATCGTTTAAATTCCTAACAATGGCAAATATTTTTATATCATCGGCGTACAAAAGAAATAAACAATGCATGAAACATTTAGTAACAGTGTTAATAAAAAGTATAAATAACAGCGGACCCAGGATTGACCCCTGTGGTACGCCAGAGGTAACTGGTTCCCACGTAGAAGTATGTCCTCGTAATGATACAGCTTGCTGTCTTTTTGTCAAATATGAGACAAACCAACGTAATAAGTTTCCCCTAATTCCGTTGAACATTATTTTTTTTAATAAGAATAAGGTGGTCAACCTTGTCGAAAGCTTTTTTGAAATCGCAGTATATTGCATCTACCTGTTGGCATCTTCTTCTTCTATTTCTAGTTTTAATTAAGTTTTAAAACCCGTTATTACAAATGTCAAGCGTAACTACCAACTGACATTCTTTGACTTACGTAATAGGTACATATCCATGTAAAAATTTGACATCTTATAACTTGTATTGTAATGTACTGTGTAGGTATGTCTTAAGGCTGTCATAGCAGCAAATCATAATTTCGATTCCAACTGCACCGCTCACACATCAGCCGTTGCAAGCGGACGTTTTTGGAACTAGATTTCGTTCCGCTAGAAGCCGGGCTTCACGTACCTATAGTTCACGCGAAGCTGGACCTACAGTATGGTTCAGATAAAGATGTTGAATTCTCGCTTCCAGAATTTTAATAAGTAGTAGTTATTTGTAATTTGTGTATTGAAGTGCGTAGACATAAATAGATACATAAACACAGTAGGTATAAAGTAGATACCTACACAAAAAAACAATTTGTTATATTTTTTTAATATTTTGGTTTTTGTTTTTTCATTTTATTTTACGGCCATTAGAGTGGAAGAATTGAAACGTTACTTGAAATGGCTTTAGCCGTGTTTAGTGACCAGATCTGAAAAGTCAGGTACTTCCCCACCTCCATCTTCCCTAACTCCTTCCCCTCCCCCACTACCTTCAGCCTCACAACATACCCCAATTGGGGGGTGATAGTCCCACTGGCTCCAGACGGGAGCAGTTGGGACTCTTGTGCGGTATTCATGAAAAAAAGAGTACCTAATATTCAGTTGGATTGTAAAAAATATCTCATTTTGAAATATTTATTCGTGTGCATAATTTTTAATTTTATATTTATGTGAATACCGCACAAGAGACCCAAATGCTCCCGTCTGGAGCCAGTGAGACTATGACATGACTATGGGGTATAGTATGAGGCAGAAGGTGGTGGGGAAGGGCAGGAGATGGGGAAGAGGAAGCGAAGAATTACTTGGCTATTCAGATCTGGTCACCAAACACGGCCAAAGTAATTTTTAGCAACGTTTCAATTCTGAATGGTGGTCTTACACCAGGGCGATACTAAAGTATCTTCCACTCTGGAACGTGACGCAAATATATTATTTTTATATGAAATAACCCAAATTAGTCAAACAAAATTTATTTGCCCACGCCGGGATTCGATCCCACGACCTTCGGATTGCGAGTCAAGAGCCTTACCTCTTGACCACGCCGGCCGTCAATAAATAGTATCAGTAATTTGGAAGGCGGGTATGGGTACCGCCGTCCCGGGAACCATGTATTGGATTATCAACACCGTACGGGTAGCCCGGGTTCATGGGGCGAGGTTTGTCAGGATCTCGGCGGCGGTGGAATCTGCCCCACCAACTACGTAGAAGGCCGGATCGGGAGAGACCTTTTTTTACAATCGCTCGACACATTGCCTATCTCTTCTTTGGGGATGCTGTGTGAAGGTTCGTTTCAGGGAAAGGGAGGAGAGGATCTTCTGAGAAGGAAAGGGTATTAGGGGTGGGTAGAAATGTGGGGGTCAGCGTGTCCAGGAGAGCGGATGTATGAATCCATCCCTCCCACTGCGGTGCAAAGCGATGTTCCGAGAGAGTAAGGCTGGAGAAGTCAAAGGGACTCCCTCAACCACTTTCTCTAGATCCAACCTGCCATGCAGCTGGTGCGCAGACGCATCCGCCGCCAAGACCTGAAAAAACCTCACCCCATGAACCCAGGCACCCCTGCTAGTCACCAAACGTTGCGAACCACTAAGGATGACCTACGGCAGACGTGTTGGTTATCAAAAAAATGGTTCCCGGGGCGGTGGTACCCATACCCGATTCTCATGTTTGTTATTTTTGTAATACGAAAAATGGATATAAAAAAGCCTACCCCCCATCCCTCTCAACCCCCTCCCCCTCTCACCCCACAACCTCTAACCACCCTCCACCCCCCCGCCTCTTTTACCCCCCCCCTATATAAAAATCAATTGCTGTTTGTTAGTTTCACTAAAACTCGAGAACGGCTGGGCCGATTTAGCTGATTTTGGTTTTGAAATGTTTGTCGTAGTCCAGGAAAGGTTTAAACGTTGAGAAAATATGGAAAAGTTGCGAGGAAGATAGTAAAATCAACAATTTAATTCTCCCATATAAACTGTTCTACATACTTTCCTGTGAATTGCTAACCGTTCATCCGATTGCGATGAAACTTTGGTGAGTTGTTGTGAGCACGCCCGCAAAGTAGTCCAGTCAATAAATGCTCCAAAAGGAGGTGTAGAGTGCGTGAGCAGGGACCTAAGCGATTCCTCCAGAAACTTGTTTAGGGTGCTTAGGGTGTGAACATACTAAAAGTCCTGACGTCTTGGTTGTGAGCTAGGGGGAAGGGGGGGAGGGGGAGGTCCCAATTTTCGGGTTTCCGCTTATATCTCAAAAACGGTGCGTCACACATGAAAATTTCCTAAGGATAAGTAAAAAAAGCTCATAAAATTATCTACAACTTTTATTCTTTACGTAATTTTCGAAATCACGTCCATTTTTGACTTACACGCTCCACAAATGTAGATATTTTTGAAAAAAATTATTTTACCTCACATTTTTCATCAAACATTCCTTCATATCGTCTAAAATATTCATCAAAGAAAGAAATTTATTTATAAGAAGTTGTAATAAATTTAATTCCCTTTTAGAATATATATACATATGCAAATAAGTCTCCAACCAGTAAATATTTACAGCAATTTTAAGGTTTTGCGTAAAATGTCGTCATTTTCAGAAAAAGCTGTTTTTATCTTATTACTGACACACCGACGTGCAACGACGATTATGCGACGCTCTTTTAGTAAGGCGTATGATCAGATATGACCATGGAAACCACATTGATGCTATCATTCAAAAGCCGAGAAGGCATAACAGGAGGCAGAGGTATTTTGCACAATGTACTAGAAGTGGTTAGTTGGTATGAGCGCAACTCATGAGATCTGCACTTCCCTTGAAGAGTATTGTGGAGTCTTCACGTCCAGTAACAACACAAGGACCTCGGACAAGCCCACCGAAGTAAAGATGCAGCAGACATTTTCAAACTCAGTCAGTGGTTTGATGCACATCCTCCCTTCCCACAAGCCAATGAAATAATGTCAATTCCCAATGTCTTCTGTCAGCTCGTCGATAAAAAATCACGATGAAAAGGTTGCAGTTGACCCAACATTTCTGTTTCACCGGATGTGTATAAGCAAACGATCAGATGAGGATTTGAAGAAATTCTTTGAGTATGAGTTGGCCCCATTTTCCTTGGCACTGTTCAATGAAGGTGGGATGTGGAAGACAACTAAATCTGTCCTGTACAGCTTATTCGAGCCTACCAAAAAACTGGTCTACTGTCTCAGGTGAACATAGTTGTGGACGGAAAATTTCTACTACACAGAGTAATTTGGCAAAAAGATGCCTTCCTTGTCACAATTTGTGATCGTTACATCAACTACGTCAACCACCACTATCCTGGATGACTCACACTGTGGTATTTGATTGGTACCCAAACCCAGCCAACGGTACAAAATCACAATAACAGATGCGATGATACAGACTGAGAAGGTCAGCTGACATCAATTTGACTTGGAACACTTCAATACCCGTTAAAAAGGAAGATTTGTTATCCAATCCTACCAACAAAAGTAACTTCATCTCTTTACTACAGACGAAGCTTCGGGAGAATGGGATACAGACTCTTCAGGACATGATGCTGACTTCCTTGTTGTGAAGATTGCTGTGGAACATTCCTCTCACAGTTTTGTGAGAAGCTTTCACTTCCTTTTGATTGCTTCCACTCCTCCCACCCAAGATATTCTGCTGCTGACAACGGACGAGGGAAAACCAAAACAATGCCACTGTCCATCCAAAAGATGCAGCACCGTGCATTTGAACACATCCTGTTCTTACATTCATTTACCGGCTGCGACACAACATCTGCAACTTTCAGGAGAAGCAAGGTGGGCTTCTCAAAATTGTACTTGGAGTCAGAATTCATCAAGCAAGCGGCAATGATCTTTATAACCCCTCCTCTACTCACGGCGAGGTTGAAGAGGCTGGAAATAAATGTTTCCTGAAATGGTATGCGGCGCCAAAAAGACAGACCTTCCTTAACCAGTACCGCTTTTAGTCGTTCACAGGGTTGGTGGCAAATATGAAGCCTGACATCAGCTCCCTCCCTCCAACAGAGAACGCAGTTAAACAGCATTCCCAGTGCACCGATTGAGCTGCCCCCTGAATAATGGGGGTGGAAACATGAAGGAGAGACCCTGATGCCAAATACAACAAAAGATCCACCAGCGCCGGAGGTCCTTCTAAATATGATATTTTGCCGCTGCACCAGGGATTGTGCAATTGGCAAATGTGGATGCCGAAAAGCAATGCTGACCTGTTCTGCAGCGTGCCTCCGAGTCTCCTGCCAAGGGAGATGCCTCAATAGCGTGCCTGTTGCCGAGGACGACGATGACGACGACATAGAGCCCATTCAGCAAGAACCATCCAATACTGAGGATGAAGATGCCATGGATGAACAACGCTTGCGAGGACCCCCACGTCCAAGGAGGATGAGAATGTAACATGATGTTATTGAGAACAGTGATAACAATGAGATCTATAATTTTATGTGCTTAATGTAACGAAATAGAATAAACATTATGATTATAAAATACAATTATGTATTTTTCAAGTAATATGATTTTTACCTATTTTATTTAATAACTGGTTTTAAAGTGTGGTCACACATATTATTAGGCGAACGAACAAGTGTTGTGTGTCAGTAATAAGATAAAAACAGCTCTTTCTGAAAATGACAACATTTTACGAAAAAACTTCAAATTGCTGTAAATGTTGAACGGTTGAAGATAAATTTATATATGTCTATATATTCTAAAAGAAAATTAAATTCTTTACAACTTCTTTCCAAAAATTTTTTTCTTTGATGAATATTTTAGACGATATGAAGGAATGTTTGATGAAAAATGTGAGGTAAAATGATTTTTTTCGAAAATATCTACATTTGTGGAGCGAATAACTCGAAAATGGCTGGGATTTCGAAAATTACGTATAGAATAAAAGTTGTAGATAATTTTATCAGCTTTTACTTATTATCAAAAAATTTTCCTCTGCGGCGCACCGTTTTTGAGATATAAGCGGAAACCCGAAAATTGGGACCTCCCCCTCCCCCTCCCCCCCCTAGCTCACCACCTAGACGTCAGGATTTTTAGTATGTTCACATCCTAAACACCCTAAACAAGTTTCTGAAGGAATCGCTTAGGTCCCTGCTCACGCACTCTACACCCCCTTCCTTGACTGGACTAAAGGTTTCTGTATATACTGGTGAGCTCTGGCATTATGAAATTTGTATATAAAATTGCAATTGGTGCCACGCAAACTGTTTGAAAACTGAATGTACCGGGAGTGAATGTATGGAATGCGGGAGGAGGTGGCGGATGGGAGAGGGGTGAAGGATGAGGGAGGGAAGGGGAGGGGGACAAGGGAGGGGAACTCGGGAGAGGGGGCCCGCGGGATGGGTTGGGGAGGGGAACCCGGGAGGTGGGAGGGGAACTCGGGAGGGGGGAGAGGAAAACGGGTGGGGGTTTAAGGGATAGGGGAAGCGGGCGAGGGGAGTGAGGAGAGGGGAAGGGGACGTTGGAGAGGAAGGGGAGGCAGAAGGGGAACGGGACGAATGGGAAAGGACACGAGCTCTGGCATCATAAAATTTGTATAATAAAATTGCAATAAGTGGCACACGAGCTGTATGAGAACTGAATGTATCGGGAATGAATGTATGGAATGCAGGAGGGTGGAGGGGAACTCGGGAGGGGAGAGGGGAATTCGAGAGGGGGATCCGCGGGAGGGAGGAGGTGATTATGGGAGGGGGAGGGGAACTCGGGAGGGGGGATCGCGGGACGGAAAAGGGGGGGAGTAGAGTGAGGAGAAGGAAGGTGGAGGAGGAGTGGGAACGCGAAAGGGGAAGGGGACGCGGGAGAGGAAGGGGAGGTGGAAGGTGAACGGGACGAATGGGAAAGGACGCGCAGGGAGAAACAATTTCGTTATTAAATGGCAAAGGTTGGTACCCGGCATATATATAAATGCTAATAAATGAAAATGAATCGCCGAAATGTATGTACGCGCATAACTTCCGAACGACTACACCAAATTGGATAATTCTTTTTTTGTTGTGTTTGTTATTGCCAGGACAAGGTTTGTATATAACTACTGGTGAGCTCTGGCATTATAAAATGTGTATACTAAAAATTCAATGGGTGGCACGTGAGCTGTTTGAAAACTAAATGTACCAGAACTGAATGTATGGAATGCGGGAGGGGGGATAGGAACTTGGGTATTGGTGCCGCGGGTGGAAAGGGACGAGAACCAGGGAGGGGGAGGGGAACCTGGGAGGGGGGAAGGGAATTCGTGAGGGGAGTTGGCGGGACGGGGGAAGAGGAGTGGAGTGGGGAGTCGGAAGGTGGAGGAGGCGGAGTGGGAAGGTTTGAGGGGAAGGGGACGCGGGAGAGGAAGGGGAAGCGGAAGGTGAACGGGACGAATGGGAAAGGACACGCAGGGAGAAACAATTTTTTGTTGAACGGCATAGCAACGCATGCCGGGCACCAGCTAGTATATAAATGAAAATGAATCGCCGAAATGTATGTACGCGCATAACTTCCGAACCCATGCATGCCGGGTACCCGCTGTATATAATTTATTTATTTATTTATTTACGGACAAATAGTCCATTAACAATATAACAATAACACGAATAACAAGCGAGCCTAAAGGCCCGACCCGCCTAGCAATTGATCACTGTTCGCATCGATTACCGTTCGCATGTCATTTTTTGTAACCAGCACCACTTTTCGTAACAATCACCACTTTTCGTAACGATTCACCAGTTAACCCCATGTGTCGAGCATGCGTAAAGAAGTTTTACTTTAAAAAAATGGGGCATTTGGGACTCTTGTTTTTTGTATCGTATAATAAGGGACAAATAAAAACATTTATTTTTAAATATAAAACTTTTTGCATAAAAATATTCAATGAAAATGAAATTCGGTCAACCCTGTAGATTTTACGAACGTGAAACAAGGAATTCGTATGTATTTTACATTTCGTTTCCAAAATATTATTTCAAACTGTTGTAATTCAGAGCGACGCGGACACGTCCTCATCTGGCCACGTTTCGGACCGTAATGAACTGCGAAATTTTGTGTTTCAGCGCTATGATAAAATCGTCAAATGCGAAGCTGTTAATTAATTAAAATTAAATGCTTCCCAAAATTATTTTTCGGTCAAACTTATTTATGATTTGTCAATAATGTCTTAGCACAATAAGTATGTAAAAAAATATGAAATATATTAGTTTATAAGTGCGCAAATAAATACACAAATGGACCAATTTTCGTCAAGAAACACATGTACGTACATATTTTTTAATGATTTTATTGAAACTAAAATTAAAATTCTAATACATAACTTTGCTAGATAATGTATTGATTTATTTCACTGCATGATTACATTATTTGAAATGGGTGTAATATAATACAAAAACTTTTTTGAAAATTTAACAAATCTGCCAACGGCCTATGGAATAACCTTATTATACTAAAAATTAAAAAAAATTCAAAAAAATTAAAATAACTTTTTTGAAAATGACATATTTCTGGGTTTCTCTACCTATGTCCTCTTAATAAACAAATAAACAAACAATAAAATATAAATAAAAATAAAAAAAAATATATATATATATATATGTATATATATAAAATATATATATCATCATCATCATCATCTTCTTCCCCTTATCCTATTCGGGTCGGGGACCCATTGCATCGACAAGGTTCCTCCATATGTCCCTGTTTTGTGCTGATTGTTCGGCCTCTGTCCATGGTAGCCCCATCCTCTCCTCACACAGTTTCTGGAGTTGCTTCGCCCAACTGTGTCTGGGGCGGCCCACTGGACGTCTCTCCGGAATCGCACTCAGTATCTTCCTCGGAATTCGGTCGTCAGACATTCTTAGTACATGCCCAAGCCACCTCAGTTGCGATTTTTCTACGAAGAGTAGCAGTGGTTCAATGTTTAGATCATCTCGGATCGTGGAGTTTCTTATATGATCCCATTTCGTAACCCCTGCCACTCCTCTCAAGTATCTCATTTCGGCAGCTTGGACTCTAGAGCGTGTTCGTTCATTTAGCATCCATGTCTGGTGGCCGTAAGTGAGCGTCGGGCGGTATACCGTTTTAAACACTGCCATCTTTGTCTTGATGCTCAGCTCGGCTTTCCTTATCACTGAGCTGTAGAGAGGACGCAATACACTGCTTGCCGCACTTATTCTTCTATCGATTTCTCCGTCTTGCCGACCATCGCTGGAGAATTCGACCCCAAGGTATTTGAACCTGTCCACCTGTTTCAGCTGGGTTCCATTAGCGAGTATGTTGCACTGAGTTTGGTCCCTTCCTATAACCATCACCTCTGTTTTTGAGGTACTCATCTTCTTCTTATGTATATAATATATATATAAATAAAATATATATTTTATTTTTTTTTTTTATTTATCAAAAGTATACAATACAGAATATAGTATATTATATAAAGCATTGTACTCCCAGGAGTTAATAAACTCATTGCGGTAATGATACGCATTACATGAAACATATAGCTGTATGTATTAAATGGACATATGATGGGTACATACACAACATTATTATTTCAGATAGTCATTAATAAGATGAAGTTTGAGCATGTTAGTTTGGGTCTTTTTACATTGACTTGCACATTTGATCTCGTTGGGTAGTTGATTATATTTTGTGTGAGCTATGTATTCTAGGGATCTTAGTCCATATTTTGTTGATTTGATTTTTGGTATATGAAGTTTGTTGTGATTTCTTGTGTTGTGTTGGTGTACGTCGCAATTGTAATAGAGTGTAGTGTTGGAATGTGCCGAGTGTTGAATTACTTGTAATATAGTTTTCGTTATTTCAAAAGTGGGAATGGTATTAAAAGGAAGTATTTGGGTGTTTCTGTAGATGTCTTTGACATGTGTGTCCCAAGGTAAACTGAAAATATTTCGCAGGGCTCTATTTTGGACGACTTGGACTTCTGAAATCATTTTTTTGTAGCAAATCCCCAGATTCCGGCGAGATATATTAGATGTGAGTGAATCGATTTTAATAGAGAGGGAGGAAGTAACCCGCGAAGTCTATATAAAACACCAGTTATAGGAGTAATTTTGGATAGAACAGGTTTAAATTGGTGATTCCATGTAAGTTGTGAATCAATGAAAAGGCCAAGATATTTTGTAACATCAGCCCTTTCAAGCAGGCGCGGATCCAGCCCTGAAAAAAGGTTGTGGGCACAGCCACCTGAAAATCGGCCAAGTGCGAGGTTGCGAGTCGGAACTTGGAAAAAGTCGGATCGAACTCGCTCATGAACAATCATGACTCACGAACGACTTTTGAAATTGATTATTTACAGGACTTTGGCCTTAGGAATGGAAATAATCATCGGAGGAAGTCAGGGGACGTTCAAGTATTACGTAACGCAATTTTTGAAGATTTTGGACTCCCCCTCTCCCCCATGTAACGCGCCGTAACATTTTCCTTTACCCCCCCCCCCCCCCCCTAAAACGTTACGTAACACCCAAGTGACAAATTTTACCTGAAAGTCACCATTAAGTTGCGAAACGTACTGAAATGTCACTGAAATACCCTTTTTCTTGATTTAATCGCGTTTACGGAAACAAATAAATAAAACTCGCGATACATGCGTATATTTTTCATTTTATTAATTCAAATTGTTATTTATTTAAAAAAATTGAAAATTATTATAATTTTTATCGACATTGTATTTCTCCTGGATTTCCACAATTTAACAGTGATCTATTATATACCTACATGGTTTTACAACACGTACTTTTTTTACATTAGCTGCACTGATGAGAGTGATGAGGCCCTAAGAAAGTAATTAAGTAATTTTCCTATTGTTTCCCTGTGGAGCAACACTTTCTCCACTATGATTCACAAGCTGACTCACAGTGAAATAAAACCTCTTTCATGTTCCAAATGCAGTTATACAAGTTCTCAAGGGGGAAGATTTAAAAATCCACAGTATTATTCGCAGAAGTGAAAAACCTTTTCATGCCCTGACTGAACTATTCGTGTCCTCAAAATGGATATCTAAGTAGTCACTCGCTGACTCATAGTGGAGGAATACCTTTTTCGTGTTCTGACTGCAACTATTCACGTATTTTCGAAGAGAAATCTAAAAATCACATGTTTATCCACAGCGGAGAAAGACCTTTTTCATTTACTGACTACAACTATTCCTCTTCTCGAAAAAAGTAACTAAAACGGCACTTGCTAACACACAGTGACGAAAAACCTTTTTCTTGTCCTGACTGCGACTATTCATGTGCTACACAACGGTATCCAAAAATTTTACAATATTTTTTAAAATATATACTTGAAAGTTTCAAGTATATATTTTTTATTTATCTCAAGATTTTTGTTTATACATTACAATGATAATATATGCAAGATTACAAAATAATTCATGTTTTATTCTACTACTCCATAAGTTGAGTACTAGGAGCTCGTGTTTATGGGAGGAGTATTTTACATGCAAAAAAAAATAATAATGTTCATTATGTAAACAATTTTCAAAGAACTAATGAAATAAATATCTTAGTACTCAATTTAGACTTTAGACAATAATAGTTATATAAGGACAATATCAATACATTTTTTTTAATATTAAATAATGCTGTTTAAGTAAGGGAAAATTAATTAATTACATAAAGGGTAAACATTAAGGGTACAATATGTCATTATCCAATTTAAGGGACTTAATTTGTTTTTTTAATAATTCATATTTCAGCGTATCTGTTATATAAATTTTGTTATTGGATAATAATATATTGTACCATCTTACACCTAAATACAAAGAGTGGTGCTGAGCCGTGGTCGTTCTAAGCATAGGAATGGCTATTAAGCCATTAGTTTTAAATCTATTGCTTATGCTATCTGAGGGGTGATTTTTTTAAATAAAATATTCTTTATAAATTTGGCATAAGGCGTTTCTTTTATACAATTCTGTAATAGATGGTACATTAAATTCCCGAAATATCTGTATAGTAGGGAAGTCGTATGGTTTTTATAATTATTCTTTGAATTATAATTATGGCCTGTTATGAAGCCTTAAAGGCCCCTCCCCACCCAATAATGCCGTACTGTTATAAAGACTGAATTAATGCATAATAGACAATTTTGATAGTTTTCTTGTTTAAAATATTTCGTATGGTATAGAAAACATAGATAAGTTTTCTTATTCTTTCCACAGTGAGATTGATATGATCTTTCCATTTAACATTTTTATCTATTAAGATTCCAAGATATTTTACATTAGATTTATGATTCAGCTTAGCGCAGTCCGTATTACATGTACCGTCATTTGCACAATTTTTGGAATGAATTGTTATGTTAATTAAATTATTTGGCACATCTTCTTGTAGAGATAATGGAATTTAATAAGTTTTTTCTGTGTTGAGTGATAGTAAATTCTTATCGAACCAATTTTTTAAAACCTTCATGTCTTGATTGGCTGCGTTGGTAATATCGTTCCACGTCTTTTTTTCGATAATTATTGCAGTGTCGTCAGCAAAGCGTCGCCTCAGTTCTTATTTGTCCAACAGACCATTTTAAATTTTGTTCAATCTCCATTTTAAAATTAAAAATTAAGTATAAAAAATGATAGTTAATCATTTAACTAAGAACTATTTAAACTAAAGAGACCTTTACCTTTACAGAAATAACTTTATCGTATACACCTACCATAATGTTTCATTGAAATAATGAGAGAAAACCTTCTCCTCGTATAAAATTTTCTAATGGTCTGTTGGACAAATACGAACTAAAGCGACGAAAGGATATAAGTTTACCATTAAGTGATAATTTAAACATTTGGTTTACGTATATTACAAATAAAATTGGTCCAATAACAGTCCCACGGGGAACTCGGGAAGTTTCATCTACACTTAGTGAGTTATTTAGATTTACTTTTTGATTTCTTTGAGTTAGATAACTTTTCAGCCAATACCTAACCTTACCAATAATACCGATATCATTTAATTTATTAATTATTTTTTGTAGGAGATACTGTCAAAAGCCTTGCGTAAATCAATGAAAATGCCAAGGCATTTTTTTTTTGTTTTTCTAATGCCTTGTACATAGTTGAGGCGAGTTCAGCAATAGCATCATGAGTACTAAGTCTCTCTCTAAATCCAAATTGGCTAGGGATAAGAATATTTTTATTATTAAATGGCATAATGCTTGCCGGGAACCAGCTTGTTTCCAACATAAAAATGTACTTTTTCAGGAATTTTTTAACAAATTACCTGCCGCTACCATAGCAGGGCCATGGATCTACTAAACCCTGAGACTGTTTCCATCAAGACGAAACCAGAGGCCCAGGAAGAAGGCGAATGTGAAATGCCGCACACGGATATAGATTTCGACCTCCAAGATGTAAAGAAGGATTGTTTGCAATATGCGGAGATTACTCATATGGCCAGTTAGTTCCATTGAATATATTAAAGATGTAGCATGTTTAATTTGGAATTTTAACTAAATTTATTTCTCGCATTAAGTTCTCGATTTCTCAATTGTATACCTATATTATTAGGCACATGTTGTAAGTTACACTTATTATTACGTGCGTAAATATTGATGAAATTAAAAACGTTTCCATTGACTTCTTCGTGCACATGATCCTTTATGAAGCATCGGCCCCTAAAGTGAACATATGGGGTTTTTATTATTTTATTGATTTTATCAAAATTCCCGGCTATACATGATAAATGATTGATATCTTAAATCAATCAAATTAATACATTTATTAAAAAAACAGTTTAGTTGTGAATCAATGATCCATGAATGTATTGTCATTTTTTTTATTGCAGGCGCTTATGTGAAAAGAGTGGCCATCAAGGCGGATTTTGGTTTCCCCCGAGAGGAAGATGAAAGGAGTTTTCCCTGTATAGAAATTGACATAGACCTGTCGGATGTTAAAAAAGAATGCCTAGAACGCGTTGAAAGAACTAACCAGGCAGCAGGTAAAACCGATTTTCTTAGTAATATTTATCATTTAGCGGTATCCATTTTTTCCACTTGGCGAAGGTAGAAGTCTTAATGAGCCTTTTTTATCCGTATTCTTTTTCAAATTTGTCGACAGATCTGGAGATGCATCCTGTGGATAAACGATTCTCTTGTTCTCAATGTAACTACTACTGCTCGCATAAGAATAATTTTGTAAGTCACCTTCGCAATCATACTGGAGAAAAACATTTTTTCTGTTCCGAGTGCAACTATTCATGTTCTCGAAAGAGCAATCTGAAAAACCACATGTGGACTCACAGTGTAGAAAAACCTTTTTCCTGTTCCGAGTGCAACTATTCATGTTCTGAAAAGAGTAATCTCACGAAGCACAAGCTGACTCACAGTGGAGAAAAACCTTTTTCCTGTTCCGAGTGCAACTATTCATTTTCGCAAAAGGGCCATCTGACAAGCCACACGCTGACTCACAGTGGAGAAAAACCTTTTTCCTGTTCCGAGTGCAACTATTCATGTTCTCGAAAGAGCAATCTGAAAAGCCACATGTGTACTCACAGTGTAAAAAAACCTTTTTCCTGTTCCGAGTGCAACTATTCATGTTCTCGAAAGAGCAATCTGAAAAGCCACATGTGTACTCACAGTGTAGAAAAACCTTTTTCCTGTTCCGAGTGCAACTATTCATTTTCGCAAAAGGGCCATCTGACATACCACATGCTGACTCACAGTGGAGAAAAACCTTTTTCCTGTTCCGAGTGCAACTATTCATGTTATCGAAACGGCGATCTGAAAAGCCACATGCGGACTCACAGTGGAGAAAAACCTTTTTCCTGTTCCGAGTGCAATTATTCATGTTCGCATAAGGGCATTCTGAGAAGCCACATGCTGACGCACAGCGGAGAAAAACCTTTTTCCTGTTCCGAGTGCAACTATTCATGTTCTCGAAAGGGCAATCTGAAAAGCCACATGTGGACTCACAGTGGAGAAAAACCTTTTTCCTGTTCCGAGTGCATCTATTCATTTTCGCAAAAGGCCCATCTGACAAGCCACATGCTGACTCACAGTGGAGAAAAACCTTTTTCTTGTTCTGAGTGCAACTATTCATGTTCTCGAAAGGGCAATCTGAAAAGCCACATGTGGACTCACAGTGGAGAAAAACCTTTTTCTTGTTCCGAGTGCAACTATTCATGTTCTCGAAAGGGCAATCTGATAAGCCACATGCGGACTCACAGTGGAGAAAAACCTTTTTCCTGTTCCGAGTGCAACTATTCATTTTCGCAAAAGGGCCATCTGACAAGCCACATGCTGACTCACAGTGGAGAAAAACAATTTTCCTGTTCCGAGTGCAACTATTCATTTTCGCGAAAGGGCATTCTGAGAAGCCACATGCTGACTCACAGCTGAGAAAAACGTTTTTTCTGTTCCGAGTGCAACTATTCATGTTCATAAAAGAGCAGTCTAGCGATCCACATGCAGACTCACAGTGGAGAAAAACCTTTTTTCTGTTCCGAATGCAACTATTCATTTTCGCAAAAGGGCCATCTGACCAGCCACATGCTGACTCATAGTGGAGAAAAACCTTTTTCCTGTTCCTAGTGCAATTATTCTTGTTCTCTAAAGAGTGCACTTACGAGGCACAACCTGACTCACAGTGGAGAAAAACCTTTTGCCCGTTTCAAAGTGCAACTATTCATGTTCGCGAATGGGCATTCTGAGAAGCCACTTGCTGACTCAGAGCGGAGGAAAACCTTCTTCCTGTTCCGAGTGCAACTAATCATGTTCTCAAAAGAGCAGTTTAACGATCCACATGCTGACTCACTGTGGAGAAAAACCTTTTTCCTGTTCCGAGTGCAACTATTCATGTTCTCGAAAGGGCGATCTGAAAAGCCACATGCGGACTCACAGTGGAGAAAAACCTTTTTTCCTGTTCCGAGTGCAACTGTTCATGTTCTCGAAAGGGCCATCTGACAAGCCACATGCTGACTCACAGTGGAGAAAAACAATTTTCCTGTTCCGAGTGCAACTATTCATTTTCGCGAAAGGGCATTCTGAGAAGCCACATGCTGACTCACAGCTGAGAAAAACGTTTTTTCTGTTCCGAGTGCAACTATTCATGTTCATAAAAGAGCAGTCTAGCGATCCACATGCAGACTCACAGTGGAGAAAAACCTTTTTTCTGTTCCGAATGCAACTATTCATTTTCGCAAAAGGGCCATCTGACCAGCCACATGCTGACTCATAGTGGAGAAAAACATTTTTCCTGTTCCTAGTGCAATTATTCTTGTTCTCTAAAGAGTGCACTTACGAGGCACAACCTGACTCACAGTGGAGAAAAACCTTTTGCCCGTTTCAAAGTGCAACTATTCATGTTCGCGAATGGGCATTCTGAGAAGCCACTTGCTGACTCAGAGCGGAGGAAAACCTTCTTCCTGTTCCGAGTGCAACTAATCATGTTCTCAAAAGAGCAGTTTAACGATCCACATGCTGACTCACTGTGGAGAAAAACCTTTTTCCTGTTCCGAGTGCAACTATTCATGTTCTCGAAAGGGCGATCTGAAAAGCCACATGCGGACTCACAGTGGAGAAAAACCTTTTTTCCTGTTCCGAGTGCAACTGTTCATGTTCTCGAAAGGGCCATCTGACAAGCCACATGCTGACTCACATTGGAGAAAAACCTTTTCACTGTTCCGAGTGCAACTATTCATATTCTTTAAAGAGCAAATTCACGAGGTATAGGCTGACTCACAGTGGAGAAAAACATTTTTCTTATTCCGAGTGCAATTATTTTTGTTCTCTAAAGAGTGCAATCACGAGGCACAAGCTGACTCACAGTGGAGAAAAACCATTTTCCTTTTCCGAGTGCAACTATTCATATTCTCAAAAGAGCAGTCTAACGATCCACATGCTGACTCACAGTGGAGAAAAACCTTTTTCTTGTTCCGAGTGCAACTTTTCATGTTCGCAAAAGGGCATTCTGAGAAGCCACATGCTGATTCACAGCGGAGAAAAACCTTTTTCCTGTTCCGAGTGCAACTATTCATGTTCTGAAATGAGTAAACTCACTTGGCACAAGCTGACTCACAGCGGAGAAAAACCTGAGTCCTTCTGATTGACGTCAGAGCACCTGACCGGCAATCAGAAGGACACGGGTTCAAGTCCCGTTGGCGGCAAGAAGATTTTTTCAATGTAGATTGAGTGTTTCAGGCTGATAATTATTGCTTATAATAATTGTTACCCTTTGTATATCAATATTTTTTTACAGGAAGTGATTTTATTTAAATTCGAACTGCCAAAAGTAGGAGAGAAAATGTGACGAACTAAAAACAGAAAAAAGAGAAACACAGATATCAATGATATCTTTAGTTATTAGTTAAATATGTGGCTTTCAAGGGAGTATTATTTTTTAATGAATGCTGTGAATTTAGCAAGGTTCATATTAAATACATCGATATTTGGGCATAATCTGTTAAATATGCTACAGCTTGTTCTTATAAACACATTTTCAAGATAATTTAGGATGCTCTTAGGGATATAATATGTATCCGGAGATCGAGTAACTCTTAATGAACATCTGAAATATTTTGTAGTAAATATGGGCTCTCAAAGAAGTTCTGAATAATTTTATAGTGTATCAATTGTTCTCTGATATCTCGGTGTTGATCGAGAGATTAAAGGTTTACGGTGACATAGTTTTCATCATTTCTCACACGATAAGAGACAAATTTCATTAACTTTTTCTGAACTCTTTGTATATTTGCTTTAAATATAGAACAATGAGGGTTCCACACTGTGGAAGCATAATCAAGATGGCTTCTAACATAGGATATTTAGAAAGAAGTGGCTTTTTGAAAACTGAACTTTCTTTAAGAATAAGCTAATATTTTCAAAGCCTTCGACGTGATATGCTCGACTGATGAGAACCTGGAATCGTGCTTAAAATTAAGAATAATCACACACAAACCTGACTTACTCAAACTTTCCAAGGAGATGCAAGGACATTATTCGCATTAAGTGTTTCAGTCATTGTCATGATTTCAATTTATGGATTCCCTTATTACATATTATATTTTATCAATGAATAAAATTTTTATGTATGAAAACAAGTTTATTCAGCGTACCCGTAATTTTACGAAGTGCTAAAAATATATAATTTTTTTGCTAAATCAATGAACAGATTTGGCTCTCAAAATTTGTTTGTATCTTTGTAATGTATGCATTTGGCTCTTTGGCTAATAAGTTTGCCGACCCCTGGGTTAGACCTGATGTTACAGCGGGGAGTCTCTGATATTCAAAACTAGTGTCATTAAAAAATGGTTATAATGACGGAACCTGCTGCATCGTTTGAAATTATTCTGAATCGCTTGGTAAAAGATTTGTATTTTTTTCCTGGTAAGAGTGAAGTTACGAATTATTTAAAAAATCTTATGCCGACCTACCTCCTCCATGAACAATTAAAAAATCATATGAACATCCACGCAGTAATATGTTCTGATAATTTTTTTGAAAGAAAGCGATAATTTCCGGTGCCATTTTAAACTTGTTGCATGTACTCATTAAACTTGACGTGTATTTAAAACAAACTTAACTCGTTGATCCCAATAATAATATCGGTCCTGATGATATTCCACCTTTATTCTTACGGCAGCGTGTCGCCGTTCACGCTTATCCCCTCTTACTCTCTCACAGTCTTTAGTCGGTCTTTGTAGAAGAGTATACTTCCAGATATATGGAAACAGAGTTAAATAACACTGATCTATAAAAATGGGAAAAAAGCGAAGTAATCAATTATGATTCGATTTGATATTTTCTACAATTTCAAAACATTTTGACGAGCTTATTTTGGATAAAATAATTTTCAAAATTAAATACAGGATTTGTCCTGAAGTGCATTGTCTTATAACCGGAAAATCAACACTTAGTAAATTAAAAATCGTTACCTTCTAATGTAATTACTAATATAATCAAGTAAGTAATAATGTAATTTATGTAAGTTACTAATATAATCAAGTAATAAAGTAATAATTTAATCAATGTAAGTTACTAATATAATCAATGTCCCTGAAATAAATGATTTAGGTGTAACTAATGACGCTAAACTTAACTTCATACCACACCTTGAAAATATTTCAACGATGAGTTGGGTCCGTTGTACCAGTTTACAGTCCGTTGGAACGTTAATTAAAACACAGAATGTAGTTGTTTAATTTTAATTAGTTTTTTAGTGAATTGTGTGAATAACCCGAGTTACAATAATTGGAGTTTGAGATTGTTAATTAAAAGTTTTAAAAATATGATCTGAATTAATGAAACCTGTGGTGTATTTTTTGTAATTCTTATTTTATCAAATAAACCTTCAGTTGGATTCTTGGTCAATGTTACGGATATTTTGAGTCTGCATTTTTCTTTTTCCTTTGGTTTGTGTCTTGAATAGGTAATTTATATTTTATATATCTTTCTTTTAATTCTGACAATTTTTATTTCGTGCTGTTTATATCCATGTAATTTATAAAGCTAATAAAATTTAAATGAAACAATGTTACTTTGTTTGAACCACTTGTATATTTCTCATTTCTCCTCTTCACTCCTACATGGTTCCCCGAAGGCCCCACACGGGAAGAGGACATCATCTCTCCACTTCACTCCTCCTTGGTTCCTCAAAGGCCCTCAGAGTGCCCTTCCCCTTGGTTTCCTGAAGGCCCCACAAGGGAAGAGTTCATGGAGGTGGCCTCAGCTCGCCTCTCTACGGCTTCTCTTCTTGGTTCCTCCTACAGGCCCCAGGAAGGAAGTCCACAGAGGTAACATCAGCACTCCCAGGTTCCCAAAAGGCCACTAGTTTTCGAATGGTTCATTTTTTTCTATCCCACGAGTTACTAGGGAAATAGAGGGTCCACTCCAGTAGAGCCCCGAATGCTGTAGTAAGGTCTAAAGTCTAAATACTGCGAGTAGCGATCATGATTCTCGGAGGCACCGTTGGTGACACTGTTCCCCAGGACATTCAGCCTGAGCACGGTAGCTCACACCTTGGCTTGGGATGGCTATTGCAGGTTTGTGTTTCCACTCCCTGAGCGATAGATTCGCCACACTCCCTACGCTGGCCTGTTTATTAAATAACTAGCGAGAACCCGGCCTGCGTTGCAATACCTTTGTTCCTGCTTCCCCTTCTCCATCCCGCGTACTCCTACACCATCCCGCGTTCCCTTCCCACATTCCCCGCCTTCCATCCATCCATCCCTCCTGTGAACCCCCACTCTTTCGTTCCCCTCCCCTTCTCCAAAATCCCCATCCCTCCTTCCCTCCCTGCCACTAAGCCAATGGATTGCACAAATTTTTTAAACAACTCGCGCCCCAACTAGTGCAATTTTTTTATACAAGTTTCATAACTTTTATTTTTTAAATTTCATTATAATTTATTGATTTTATACTTTCTTTTACATACTATTTTAAGCTTTATCATTCTATTAGTATTTTTTATTTGGCATTAAATTATATAATATACATATGGGTTGTTTTCTTACAATTACTACAACTGCATTTATCATTTTACACTGAATTACGGTAATCAATTTTGTAAAATTTTCTTGTAAAAGCCCACTAGGGCGCAAATAAATATAATGCCAGAGGTCACCATTGTACATAGAAACCATAACAATCGGATGAATAGTAAAGAAATAATTTCATAATATATCAAGAAAATAAAGTGTGATGCCATGTTGGAGGTATTGTCTGTCACACACCTGTAGACATTGTGGTGAGGGTGTGGAGTAGTGCGGCGGAAGTGCTGCCGCAGGATGTAGGCCGACTAGTAGTGGCGGTCACGCTCCACGCAGTAGTGGACCTTGAGGCGGGGGGGGGGGGGTGGCGAAGGGAGCGCCCCCACTACACACCGACTGATAAATGATTAAAAACAACAACAATAATAATAATACATGTCGATGGTCCAGTTGATTTGTCAGACATCTCGAACAATCTATGTAAAAGTATGCCCTCTATCTGGTACAATATTCAAATTACTCATTAACATCACCAAATCAATTATGATGAATAAAAATCTGAAGTGTAAAAAACAAAAAATTGACGTTTTTGGGTTACTAGTAAGAAATTTCAAAATGTCATACCAATGTAACGGACCGTTATGCTCCCGGTGTTATTTTATAGCATAATTAGTATGTAAAACACAGACATGACATGTCTGTGTTTTACATACTGTGTAAAAAGTATTTGTATTTATGGTGAGCATCCGAATACTGCTTTTCTCATTATCAGAAAATTTGGTATTTAGAGATGTCTGACTAATCAACTGGACGACCGATGTCCACCAGTACGTCACTTTGGTTGGTCAGGGTTCTAACTTCAGCCTACTAATTAACTGGACGACCGATGTCCACCAGTACGTCACTTTGGTTGGTCAGGGTTCTAACTTCAGCCTACTAATCAACTGGACGACCGATGTCCACCAGTACGTCACTTTGGTTGGTCAGGGTTCTAACTTCAGCCTACTAATCAACTGGACGACCGATGTCCACCAGTACGTCACTTTGGTTGGTCAGTGTTCTAACTTCAGCCTACTAATCAACTGGACGACCGATGTCCACCAGTACGTCACTTTGGTTGGTCAGCCTACCTTGTTCTGAGATATGGTATCAATGTTTGTAAAGATAATTTTTCATTATCTATTTACCAATGTCTGATTTTGAGGTTAAATCTTATGTCAGGTATTTTGGTAAAATATTTCAATGGAAAATATTTATAAAGGACGTGAATCTACCATTTGGAACATACCTAAGCGTTCAGATATAGCTTTAGCATAATAATTCATTGCATAAGGTTCTAAAATCATTTCCCTATTGGCATTCCAAGACAGGGCCATATTCTTATTAAATATTTCCTTTAAAAATCTGTTAAACTACATATTTACAATTTTGGAGGCGGGTACGAGTACCACCGCACCGGGAACCATCTATCGGATTACCTCTTCCATAGGGTCACACCAAGTGATTCGCTACGTTTGACGACTTAGCGGGGGTTCCCGGTTGGTTTCATGCGGTTAGGTTTGTCTAGGTAAGGGGTACTCAAACTTGAACTGCTGGCGATCTATCTCAATATTATTGCGACCTCATTTTATGCCAATTTTTATATCACATGTGAAGAATCTTCTTCCAATAAATTAAAATTACACTCAGAATATAAAAATGGGTTTTCTTTGATTCTGACAGTACTTAAATTGTCTGCTACTAGAATCTTATGACTGCATGTTTTTCTTTCGAAATGTGCCAGCAGGTGAATCCACAACTCGAATTTTACATTTTGAACACAAAACTGGTTTAAATTAAATCTGCATGCGGCGAGTTAAAACTACACTCAGATGAAAATGATTTTTATTTATTCTGGCAGTACATAAATAGTCTACAACTAGAATTTTATAACAGCACTCTGAATAAGAGAACATTTTTCTTCGAAATATGTCAGCAGATGAAATTAAATCTGTATGCTGCGAATTAAAACTACACTCAGAACATGAAAATGTTTTTTTTTTTAAATCTGGTAGCACATGCAGTCTGCCACAACAATTTTATAACTGCACTTCGAATAAGATAATGTTTTTCTTCGAAATGTGTTTGACAAAAACTGTGAATAGATCTATTTACATCGGCAAATTTTTCTCGAGATCGACTAAAAAAGCACTCGCGATCGACCGGTCGATTGCGACCGACCGTTTGAGCACCCCTGGTCTGGCGAATCTGTATGTCCACCTTTTTCATGCGAGCCAGATCAAGATACACTCGATGAGGGAGACTTCACTTCGACCTCTGCAGCAGGACTCTCTCGACCCATTGGATGGATTCATACTTCTGTCACCCCTGAACACGTTGATCTCCAGATTCCTGCCCACCCGCGTATGGTTTCCTGCCCAGAACATCCACTCCTTTATTTCTCTAAATAGACCCACAAGGGAATTTTTTTCCTCAGGGCCTCCTGTGTGGCCAACTTTAAAAAAAATAACAAAAATGATCCCATCTCTTACAGTGCTTGAAATTTTCAGAACTTGGGTTCTGTGTACTCTGTGATTGGAAGGCCAAAGCACTGCGTGATTTTGACTGCATTTTAAGAATTACACCTAGGTTAGTGGTTAACGAACGGCACAGAAATAGGACGTTTTTAAAAGAATAGCTTGGGGAACCTTGGAACGGTTTACTGTTAACATTGAGATATATTTCACAATGTGGGAAGTAGGGTTAATTTTCAACAGAAGAAAGTAGGGGTATGTCCAAACGTGTCTATAGCAGGAATTGAAATTTTAATTGTAGTAAAAGGAAAAAAAAAACTAAACCAGAAACTTTTATAATTGGGAACGATTGTGTAATGTCCATTCTCTCATGATCTCAAATACTCCATTGGTGGAAACTGCAAGCCCGCCTCGCCTCTCAACTGGAGGGGCAAACCTATATACTAGAGACATCCATTGGAGAACTATATTATAAACTTTATGAGCTACTGGCACTAAAGTCATCTACACTAAGAAGTTCCGACAACCACAACATGGTTTTTTACATTAGTTCCACGGAGGAGGCCTGACGAAAATAATTCCTCTCAGGGGCTATCCTCATTTTTGGGGATGCTGGGTGGAGAGCTTTTTCAGGAAAGGAAGGAGAGGAAGTTCTGGGAAGGAAAAGGCCATAAGGGTGGGTAAGAATCTGGGGGACAGTGTGTTCGGGAGTGACGTATGAATCTATCTAACCACTGCCGTGCAAGGTGATGTTTCAAGAGAGTCCTGATGGAGAGGTCAACTCCCTCAACCAGTCTCTCCCGATCTGGCCTGCCACATAGCTGATAGACGTATCCGCCGCTCAATTCCAGACAAACCCCCTTCACCCTTGCTAGGTCACCAAAAGAGCGAACCACTTTGGTTGACCTATCAAGTAAATGATTCCCGGGGCGGCGGTACACAAAAACCGCCTTCGCTTCTAATTGAAAGAAAAATGTCTATAAGAAAAAATCTCTATAAGAGTATAGTCTTACCGTATATGGGAGATCAGTAGATTTTTCCTTAGAAACTTTTTTCCCTCATTTGTCACAGCAGAAGGTTTGTCCTATTCCGTGTGCAACAAAAATGTGTTTCACCAGTTCCTCGGCTTGCGTGCAAAATGTAACTCATATTAAAATTATTGCAAAATTTTCTTTTCATAATCGTATATATATGTATATATATATATATATATATATATATATTTTTTTTTTTTTTTATTACATTAATTTCACATGGCTTCCATGGTCAGGGTAAGGCTCCCAACTGGCAATCCAAAGATCACGGGTTCAAATCCCAGAGAGAGCAAAAACATTTTATTTGATTTATATCACAATTAATTAATAAGAAATAATTTATTGTATATTCGCGTCACGTTCTGGAGCGGAAGACACTCTCAGCATAGGCGGATTTAGGGGGGGGGGGGCACGGAGGCACGTGCCCCCCCCCCAGACGGTATTTTTGTGTACTGTGGAACTTTGGAGATTCCATCACAGTTCATACATAGAAGCAGAAACTTTCTTTATTAAACACTAGCTGACCCGGCCACGCGTTGCTGTGGCTAATAAAACACTTTGTAAAATCCAACCTTTGTAAACACCGCCGTCTTTGAGTTTATCGCGAAGAGATAGACAGATGCCGCGGAGGACTTTAATTTATAATACGTAGAGATGGTGTGAAAGATTATAATAATGTGAATGAAATGCTTGGGTAACTAACGTATTTAAGTTAATAAGGATTAATACTGTATCCGTCTAAATAACTTTCCAATTATCCCATTGTACGTGACCATTTTTTTAGAAGAATGGGTATAGTAAGCTATCCGTAAAAGATTCATGTGTGCCATCGCGGACTTTTTTGTAGATCTGTAAAAGAGGAATATCCCACCATGCATTGTTTTGTTCTCACATCTACAGACGTACTCACACCTACACCCACTACGCACATCACTTAATATAAATAAGATACTTCAATGAAACATATCATAGGTACCCACCTTGAAATATACTTAATAACTGTAAAAAAATTTCACCACTGTAAATAATGTACTGTTTGTTTCTTCAATAAATAAATAAATAAATATCTCAAATGGATTAGGCAGTGTTTTTGATGAAATCTCCCAAGCGCGGCTTGACTTTTTCCGACACTTCTAACAATTATCGTTATGTTTCAACCAATTTTTACACATCCTTGACAAATTATATACCTAACCTTCCTCACAAAACACTCAATCTATTGGTGAAAACCGCATGAAAATCCGTTCAGTAGTTTTCGAGTTTTTAATTTATCTTCATTATTTTTCACTGTAGAACGCAAATCTGCCGTACCAATACGAATGTTATCAATGATAACTTATCATTATCTGTCTCTCGCTGGTCATCAGTGCGGTTTGCACGTGAGGTAGCTCGTGGCCCATTTGATTGACTTCGACGATCTACGTTAGCTCGTCTTTTCCTTGGCATATTAAAACAGTAAATATAGTTCTCACGCGCTGACAAACTGATGATAGAAGATTTTAAATGGTAACAGAATGACAGGTTACGTTTGACAGTATGACAATATGACAATCAGATTTTTTTTTTGCATTCCAATTCTAGATTACGTTGTGCTTCTGAAAGTAGGTAGAACAGTAGAACTGTTTATATGAGAAAATGAAATTTTTGTTTTTACTATCTTCCTCACAATTTTTTTCATTTTATCTCACTGTTTAAACCTTTCCTGGAATACGACTAACATTTCAAAACCAAAATCACCTAAATCGGTCAAGCCGTTCTCGAGTTTTAGCGAGACAAACGAACACCAATTGATGAGAATAATAAGATAAGAAGATAGAATGGGTATCGTAAGCTATCCGTAAAAGACAGATATATGCCTTCCCGAACTTTTTTGTGGATCTATAAAAGAGGAATATCCCACCACTAATTATTTTGTTATATCCTTAAAGGATTAGGCAACGTTTTCGATGAAAGCTATATATGTATATACCAGCACAAAACACGATTCAAAATCAAATACACCTAGCATCATTTACACACACAACTAAATTTGGTATTAACTCATTACAACATACTGCATATAGACAATATAATGCATTAGGTACCTCATGAAATAAAGCAACCAGCAGCTAACAAAAATATTAATTAAAACGCTTAAAGAATATTTTCTGAAAATGTTTTTAAATGATTCGCTTTAAATGTTTTTAAATATTCGCTCGCCTTTATACATTTATTTTATTTTTATATTTTATGTGTATGGATGTCTCTCAGTATTTCTTAAATCTATATTTTTGACAATGCATCTTTTTTTCAATATGTTGTATTTTTTTTAATGTGTAATATCCATGTATAATATAGGTACTTATATGTGTCTGTCCTTCCCGTAATTAGTTTTTTCTTAACTCATTGGGAATAATGTGTTACTTACCATGTTTTTTGTAATACATTATTATTAATTAAATAAATTAAAAAAATACTTAGAACATGAAGATATAAACATTTATGCAAGAAAGGAATTTTTTTTTGAAATTCAGTGAACTTACAACTTCGCTTTTTCGCGGTCGGCGGCACGGTCAACAAATTGTTCGATTTGATTTGAATGATAAATACGGGTTATCAATCACGTGTCACGACTTGCACATATTCAATACTACACTGGCCCTCTTAGACTCTTGCTTGATTTACCTAAATAAACCAATCCCTTGATCAATATCTTCGGGCCTTTTCTAGGGACAAATATTGTTATCAATCCACAAGTGAACGGAAATGGTTAAAATAGAATAAAGATATAGGAAGTTTATTTGTCTACCATTCACAATATAATAAAAATATAGGAATGCGGGACATGCGGGACGCTTTATACGATTTGCGGGATTATTTTATCAAATATTTCAATGCGGGACTACAACCGCCAATGTGGGATGGTCCCGCAGAATGCGGGACGGTTGGCCGCCTTATCCAACTCTATTTAATGTGTACATTAACGACCTCTTACAAGAGTTGAACGATACACGAATCGGCTGTCATATCTGCGGACAAGGCAGTAATAACATTAATTACGCGGATGACATGGTGCTGCTTGCACCTTCGATTAAAGCGATGAGACGACTTGTGCAAATATGCGAAGAGTACGCAAACTCTCATAACTTGTTGTACAATTCTAAAAAGTCAGTCATCGTCGCTTTCAAACACAATAAGGAGCCACTGAATATTCCTCCAATATATCTAGAAGGAAACGAACTGCTTGTGGCCTCACAGGTTAAGTATCTGGGACATATCCTAACCGAAGACATGAAGGATATAGAAGATATGGAACGACAAAGAAGAGCAATTAATATACGGGCGGGAATGCTCTCAAGGCGGTTCTACCACTGTAGCGATGACGTCAGAAAATTACTCTTCAAGACATACTGCACTGCCTTGTACACATCTGAACTGTGGACGCAATACCCAGCAGCGCAATGGGACAAACTGAGTGTGTGCTACAACAATGCATACAGGCAACTTATGCAACTACCGAGGTTCTGCAGCGCCTCCACGATGTTCGATGGAGGGTGCACTCATTCCCAGCATTACTTCGCCACCGGCTAGCCAGCTTCTGGAGCAGGACACGGAAATCAAACAACATCATTGTCGTGGCTGCATCCGAGTGGCTCAGCTCCCCACTGAATGAGCGATGGATGCAAATGATGAGGCGAACTCCCTGATGGACGATAAAAAACTAATAATTCTTTTTTAAATTTTAATTTCGGTTTAATTTTTGTTTAATTTTATTTTGTCTTTAATTTTGTGATTAATTTTCATTATTATTATTATTTATGTTCGAATTTTATTTTAATTTTTTGCTTTTTATGGTACCTAACCTAATACGCTATCATATTTTATTTCTTTTAGATTTTTATTTACTCTGTAAAATATATTATACTATACTTAATGTAATATGGCAGACTGGGATAGCACTACCCTCCCAGCCCTGCTGGATTAAAAACTTAAATAAAATAAATAAATAAATAAATTTGGACAACTTATATAGCGCTGTTTTTGCGAAAAATCGCCTCAAGAGCGCTGTACAAATTAACATGGATTTTACATTAGAAATTACATAACTTAGGAGGCTAGATAACAACTCGTCTTGCAGCTATCAAGCGCATGGATTGTTGGAATTCTAGCCCCCCAATAAATTAAATTAAATATCTTTTTATACGAACGTATTCTAATTTACTTGTCTCGGGGTAGCCTTATTCCCTAGAGACCGCGTCCCCGGGTGGCGGATAGGGGAATGCCCTCTCGAGCGAGTGTAGCAGCTTGCTCGAAAGGTAGGAGGGAAATAAAATACCTCCCGCGGACCACAAGGCCGGAGAGAAAACTCCGCATCAAACCTCACCTGCGGGCTTCTCCGATATATTCGGAGTAGAGGTCGCTGGATGAGCTATGTGCCCAGGTTGGGGTGCATTGTAGGGATGGCGGCGGAGGAACCTTATGGTCAACGGCGGCTCCCAAGCCCTCCAGGAGGGTTACAACCTTGGCGTCAGGTGGTAACCGGCCGTAAAAATTTATAACCACAACAACCCTCTCCTAAACATGAAAAGTACAAATAAAGTTAAAGGGGGCAATAATATTAGGGCGTACCCCAAAAGCGACGCAAATGCAATGAAACTAAATCATACGAGACTAAATAATACGAATCTAATACATACTAGGGCGTCCCCCCCAAGCGACGATATAAATGACAAGAATTTACTTTCGCACAAGAATGTACAACACCAAATAAGAATTGCGACGTGGAATCTGGGATCCCTTACAGGACGTAGTCAAGAGTTTGCAGAAACCCTTAAAAGAAAAAACATAAATATATGCTGTATACAAGAGACAAGATGGAAGGGATCTAAATCCAGAGACCTAGGTTTAGGGTACCAGTTGGTCTACTATGGCAAAGATAATAAACAGAACGGTGTGGGTATAGTCCTAGACAAGCATTTTAAAAGCCGAATAGTCAACATTGAGAGGAAATCTGATCGCCTCATTACAATGAAGCTTGCAATAGACAACCAACCCATATTAAATATCATCTGTGCCTATGCGCCGCAAGCAGGATGCACAGAATCTGAAAAAGAGACCTTCTGGGAAGGACTGGACGAATCAATAACAAGTATACCTACTGAAGAGTCAAAGCTTCTTCTTGGAGACCTCAATGGACATGTAGGCCAAATCAGCAAAATATATGAAGATTTTCATGGGGGCTTTGGCTTCGGAAATTTAAACAAAGAAGGGGAAAAAATATTAGAATTTGCATCAAGACATAATTTCATACTCATAAATACGTTATTCCAAAAGAGAGAAATACATTTAATAACATATAAAAGTGGTGGAAAGTGTTCACAGATAGATTTCATACTAGCTGACAGGAAAATGAAAGGCGGTTTTAAGGACTGTAAAGTGATACCGGGCGAGTCACTAGCCTCGCAACATCGACTTTTAGTGGCTGTATTTAGACTGCCCAAGCCTATCAGGACACTAGTGGATAAAACACCTAAAATAAAGTGGAAAGAACTGTCAGGCCCAAAAGGAGAATCTCTCAAAAACAGACTGCATGATTACCTAGTGAACGATCGGAATGCCAACTATGAAAATGCAAACTCAATGTGGGCTAAATTTGAAATGCATTGCAAAAATGAAGCGAGGTCCATACTGGGCGTTTCGAAAGGAGGCATAAGTACAGGAAAAGATCCTACATGGTGGAACGAAGAGGTAAAGGAAGCTCTCAAAAACAAGAAAAATCTCTTTAAGGTCTGGCAACGCACTGAGACAGACAATGATCGAGATAAATATATGAAAGCTAAAAAAACTGCTAAAACATGTGTAGCGCAGTCAAGAGCCAAATCACGACAGGAATTCTACAACAACCTTGAGAATGCCGAAACTGATGCAGAAATATTCAGAATAGCCAAAACTAGAAACAAATCAACCCTAGACATCAAAACCAATAAGTATATCAAAAGTAAAAGTCAGACGCTGCTTACTTCAAACGAAGATATCAATCATAGGTGGTTCGAATACTATAAAGAACTTCTAAATGAAGAATATCCAAGTAACAGCTTCAAACCCTCACCTCCAGTCGAGGGCCCGATCCAGGAGATTAGCAGAGATGAAGTCAAGCAAGCCATCAAAAGGATGAAGAATTGTAAAGCTGTAGGGCCCGATGAGATACCGGCAGATCTATGGAAGTCATTAGGAATGGTAGCGATAGAATGGCTCACAAACCTATTTAATAAAATAGGCAGAAGTAAAATTCCTGAGGCGTGGCGGCAAAGCTTCCTTGTACCATTCTATAAAAATAAAGGTGACGTTACACAGTGTGGTAATTACAGGGGCATAAAGTTAACCTCACACACTCTTAAAATCTGGGAACGCATACTGAATAAACGAATATATGATCTTGCCAAAATCACACCAAATCAATTCGGTTTCACCCCATCAAAATCTACGACAGACGCATTACAGGCGGTGAGAATAGTAATGGAAAAATACCGTCTTAATAGGGAAAACTTACACTTCATCTTTATCGACTTAGAAAAAGCTTTCGACCGAGTGCCAAGAAGACTTGTGTGGCAAGCTATGAGAGCTCAGGAACTACCAGAACATTATGTGAACCTCATAGAAGACATGTATAACAATACCCGCACAAGGGTCAGAAGCCCGGTCGGTCTGAGCCAAGAATTCGAGGTTGAGGTGGGAGTTCACCAAGGTTCGGCGCTGAGCCCATTACTGTTCAACTTAGTAATGGATTACATCACCAAAAATATTCAAAAGAAACTACCCTGGAACCTTTTGTATGCAGACGATATCGTACTGATTGCCAAAACTGCGGAAGATCTGCAAAATACCTTGACAGAATGGATAACAGCACTTGAAACATCAGGACTTCGTGTCAGCAGGTCAAAAACGGAGCACTTGGAATGTAATTTCAGCAGTACAGCGAGCAACACTACCGTTTACTATCCAGACAGAATGCCGGTGCCAAAAGTAGAATCCTTCAAATACCTTGGCTCAGTAATAACAAAAGATGCAAATGTAGAAGCCGATGTATCTCACAGAGTAAATGTTGCGTGGCAGAAGTGGCGATCACTCACTGGAGTACTGTGCGATTCAAGCATGCCCATTCGCACAAAAGGCAAAATATACAAAACTGCAGTGAGACCAGCAATGCTGTATGGGGCTGAGTGTTGGACAGTGAAGGAAAATCACGTCCAAAAACTGCACGTTGCAGAAATGAAAATGCTTAGATGGTCAGGTGGGGTTACGAAACTGGACAAAATACGAAACGAACATATAAGGGGTAGTTTCAAGGTAGCCCCCCTTCCTGAAAAACTAACAGAAAGTCGCTTACGGTGGTATGGTCATGTAATGAGAAGAGACAAAGAACACGTGTGCCATAAAGCGCTAGCTATACCTGAAATAAAAAGAGGAAGAGGACGCCCCCCTCTGACATGGTGGACCAGCATGGCAAAAATAGCTCAAAATTTCCCCAATCCAACAACCCAAGACCGGTCGTCTTGGCGCAGATTGATTAGGAGAGCCGACCCCACTTAAAGTGGGAAGTGGCAAAGAAAAAGAAGAAGAAGAAGAAGTATTCTAATTTACTTAACTATGTAGGAGGCTAGGTAACAATTCGTCTTGCAGCTATCAAGCGCATGGATTGTTGGAATTCTAGCCCCCAATAAATTAAATAAAATATCTTTTTATACGTACGTATTCTAATTTACTTAACTATGTAGGAGGCTAGGTAACAACTCGTCTTGCAGCTATCAAGCGCATGGATTATTGGAATTCTTGCCCCCCAATAATACATTTACCTTATGTATTTAGTAATCTACTTAACATCCTTAGTCTAACTTAATCTAACTTAATCTACTTTATCTAACTTAACCTAACTTGATCTCACTCACACATACTCAAAACCTATATTTAATAAATCTGCAGTTCATAACAACAATTGCAAAGAAACCATAAAAATAACATGTAATCAACGCTAACGAAAATGTATATACTCGTTATACACTGTAATAATTGTCACTGTGAACTGTTTATTATTATTGATTGTTGTTTTAAACACCATCTCTTAGGTATTTTAATTTTTCATCTATTACTCCATACGTACGGCAATGGTAGAAACCGAAGGGCGCGGGCTCATTCCCATGACTTCCTAGTCCATGTGCTTAGGAGCGGGGAGGGAGGCGTCTACTAATATCTACAGGAATTCCAAAAACTGAAAAAATCGAACTAATATCTATGAAAACCAAAGTGTTGACGAATATCTACAGCACAAACTGTTGACTAATATCTATGAGAATCAAAGTGTTGACGAATATCTACAGCACTGGCAGAGGTTGGATTTGCAATTATGTGTAGCATATTGGAATAATGTAATATTGCGTATGCAGTTTAAAAAACTTAATTTATGTAAGTGTGTATGTAAAAATTCGTAATATCGGACTATTGGACACATTTAGCTGATTAGTCCAACCTACGCTCTGTGGATATTAGTTCAACCTACGCTCTGTAGATATTAATCAACACTCTGAAGTTCGTAGATATTAGTTCGACATATGAGCTGTAGATATTCGTCAGACATACAGGCTGTAGATATTAGTATCTGGAGTCGCGGGGAGCAGGCGCGGGCGGTTGGCAGCGGGGGCAGCTAGGGATGCAAAGATTCCAGAGGTCATCAGTTGGTTCTCTTCTCTGGAGCGTTTCTTAGAAGGCCGCTTCGGTATCCCACACACCGAAGGGGTCATATAGTCCACAGTCGTAAATACAGCGAATGCGGGCGTAGCTACGAGCAGCGGGGTTGCAGTAAAGGTGCGGGGGGTGCGCAGGGGTACGGCTATGACACCCAACGACCGAACAAATGACCATATCTGGTAAATGTTCGCTACCCATCCTGGGTTTTAAACACTTCGCATCTAATGAATCACGATAATAATTTGCACATATTCTTAAAACTCGTTATACATCCACACTGCTTACCATAAAATTATTTTGAGTTCACATATGTAATGTACACAGAGTAATAAATATTATTTGACACTTTTAAGGTCTCAAAATGATAATTACCCCTCTTATTTAATAAGGGACAACGAGACCGGTCAGAATGCGTCAGGCTGCTCCGAGCGCCTGACGCATCCATTCTTCATTTATGTGACGAGAATGCCAACATTCTTATAAATACTAACAGGAATTATTAGATTCTTGGTCAAATAAAATTATTCATGCAAAACACTTCAATTATCTCAACCAAACGTATGTTGACAAACTTTCGTCAAACAAATGGTTGAGTATTGGAGAGTTGAGCGCAGAAATAGAAGGATTTATGCTTGCCATTCAAGATAGAGTCATTAATACTAAAAATTATAGGAAGCATATAATCAAAGATATAAATCAAATTGATAATTTATGTAGAAAATGTTTGGCTTTTCCGGAAATTATAGAACATATTTTATCGGGATGTTCTATATTAGCGCCGTCTGAGTATACATTTAGGCACAATCAGGTTTTAAAAATAATCCACCAAAGTTTGGTAATTTAACATAACTAGATTGACTGCCGTAATATAGTACCATATTATAAATATGAACCAAATTCATTTTTAGAAAATGAATTTTATAAAATATATTATGATAAAACTATACTAACAGACAGAACAATTAGTCATAATAGACCTGATATAGTTTTACATGACAAAATTTAAAAAAAATAACTTATATCATTGATGTAGCTATTCCAAATTCCTGTAATATTCAAAAAACTGTTTCTGAAAAAATTAGAAAATACACAGATTTAGGAAATGAGATTAAAAGAATTTGGCATTCTCGGACTATAAAAATATTACCATTTGTTATTTCGGCCACTGGCATAATACCTAGGAATCTCATTCAAAATTTAAGCATATTAGATTTATCAAAGAATTTATATATATATATATATATATAAGACAATTTGTCTATTGGTTGTAGTTCTTTATTTGTAATGACAAAATAAATTATGTGTTTCTCTGCTAACAAAGAAACTACATTTAAAGTTTATTTTTCGATTATAAAAACATTATAATACTTATTTTTCTGATATCTTGATTATTTGAATACCTGCTATATAGCTAGTCAAAAACAATCCTCATCTGTTTGTATGTCACCATGAAAACACATCAATGAATTACATTTGACAAGTAATTCATTATTGGAACACGAAGGAATCCCTATGTAATCCCTGGGTAGGTATTCCTTTACATCTTCCCCCTAGGGTTAGAAAATTTCCCTGGAGATTTTCGTTTCTTTCAATACCTTTTTCTTTTTCCTAAACTTCATTTTCTTCTGGTACGGGGGCAGGAATAAGTTTTGTAATATGGAAAAAATTTGACTCCATCTTTCTATGCACTGTATTAATCTTGTATATTGATTGTGATAGTTTATCTTCGATTTTAAATGGCCAAATCCTTAACTCATCTAATTTTCTTCTATTTAGTTTGTGACCATTTTCAACATATACCATATCGCCTATTTTAAAATTATGTATGGTTCTTTTTTTATCAATTAACATTTTATTATATTCATGTGACTTAATTGTTCTTTCTAATGCAAATTTTCTGTCTCTAATCCAGTCATCTGTTTCTTTTTTAAATTTAAGTTCATTTGGTACGAATGAAACATCAGTTCCATCCAATAGGTATCTCGGTGCAAAGCCTGTTATTGAGTGTTCTGTGTTATTATATTTATCAACACAATTATGAGCAATAGTCGTCCATGTTTTAGTTTTTAGATTTTCATTTATCTTGCACCTTATTTTATTAACGGGTGTTTGGTTTAGCCTTTCGTTCAGTCCATTAGAAAACGGTGAATTTACTGCAGTGAAAATTAGTGTGATTGATCTTTCATTTAAAAAAGTTTTAAACTCTTTTGAGTTAATTCCAGGATATTGGTCGGTTAGAACCATGCCAATTTCATTACAATTTGGTACAATATTTATAAGTTTTATAAAGTCCCTTGCACTCTGTGTCTTTGAGGTTAATATATAAGCATATCGAGTAAAATGGTCGAATAAAAGGTGCAAATATTTTTTTGTTGATCGAGAGCCACCAAATCCCCCAATTGTGTCTATTGACACAATTTCAAGTGGTTTTGTGGCAGGGCCTAAGTGCGACATTAAACCATATTTAGCCTGTCCTCTTGTCTTATTTTTTATACATATTTCACACTGTTTGCATAAATCGGTGATATTTCTAGTTAAGTTCTTTGCTGCATAAAGTTTTCCTATTTTCATTTGCATTTGTTTTATACCTATATGACACATATTTTCATGTATTAGTTTTATACATTTTATACTGAGTTCCTCTGACAGTAGTATTTTTTCTTGCTTTCTTACCCTCTTATAATATATATTGTGTTTATATATTAACTTGTTCTTGTGTTTTTTTATATCCACATTTTTTTGTTGATCTGTTAATATATCATTCAATGTTACTTAGTTTATTATTTTTAATTTTTCGTGTACATCTTTATTAGCTTCTAATACTGGGTTTCTGCTCAAGCAATCTGCCTCTAAATTATTCTTTCCTGGTGTATATTTTATTTTGAAATCATATTGTGATAGATAGTAAGATAAATCTCCTAACTCTTCGTCCGTTCTAGATTTAATGTTCAAATTTTCCAATGGTTTGTGGTCGGAATATACTGTAAAAGGTTTGCCTATTAGCCAGTACTACCAGTATCTTATGGCCTCTTTAATAGCTAAGCATTCTAAATATATAGCCTTTTTTGTCTTTTGGGCTTCATTTAATTTTTTAGAGAAATATGCTACAGGTTTTTCCTTTCCATCTGGTTGAGTTTGCTTTAGCACTGCTCCGATACCTTTCAATGATGCATCTGTATATATGTTTATTGATAAGTCTTTATCAAAAATTTCCAAGATTGGTTGTGAACACAATAGTTGTTTAATCTTCTCGAAAGCTCCTTCGCAGTCTATTGACCATATGAATTTTTGGTGCTTTCTTACTAAATTGTGTAGTGGTTCTAAAATTATTGAACTGTTAGGAATGTACTCGTGGTAGAAATTGATTTTTCCTAGAAGTTGTCTAATATTTTTCTGATTCTTTGGTGTAGGGAAATCTCTTATTGAAATTAAGTTATCTCTCACTGGTCTTACTGTATTATCTTGTATTATATGTCCGAGGTATTTTACCGAATTTGTTGCAAATCGACATTTTATGAGTTTAAGTCGAAAACCTTCTTTTTTTATCGCCTTTAAAAGCTGTGATAAATGATTTATGTGCTCGGTATAGGTTTCTGAAAATATTAAAATGTCGTCAATGAAATTTACAGCAAAATCTGTTAACTTGTACTTTCTCAGTATGTTGCTTAGTATTCTTTGAAATATGGCTGGAGAAGTTTTTAAACCGAAGGGTAAACATCTCCATTGGTAGTGGCCTTCCTGGGTTACAAAAGCAGTCTTCTTTCTATCTTCAATTCTCAGGGGAATAGACCAGAACGCAGAATTTATATCCAATGTAGAAAAGTACTTGCAGTTTCTGGTTTTTGTTACAAAGTCCTCAATCAAAGGAAATGGTTGAGCCTGAGGTACCACCATTTTATTTATTTCTCTAAAATCGATACACAATCTTGTTTTTCTATTGTCTTCTTTTTTGAAAGCTAAGGTTACTGGTGCTGCAAAAGGGCTGTATGATTCCTCTATAAGATTTCTTTCAAGCAATTTTCTTATTTGTTCTTCTATCTCTAACTTATCCTCTATTGAACATCTGTAGGGTCTTTTACTGCAATATTTGTCCACAAGTAGATCAATGCGTGCTTCATAATCCTTTACTGTTCCAATATCATATTTATCCTTTGCAAAGCTTGATTTATATTTATCAATAAGTTTATTTATTTCAGATTTTTGTTGACTATTTAAATGACTCAGATCCATTGTAAATTCTTTTTCTTTTGTATGTTCCTTAAAGTTTATAAAGTTCAAGTTCTTTTTATCTTCATTTTCATTAGGATTGTTTTTAAATTGTATTTCCTCTTTCTTCAAGCTTTCTTCAGATTTCTGATCAATTTCCAAATTTTCATTCTGAATCAAATTAAACTCTTTTATAGTATCAAGTCCAATTTGAAATCTCTTCCATCTACAATATAAACATCAATTTTCTTCTCTATATTAAATATCTTAATTTTTATTGTTGTTAAGCCTTTTGTCTTTTTTACACCATTAATTGTTAGTAAGTTTGTATTGTTGTGTATATTTTTTCCTATTTTTATTCATATTTTTATTAATTTAGAATTTATTAAGGAAACATTAGATCCGGAATCATATATACCAAATATATCTAATTTTCCTTCTAATGTTAGTTTTACTTTAATTAATGGTGTATTTATTCGTTTTTTGACTCATTATCACTCAATTCAACACACATATATATATAGGTTTATGTTACGGCATTTAGTGGCTTAAAGCGTCCTTTAATTACCGGAACTTCTTGATCATTTCGACTTACTGGCTCATTTGGGCACTTAGTGGCTCATCGTTTTTTTTTTTTTAAGTCCATCATATCAAACTCGATGAGACGAGTCGAACGGTGTAAAAAAAATATTTGAGTGAATAAATGACATTTATACGTGGACCGTTAATGCTCCGGAATGCGTTTTTTATCAGTAAATATTCATCAATACTTAGAACATCAACTGGGTACACTTTTTATCGCATCTATAACCATCACGGCATGCGACGTTGCCGGATGTTCTCGTCATACAATATCATTCAAACTCCAAGTCGTTTATCAATGCTTTGCGATATTGAACTCAATGGTTAAATTCCTCAAAATCTATTATCGCATGACATTGCTATGTCAGATTGAATCTTTTGCAATATGTTATATGTTTGCCGGTATGTTATGTTGTATTCTATCTACATAGGTAGCCAGACTGTCAAGCGCTCGCTGTGGACTGTTAGAATAAGGCGGCCAACTTTTTTAAAATATCAATGCGGGACATAGTGGCGTAGGGTGTCGACGGGGGGGGGGGGGGGGAGGAGTACGTTATAAATTTTCTCTCACGAAAATCCAGAATTTTGCTCATATAAACTACAATCACAACATGAAAATGGTTTCTCTTTAATTCCGGCACGCATACGTGGTCTGTAACTAGAATTTTATGACTGCACTTCAAATAAGATAAATGTGTCACCAGATGAATCCACAACACAAACTTTACATTCTGAAAACAAAACTGTTTCAAATTAAATCTGTAGGTATTCGGCGAATTAAAACTACACTCAGAACATGAAAATAGTTTTTGTTTGATTCTGGCAGTACTTACATAGCCCTAGTGGCGTAACTAGGTACGAAAATAACACCGTATTCAATATTTTTGTGACAATATCCTTATTAATTTTTTTCCACGGTCGGGTGTCACCTCCCGTCGGGTGTAGGGTCACCACCCCGTCGGGTGACACCCGGGGCGGTCCTCCCCCCCTCGCTACACTACTGCATAGTCCGCAACTATAATTTTATACCTGTACTTCGAATAAGAGAATGTTATCCTTTGAATTTTTTTTTTTAAGTGTCGGTTACCCGGGCGTTTATTAACATCAATAGTTATTTACATATATGTGCGCTACCCGACTCACTAGACAATATCTGTTCTGAACCGGGTAGCAGTATATCTATAATGACATATATCATAAAGATTAAAGCAAAAACATACAAAAATAATAAATAAAAATACAAAGTACAAAAGAAAAACTTAAATAATAATAATACAAAGTAAAAAAAATAACATAAATAAAAATACAAAAGATTAAATACATGTAGGATTACAAAAGATTTTTTAAATATTTATATTGAGGGATCAGTAGGATTTATAGGTTCAATTAGAAATGCCACAGAGCCGAACCCTCTGATATGAAAATATCTGGAGTCGGTGAATTATATTCCCATTTGGTCTCTAGTGGGTTGACATGTTGTTCTTGTATTGTTTTGTATTTATAATACTTATATAGTGCAATTGCATAACGTGGATTCACTAGATGATCATTTGGGGAAGTGTATGAAAGGGTTTAGTTTTTCCTTCTTTTTTTTTTTTTTTTTTGGGGGAAAATTTAACCCGGACATTTAAATCTGGTGCGTAAAAATCTAAATATAAAAAAAATTACAAACATATGTAAAGTAATTAAACATTTTCAGTATGAAAGTTCTTTTTTTAAAATTTTAATATACGGGTGTTAAGGGACGTGCTTGACTTACTTTAACCAGTGATTCCTGACATTATTTGGAGTAAAAAATGTAAATGAAATTTTGGTCTCCGGTGACATTTTTGATGTTTTATTTTTTCTACAAAAACATAAAAAAATTATAGATTTTGGATAGTTGGAGGCGGGGTGAGGGGTTGGTCGGTTACTCGGCTGAGTGACCAGTGACGCCATGTGGAAGAATTTTTTTTGTTTGAATTTGAAGAAAAAAAAATGAAAAAAAAAAATCATCAAAAAAGTCACCGGAGACCAAAATTTCATTTACATTTTTAACTCCAAATAATGTCAGGAATCACTGGTTAAAGTAAGTAAGTACGTCCCTAAACACCTTTTGTGTTTAAATAACAATATACAACGTATAAAAAATAAATAGGTCATCAGATGAATCAAGTTAAAATTTTACATTGTGAACCCAAAACTGGTTTAAATTAAATCTGCATGCGGCGCATTAAAACTACACTCAGAACATGAAAATGGTTACTCATTGTTCATTGATTCTGGCAGCACATACAACTGCAAATAGAATTTTATAACTGCACTTCGAATAAGAGTTCCGTCGAAATATTTCATCAGATGAATCCAACTGGAATTTAATATTCTGAACACAAAACTGGTTATTTATAATTAAGAATATCTGTATGCGGCGCATTAAAACTATACTCAGAACATGAAAGAAAGAAAGTAAGTTTTGTAAGAAAAGAAATTCTTTTTGAAAATCAGTGAATTACAACTTCGGTTTTACGCGGTCGGCGTTTCGCGGTCAACAAATTGTTTGATTTGATTTAAATGCCAAGTACGGATTATCAATTACGTATCACGGGTTGCACTTATTCAATACTACACTGGCGCTCTTTGACTTACCTAAATAATCCCATAAATATACTAATCCCACGGACATATGAATATATCTGGACCTGCCCTAAGTGATAAAAACGTATTATTTCCCCCTCCACATGGCGCCGGCTGTAGCTCCTCCTTGGAACCGGCTCGCTCCATGGGGAGGGGATATAGCCTCGCTTGAATCTAAAATGTGTGACGTCATCATTCTTGCCGTGAACAGCGAGAAGCTGACATCCATACATTTAACGAAATAACGGCAGCTTGTGCTATACAATATATCTACATATCAATATGCACATAGCGAATGTGGGCGGTACTCCAATGTGCTCGTCGCTGGTTACAGGGGTAAGTAAATTATGAAACATTTGTAAAAGTGTTTTAACTAAACACGGCAAGAAAATATTGATATGTGTATTGGCGCGAGTCTTTTTGGGGCGAGCATTTGGCCTTAGCAAATAAGTTTTGAACGTGGCAAGCAATTCGCGCTCCCATGTAAAAAGGTCTATTCATTCAAAGCAGATTTTGCTTTTAAGAACTAAATGGTGATATTGTAATGCGAGATGCCTATATACTGTCAGATTGATTGTTCAACGAATGACAGTCATCTTTCCCCTCTTGCTCTCCATAGTTTGGTTTTACCCCTCATCTGTAACTGCTTGTCTATCCATTTGGATGTCTATGACTAATCCCAATAAACCAATTCAAAAAGTCTAGGGACAAATATTGTCATCAACTTAACCACAGATGAACGGAAATGGTTAAAATAGAGTAAGCATAGAGAAAGTTTATTTGTCGACCGTAGACAATATTACAAAAATATAGGAATGCGGGACATGCGGGACGCTTTAGACGAATTGCGGGACTATTTCATTAAATATTTCAATGCGGGACAACAGCCGTCAATGCGGGACGGTCCCGCAGAATGCGGGACGGTTGGCCGCCTTATGTTAGAAGAACAGACATAATATTATAATATTTAGCGGCTATTCGCGCGGTTTTTTAAAATTGAAGATTGATTTACGAATTGCTTTTATAATATCGTTATTAAATTTGTGTTAATTGTTTTTGTGTTTATTACAAGGTTTATATTATTACGTATTTTAATAAACATTTATGTAGTTTTTTCTTTAATAAATAAAATATTTGCTACGTAATTATGTATTTGTCTTTTGCGTTCCGAAAGCATAGTCAGTTGTAATGTAATGATATCTATACAGGGTTTTCTAAAAATTTCAGAAATATATTAGGTACTCATGTTATATGTTTTTTCATACAGTTATATTATTATTTTTAAATGTTTTTTTAGTAGAACGTAATTTTTATAATGGATTATATTATCATATTTAAGAAATCTAAGAAGTTTTTCATTTAAAAAAATGCTCTGTACTTAGGGAACGTACCCATACTACGTGACACGTTTAGGGGGGGGGGGGGGTCTTCAAAATGTCACGCTCCATACAAATGAGCGGCGGGTTGCTTAGGATTTTTGTCACCGGGGGGGGGGGGGGGGGGGTTAAAAATTGCAAAAAGTTGGTCACGTAGTATGGGTACGTCCCCTTAGGTAATTACTTTACGCGTGACTATTTTTCAAAAGCATTGTCTCTAGTTGTATTGTAGTAATCAAAAGGTGTTTTATTGTTGTTTTGGTGTATTTTATAAAAAAAAATTATGAAAAAAAAAACAATAATTTAAAAATAAATTACAATATACGGCAATATACGGGTATGGATACCGCCGCCCCGGGAACCATTACTGTATAACCAACACCTCTGCAAGCAGTTTGCTACGTTTGGTGCCCGGGTTCATGGTATCAGGTTTGTCCAGGACATGGTGGCGGATAGGTCTGCCCTGCTGCGTGGCGGGCCGGATAAGAGAGTTTGGTTGAGGGAGGCCTTTTGTCCTTTCCAGCCGGACTCTCTCGACCCATCGCCTTGCACCGCATTTGGAGGGATGGAGTTTTAGGTCCGTTTATTTTTATTTTATAATATAATAATGTAAGTTTTGTTTATTATTATATAATATGTTAATGTATTGTTTTTTATAATATAATATAATAAAGTATTGTTTATTGTAATTCAAAACTATATGTATAAGTATCTACCATAAACCATAAAGGTACCATATGGTACCTATATACCTAGGTACCGAATGCGTGACGCATAGTATTTAACTCATGTGCACCTATTTAACTCAATGCATAGCAGACGAATAGTATAAGAAGTCGGGGCAGACATGACACGATTAAGTGAATCAGAAACTTGATTCAGGCCATGTCAAGGGTCAAAATAATAGAAGAGTATTTATGAGACGATGAATGAATGTGAATGAGGCAAAGAGTGAGTGTCAATACGAGGTTTACACCAGTCTTACATTCTATGCCGATATCTCTCTCCCAATTCTCATAAAATATGGTTTTACCACACATCGCCTGAGGGATCTCATTTCGACAGCATTTAGTTTATTTTCATTCTTCCTCTGCCAGTTTCATGCCTCACTGCCATACATCAGGGTAGGCACCAGGACTCCATTGTGGACTGCTAGAACGGCATTCAGTCCTTCATTAATGGAGTTACCTGCAATTACCCTTCTTTCAGCCTTCCCATCTCTCGTAAACATACTACCCAGATTCACAACACTCATCCACCTGCTCCAAGTAACTAAGAGTAACTAACTAACTAACTAACTAACCATCACGCCGTTTCCCCGCAGGGGTAGGCAGAGAGGACGGACCGCCAAACAACTCGGTCTTGGCACACACTCTTTGCCTCGCTCACATTCATACATCGTCTCATACATTTTCTTATATTATTCTGAATTTTGACATGACCCGACTCAAGTATCTGATTCACTTGATCGTGCCATGTCTTCCTCGGGCGTCCCCGATTTCTTCTAAGAGTACCTATTGAAAAATAGGAAATTATAATTGCTCTTGAAAAGAGAAACGTCTTCGCGGCCTGTTTCATACAAAATTTAGTTCTGGATTTACAGTTAAGATACCAAATTATTTCATTACAGAACTTCCTCTTCTTCTTTTCCCTAAAAAACCCTCCACACAGCATCCCCAAAGATGACAAAGACGCTGAGGGATTTTTTATCAGGTGTAGTGCTAATGCGAGAAAAAATACAATTTAACCAATTAATATTATTACATACTAAACTCTCCCGATCCGGCCGGCCACGCAGTAGATGGGCGAACGCATTCGCTGAAAAGAACTAAAAAAAAATCACCCGTTGAACCCAGGCACCCCTATATAATTCAGGTTAGTTCTCCCTCAATCAGTCCTGATCCGGCCCGCCACGCAGTAGATGGGCGAACGCATTCACCGAAAGACCTAGACTAACCTCACCGGATGAACCCGGGCACCCTTGCTAAGTCACCAACAGTAACGAACCACTTGGGGTGACGTATGACAGAGGTGTTGGTTATTCAAAAATGGTTCCCGGGGCGGCGGTACCCATACCCGTCTCCCAACCTTAAGGTATAGGTTAAGTGGTTCGCTACATTTGGTGACATAGCCGGGGTGCCCAGGTTTTTGAGGTGAGGTTTGTGCTGGTCTTGACAGTGAATGCGTCTGCCCACTAGCTGCATGGCAGGCCGGATCGGGAGAGAATGATTGAGGGAGTCCATTGACTTCTTCAAGCTGCATTCTCTCGAACCGTCGCCTTGCATCGCAGCGGGAGGGATGGATTCATACGTCCGTCACTTCTGGACACACTGACCCCCAGATTCCTACCCCCTAATACCTTTTCCTTCTCAGAACTTCCTTTCCTTCCTCTCCCAAAAAGTCTCACCGTCGTTATTACGCGGGGCTCTAAAGGGGGGGGGGGGTCGGAAAAATACGAAATATCCCAAGGGGGGGGGGGATATAATGGGATATCACGTGTATTTATTTTTTGTCGAACGCATGATAATATTCTGAAAATTCACCATACCGTGTACTAAAAGAATACATGTGATTTTGGGAATGGGGGGGGGGGGGTAGTCTTAAACCTCACCACATATCACCGGTGGGGAAGGGGTTAAAAAGTTGCTAAAAAACATCACGTGATTATTGGACGACCCCAAAAGAAAAGGGATAAAGGGTGGGTAGGAATCTGGAGGTCGGTGTGTCCAGGAATCTATCACTTCCACTGCAGTGCAAGGCTATTTTCCGAGAAAGTACGGCTGGAAAAAATCAAAGGGACTCCTCAACACTCTCTCCCAATCCGGCCTGCCATGCAGCTGGTGCATCCGCCGCCAATACCCGGACAATCCTCACCCCATGAACCTGGGCACCCCTACTAAGTCACCAAACGTAGCGAACCACTTGGGGTGACCTATGACAGAGGTATTGGTTATCCAAAAAACGGTTCCCGGGGCGACGGTACCCATACCCACCTCCCAAATCTTAATCTTGAAGGCGACCTTTTGATATTTCCAGATGGATTTTCTCGAAATAACGCCATGCACCGCAGTGGGAGGGATGGATTCATCCGTCCATCACTCCTAGACACACAAACCCCCAGATTCCTACCCACCCTTCATACCCCTTTCCTTCCCCGGACTTCCTTTTCTTCTTTTCATAAAAAGAAGCCCTCCACACAGCATCTTCAAAGATGACAAAGGTAGGCACTGAGAGATTTTTTCTCAGGTGGAAGTAATGGCACGATCAAGTGAATCAGATACTTGAGTCGGGCCATGTCAAAAGTCAGAATAATAGAAGAGAATGTATGATACGATGTATGAATGAGAGTGAGGCAAAGAGTGTGTGCCAAGACCGAGTTGTTTTGCGGTCCGTCCTCTCTGCCTACCCCTGCGGGGAAACGGCGTGATGGTTAGTTAGTTAGTTTCTTTTAGATCGATTTTATCCATATAGATTGGAGGTGACAACTTAAAGAAGCGTTCGAATCAATGAACAAAGTAAATTATGAAAATATTTTTCTAATAAGTTTATTCATAATTTTTCGAAAACGCTAATAAAACTAAGATAAAATAATTACGTAGCAAATAAAAGAAACTACACCAATATGTATTTAAATACCTAATTTTATTTATGATAAGTATAAAATAAACCTTAACACAAAAAAAAAACAACCGTAAACACCAAATAAATAACAATATTAATTAGCAAATCATACTCCAATTTAAAAAAAACGCGCCAATAATCAAAACTGACGTCCCGCCCGCCCGCAGTTCACGCACACTTACGATAGTCAAAACAATGATATATTATACTGCGCACGCACACATAGTTGCAATCCGCCGCGGCCGGCTGGAAACCCCACCTCCCCCCGTTCCGCAATCTCTACACTGACTAGGTTATTATGTTGTACTGAGAGGGTATCGGCTCCTTTAATCAATTAGTAAACCAGTAGGTATTGTTTATTATAATATTTATTATTATTTTATAATATAATTTAATAATGTAAGTTTTGTTTATTATTATATAATATGTTAATGTATTGTTTTTTATAATATAATATAATAAAGTATTGTTTATTGTAATTCAAAACTATATGTATAGGTATCTACCATGCCTCTTTGCCTCACTCACATTCATACATCGTCTCATACATTCTCTTCTATTATTCTGACTTTTGACACGGCCCGACTCAAGTATCTGATTCACTTGATCGTGCCATGTCTTCCTCGGGCGTCCCCGACTTCTTCTAAGAGTATTATAATTGCTCTTGAAAAGAGAAACGTCTTCGCGGCCTATTTCATACAAAATTTAGTTCTGGATTTACGGTTAAGATACCAAATTATTTCATTACAGAACTTCCTCTTCTTCCTTTCCCTAAAAAAACCCTCCACACAGCATCCCCAAAGATGACAAAGACACTGAGGGATTTTTTATCATATGATAGCAACTAAGTATAATAATAATTTAATAATGAGCAAAATTAAGAAAGGGACCCTCAGATGGTTTGGGCACGTAGAGCGAATGAGCGAAGAAAGTAGTGTAAAAAGAATATATGATGCAAATGTGAATGGTAGAAGAAGTCGGGGACGCCCGAGGAAGACATAGCACGATCAAGTGAATCAGATACTTGAGTCGGGCCGTGTCAAAAGTCAGAATAATAGAAGAGAATGTATGATACGATGTATGAATGTGAGTGAGGCAAAGAGTGTGTGCCAAGACTGCCAAGACCGAGTTGTTTGGCGGTCCGTCCTCTCTGCCTACCCCTGCGGGGAAACGGCGTGATGGTTAGTTAGTTAGTTAGTTTCTTTTAGATCGATTTTATCCATATAGATCGGAGGTGACAACTTAAAGAAACGTACGAATCAATGAATAAAGTAAATTGTGTAATATATTTCTAATAAGTTTATTCATAATTTTTCGAAAACACTACTAAAACTAAGATAAAATAATTATGTAGCAAATAAAAGAAACTACACCAATATGTATTTAAATACCTAATTTTATTTATGATAATAATAAAATAAACCTTAACACAAAAAAACAACCGTTAACACCAAATAAATAACAATATTAATTAGAAAATCATACTCCAATTTTAAAAAAACGCGCCAATAATCAAAAACGGCCGCTAGAAATGATAAATATGTGTGAATAATCAACAAGCAACATCCAAACTGTTCTGTCAACCTACCTACATATGTGACTATATTGGTAACATTAAACTTGGCAACGTAGCGTGATGCGGTAAGTGTGTTCTTAAAATAGATCAACGAATGCACGTTATTTAAAGATATATTTTTTTAATAAATAAACATAATTTTTGATTACATATTATAGCTGACCATATTTTTGACAAAATTTAAAAGACAGCATGTTGGTACTTCATCTACGTAAGTATATATTACATGCGAAAGAATGAGCTACTTAAGTGGCTTCTTCTAAGATGAGCCACAAAATGTGGTATGACATCAAAGCGTCCCTTAATTACCGGAACTTCTTGATCATTTCGACTTACTGGCTCATTTGGGCACTTAGTGGCTCATTGTTTTTTTTTTTAAGTCCATCATATCAAACTCGATGAGACGAGTCGAACGGTGTAAAAAAAATATTTGAGTGAATAAATGACATTTTTACGTGGACCGTTAATGCTCCGGAATGCGTTTTTTATCAGTAAATATTCATCAATACTTAGAACATCAACTGGGTACACTTTTTATCGCATCTATAACCATCACGGCATGCGACGTTGCCGGATGTTCTCGTCATACAATATCATTCAAACTCCAAGTCGTTTATCAATGCTTTGCGATATTGAACTCAATGGTTAAATTCCTCAAAATCTATTATCGCATGACATTGCTATGTCAGATTGAATCTTTTGCGATATGTTATATGTTTGCCGGTATGTTATGTTGTATTCTATCTACATAGGTAGCCAGACTGTCAAGCGCTCGCTGTGGACTGTTAGTTAGAAGAACAGACATTATATTATACGAGTAATATTTAGCGGCAATTCGCGCGCTTTTTTTAAAATTGAAGATTGATTTACGAATTGCTTTTATAATATCGTTATTAATTTTGTGTTAATTGTTGTTTTTGTGTTTATTACAAGGTTGATATTATTACGTATTTTAATACACATTTATGTAGTTTTTTCTTTAATAAATAAAATATTTGCTACGTCATTATGTATTTGTCTTTTGCGTTCCGAAAGCATAGTCAGTTGTAATGTAATGATATCTATACAGGGTTTTCTAAAAATTTCAGAAATATATTAGGTACTCATGTAATATGTTTTTTCATACAGTTATATTATTTTTTTTAAATGTTTTTTTAGTAGAACGTAATTTTTATAATGGATTATATTATCATATTTAAGAAATCTAACAAGTTTTTCATTTTAAAAAATGTTCTGTACCTAGGTAATTACTTTACGCGTGACAATTTTTCAAAAGCATTGTCTCTAGTTGTATTGAAGTAATTGAAATATGTTTTATTGTTGTTTTGGTGTATTTTATAAAAAAAGTTATGAACAAAAATAAACAATAATTTAAAAATAAATTACAATATACGATATACGGCCTACATAGTCCAGGAGTAAGACCCTTGACTCGCAAACCGCAGGTCTCAAATATTTATTATTTATTTGATTAATTTGTGTTATTTCACAATTAATTCATTTTAAATAATAAATAGTATATTTGCGGCACGTTCCAGAGTGGAAGATACTATCAATATCGCCCTGGTGTAAGTAAGACCACCATTCAAAATTGAAACGTTGCTTGAAAATGGCTTTGGCCGTGTTTGGTGACCAGATCTGAATCGCCAGGTACTTCCCAACCTTCCTCTTCCCCACCTCCTTCCTCTCCCCACTACCTTCAGCCTCACAACATACCCCAATTGGGGATTCCATGGTGTCACTGGCTCCAGACGGGAGCAGTTGAGATTCTTATGCGGTATTCACTGTAAAAAAAACTCCACACAGGAGGCCCTTAAGAAAACGATTTCCCTCAAGGCCTATGTCATCTAAGATGCTGTGTGGAGGGTCTTTTTGAGGAGAAGAGGGAGTTAACATTGGTCTTGAAGAGACCCATGTTGTAGGAAGGGGAAAACCCAGAGGCCGGCAAATCGTTCCATAGCCGAGCTGTTGAGCACAAAAACGAATCGAAGAAGCGACCAATTTTGAATTTGATTTTGAATTTGATTTTGAATTTGATTTTGAATTTGATTTTGGATTTGATTTTTTATTTAGGGTAGGGTTCAAAAATCTTGATTATTTTGTTTTTACATGAATATCGCACAACGTAGTGGATAAGGGAAGGAGATAGGGAAGAGGAAGGTTGGGAAGTTCCTGACTATTCAGATCTGGTCACCAAACACGGCTAAAGCCATATCAAGCAACATTTCAATTCTGAATGGTGGTCTTACACCAGGGCGATGCTGAGAGTATCTTCCACTCTGGAAAGTGCTGCAAATATAAAATATATGTATTATTTTTAATAAATAAATTGTCAAATAACACAAATTATAATCCCGCGACCTTCGGAGTGCGAGTCAAGAGCCTTACCGCTGGACTACGCCGATAAATATACAATAGACTAATCATACCTAAGATGACTTGAGTAAGGACTAATTGTAAACGAGGTATTCCAATTTGGGAAGCGGGTATGGGTACCGCCGCCCCGGGAACCATTACTGTATAACCAACACCTCTGCAAGCAGTTTGCTACGTTTGGTGACTAAGCAGGGGTGCCCGGGTTCATGGTATCAGGTTTGTCCAGGACGTGGCGGCGGATAGGTCTGCCCTGCTGCGTGGCGGGCCGGATAAGAGAGTTTGGTTGAGGGAGGCCTTTTGTCCTTTCCAGCCGGATTCTCTCGACCCATCGCCTTGCACCGCATTTGGACGGATGGAATTTTAGGTCCGTCACTCCTAGGACACATTGACCCCAGATTCCTATCCACCCTACATACCTTATTCCTTCCCAGAACTTCCTATCCTTCCCTTCCTTAAAAAGACCCTCCACACAGCATCCCCTTAGATGACATAGGCCCTGAGGGAAATTATTTTTCTCAGGGCCTCCTATGTGGAGCTACTGTAAAAAATTGATATTGCGATATTCAAAACAATGATATTATACTGCGCACGCACACATAGTTGCAATCCGCCGGCCGGAAACCCCACCTCCCCCCGTTCCGCAGTCCCTAGACCTTACCAGCACGTGATAATACATTGTGATTAATAACAACAAAATCATAATTCCCGTAGTATCCTGATCCAGTAAGAAGTAGCTTGACAATGTTGATCCACCTTTAACACCGTATAACTTGGCTTTGGTGGAATACATCTGTATGAATTGGCAACAACGTTACTACAAATACCAAGGTTGCCAGTTTTTCGGTAAAAGTTTTTGATATATTGCACATAAAATTTTCGAACTTTGTATGGAAATCATACGCAACTTTTTTGTTGATCTGTTCAAATTCCCATACGTTGCGGATCCAGCCAATTCCCCGTACGCATTTGATCCGCTCGTTGATAATCAAAGATGGCTGAAAAAGGAAGCCTTCTGATTGGTCGTGTTGGGCGTGGTGTGTTGTGAACGAAGCCTTCTCATTGGTTGGCAGATATGGAAGGCACCTACTAAAAAAAGGTATCCAATTGTTCAGCTAAATTTTTCCAACGGTTGTGAAGATTATATACTCTTCTACATTCTCCACAAAATATTATTGACATTTCTTGTTCACGCCCCCCTACATGGAGAAAAATGATTTGAGAATTTATTCGGAAATCTTGTCTTTTTATTCGGAATTACTGTTAAAAAATGGACTGCAGTTGTTACGAATGAATTAACAGGAAACGGAGTCCTAATAGATATTCGGACCTATCAAAAACTTTACGAATATATTATCATGATATCTCGCAATTTCAACTCTTGTCTGCATGACAATACTAATATTTTTGCTTTAAAATTACGAATATCTAAGAGTGATTCATGATATTTTGGCAGTAGTTAGTATTTTCTAACTAACTAATTATAACGCCGTTTCCGCAGGGGTAGGCAGAGATGCTTCGTTCACATTCATACAAGTCTCATACGAACCATTTATTGGATAACAAACACCTCTCTCATACGTCATCTCAAGTGGTTCGATACTTTTGGTGACTGAGCAGGGATGCCTGGGTTCAAGGGGTGATAATTTGGGAGGCGGGAATGAGTGCCGCCACCCCGGGAACCTTTATTCGATAACCAACACCTCTGCCATAGGTCACCCCAAGTGGTTCGCTACGTTTGGTGATTTAACAGGGGTGCCCGGGTTCATGGGGTGAGGTTTGTCTAGGTCTTGGAGGCGGATGACAAGGACACACTGAACGCCAGATTCCCACCCACCCCTTAAACCGTTTTCCTTCCCAGAAATCTCCTTTCCTAAAAAAAAACCCTCCACACATCATCCCCAAAGATGACATAGGCCCTGAGGGAAATTATTTTCCTCGGGGCCTCCTGTGTGGAGCTCATGTAGAAAAAAAAAGCGTTGCATTACGGTCTTGGCTATGAATTCGGAAGTTCAAATTGTGGCGTGCACAAGTAAATTTTATTTTGATAATATATGTATAATTCATACGTCACCTCATGGTTCGCTACTTTTGGTGACTTAGCAGGAGTGCCCGGGTTCAAGGATTGAGATTTGTCTAGGTCGTTTTACAAGTTGACTTGAGTTGTATTTTTCATGTTGTTCCTATACACTACATTATGTTAGGCAAAAGCCGAAAGGCGTTAATATTATATTTTTATATAAAAATATTGTTAATAAATAATAAATAAATAATGTTTGGTGACTTAATAGTGGTGCCCGAGTTCAGAAAGTGAAGTTTGTCTAGATCTTTGCGGAGAATATGTTTGCCCAACTACTGCGTGGCGAACCGGATCGGTAGAGACTGATTGAGGGAGACCTTACCGTGAACTCTCCAGTCGGACTCTCCTTACACCACAGTGGGAGGGATCGATTCATAGTCTGTCACTGACACATTCACCCCCGGATTCCTATCCACCTCTCATACCTTTTTCCTTCCCAGAACTTTCACTCCTTCCCTTCCTTAAAAATACCCTCCACACAGCATCCTCTAACATGATATATTCCCTGAAGAAAAATTATTTATCTCAGGGCCTCCTGTAAAGAAAGAGAACTACGAATCGATTTCAAAAAGCCACAACACCAGCGTAGAAATTTTTACAGTGAGAAAACAATACAACCTAAAGGATAATATCTCATTAGTATTCAAGCGTATGAAAACACACAACTTTTGAATAAAAAATACATGTTCTGTTTGTAGAATGCCAGTTTACTCCCTCTCCGAATTTTTTTTTTATAATACTTACATTACTAAACAACCTTTAGGCGAGTAATTCTAAGGCAAGGTTAAGTGGAATATGGAGGACTGTTTTTTTTTAAATCGAAGTGGACGGGGAATATTACTTGTATATGGGACGGGGTAAATGAAATACAGTTTACAAACCAATAATTTTATTTAGTTTTTAGAGACATAAATATTAGTTTGAAAAAATGAAAAATACTTTTTTATGAAATAATCCCTTGAAAAGAAGTTTACAGATTAAATTAGTCTCAATAAAATAACTAATAATGTGCAATAAAAGTACCGATAAAGTATAATAAAATATTACCCAATCAAATACGAGTAATGCAATTATTTATTAATTTATTTACGCCTATTTAGGCTTTTACATACATATATATAACAATATTAACAAAATTATACTAGTAAATTGTGCAGGAAACTACTGTTTAAAACACTTGCACAAAAATAAATACAAAGTAAAAATATTAGGTATTGAATTTAAACCACACAGTATATAGGTACAAAATATAATAAATCTGAAATAGTTTTTTTTCTTTCAGCCGACAAAATACTGCCAATGAGTTAGTCAATTTTAATAGCTTTATCAAAGTATTATTCTCTTATCTGCATCTGATTCACTTGATCGTGCCATGTCTTCCTCGGGCGTCCCCGACTTCTTCTACCATTCACATTCGCGTTGTATATTCTTCTTACACTCCTTTCTTCGTTCATTCGCTCTACATGCCCAAACCATCTGAGGGTCCCTTTCTTAATCCTACTCATTATGCTTACATCAGCCTTACATTCTTTGCGGATATCCACATTTCTCACACGATCATAGATTGTTTTACCACACATACGTCTCAGGGATCTCATTTCAACAGCATTCAGTTTACTTTCATATGTAAAATAAGATTCGATTAAACACAATAAAATGAATTGATTGATAATGAATTGAAAGTAGTGTAAGAAGAATATACGACGCGAATGTGAATGGTAGAAGAAGTCGGGGACGCCCGAGGAAGACATGGCACGATCAAGTGAATCAGATACTTGAATCGGGTCATGTCAAAAGCCAGAATAATAGAAGAGAATGTATGAGACGATGTATGAATGTGAGTGAGGCAAAGAGTGTGTGCCAAGACCGAGTTGTTTAGCGGTCCGTCCTCTCTGCCTACCCCTGCGGGGAAACGGCGTGATGGTTAGTTAGTTAGTTAGTTAGTTAAAATGAACGATTTTTCCTTAAAAATTCTAGATAACTACCAAACAAAATTAACACCCAAGTTTTGGTTTAGGTAAAAAAAAAACAAAAAATTGGTCAACAAACAAAAGTTAAGGTACCTGCGGTCGTACCAGCAGGTCGCCGGGCTGCTCTTATTAGTAATTTTTTTAAAATATTATACATAATAAATATAATAATTTTACTTTAATTTATTTTTGTAAATATTATTGACATAAGTATTTAACTGCTCCCAGGAGCGTTTATGTAGTTTTGGTTCGTTTTTCAAAACATTCAAGCACATTGCTTTGCCTGGATTTATTTTCGGTAAACTTTGGGGATCATTGGAAACGGTTAATACGCACTTTTTTTTTAAATATCTTTTGATTCACCTTAATTACATTAAAAGACAACTATTTGCATTGGGGGAAGTGGAAAATATTTCATTCTAAATTTCGACTACGTAAAATTAAAATTAGCTTTCATTCTGTGAAACGAGACCGTCCATTTTCAAACATTATTTTCAAATGTCATTTTTTTGTAATGTTGGTATTTTTGTTACTGTACGAAAAGATGCTAGAGCAAATCGTAGCAGACTTCATGGGAATTCGGCTCGTAAAACCAACGGCTAGAGACAAAATCGCGCGGGAGTTTTTTAATGTTATAAAACTGAAATTCCGCCTAATTAGTAGGTACTTACCAAATACACATGTATTGCGTGCGTTGATTAAAATTTATTAGCTTAAATTTTTTTTTACTTTAAAATTTTATTTTTATAAGTCAACTATTTCTGCGATGTTGAGCGGCTACGTACGCTAATTTTATGTGATATGGTTAGTGATACAAAAGAAAGTGCCCCTTTATAACGCCTACTCGCGTCACGGCAAAAAAACATCCCAGTTTTCAAGTAGTTTAGCGGCTACGCTAGGTTTGTGTAACATGGTTTGTGATAGAAAAGAAAGTGCCCCCCTTCGTAGCGCCTACTTGCATCACGGCAAAAAAACATCCCAGTTTTCAAGTAGTTTAGCGGCTACGCTAGGTTTGTGTAACATGGTTTGTGATACAAAAGAAAGTGCCCTTTTATAACGCCTACTCGCGTCAAGGCAAGAAAAACATCCCAGTTTTCAAGTAGTTTAACGGCTACGCTAGGTTTATGTAACACGGTTTTTGATACAAAAGTGAATGTATTATTTATAAAAAATAATTACCGAAATTAAAAACATGTTTTTTTCCGTCATTTTATTCCCAAAACTCCGATAATTTAGTACTTACCTTTCCAGATTTCGTGGTACCTTCAAAATCTTCTAGCCGTTCGTTATACATTCAAGTGTATCAGTAATACTAACATACCAAAGTGATGCCAAAGTGACAGCGAATGAGATAATAACCATAATGGCGTACAATCTCACAAGACGAAAGCTAATTTTAATTTTACGTAATCGAAATTTAAAATGAAATATTTTTCACTTCCCCCAATGCAAATAGTTGTCTTTTAGTGTAATTAAGGTGAATCAAAAGATATTAAAAAAAGTGCTTATTAACCGTTTCCAACGATCCCCAAAAATTAATTTATTTTCTTTAATATGTTTTCATTATAGATGCAGCAAGTATTAAAGTATTCCCACAGTACCTACGGAGATTTTTAAGGGTAGCGGCATGCTTAATTTGTTCTATAATGAAAATAATTCGCAGATCAGCATCTGGAAAGTGTCTGCAGCATCATGAGAATATCATTTAAATCTAAAGCAAAGGATGAAAAAAGTTATGGATCAATGACTCGTTAAAATTGATCAGTTTGTTGAAATCATCCACACTTTGAATTAAACTAATGCTTTTTGGGTGTAGACTTTTACTCACTAACTTATCACCTAAAAATAAATCTATTTGTAAGTCACTCATCACTTTTACAGCCCTTAAAACACAAAAGGTGTATCACTTGCACTGATTAAACACAAAACTTTATGTGCTGCTGTCTCCGTTAAAACCCATTCTGGTTTAATTAAATTTGAAGTCCTTCCAGAAGAAAAGAATTTTGATATGTCATCTAAAGATTTAATAGCCTTTGCTTCTTTGTGCTTCTTAAAGTCTTGGAGGCTCTGTTCAAGAGCAGCTTCCATCCGGGATGCCTCCACATCGCAGAGTCTCCTTGACGCTTGGGAGATGGTGGACAGGTATTTGGGAGTATTCGGAAATATTGTAGGGACTGATCCCTCACGAAGCTTGGGAATTTTGCGAGGCACATCTATAACTTCCCAGCGAACTGTGCATTTGTCGCTTCGTATGATTGATGATTCATCGAAATGTTTTATGCAAATGTACGGATTTTTGATTCCAGAGAAATCCGTTAGAATCCTACGAGGCCAATTTTTCCGTAAAACATCATTTTTCGGCAGGGCAAATGTGGATAAACTTCAATAGTTGGATTTGCACCCAATCACACTGCAGCACCTTCCCATCTTGTTCTTATAAATCACCTGAAATAAAACATAAACGAAATAAGGCACAGGTATTTAAAAATGTAAAATTTGGTTTAGTACAATTTTAATGAATTTGACTTGCGTTTCGGACAAAACATTAAGTGCAAAGCTCCTTGTAATTGATGACAACAATGTATTTATATTATACAGCGCATTGATAGGTGTAAGTATCAATAATGACAAATATAAATTTGATTTAAATCGCTCGTTAGATATCTAAACCTTTATTTTAACCACGACAGATAACCTCAAATATATAAAAATGATTTTGTTGAAAATAGTGTTACGAATAAAATACTTAACTAACTGTGGTAACTAACATAAACGCAATTCAAAATTTAATCTAAATCAGTTAAAAAGTAATAACTAAAAAGAATATTTCAAATATAGATACAACGCAACTTGTTGATAATTTGTGATACCTCAAATAAGATTTGTTTTTTAACTAAATCAGCATTATAAATAAAAAATCCACTTACCAGTTCAGTTTCCAAGTTAACTTCACTGTTTAAAGTAGTCGAATCAGTTTGATTATTTAATATGTTTGAAATAAACATCACAAATCATCATAACAACTAACATCAAACCACAACCGCCGCCATTTGCAATTTGCAAACATGAAACATGATTACATGAATCGGTCAGGCCCCTGAGGGAGACAGCATTATGAATCTTATGTGTTAATGAAAGAGATGGTGATATAAAAATAGGTCGGTTTTACATTTTGCACGCGTGTCTCGCTCTAAACAATTGTTGTTTTTGTATTGGGCCATTGGGCGGTTTGCCAGTAGGGTAACCATGTTGCCATTTTCTAAAATAAAAAATCCTGACTCTGAGCTCTGCTCTCTACTACTCTGCTCATTTTGCCCTAAAAGCCGGTCGTACGTACATAATTTTGGATATAACTTTTAAAACAAAAATTATTAATCAGTCTTATCCTTGTCATCAGTTGACATTTGTATAGAATATATGTCAATAACAAAATAAAAATAAAAATTGAGTCTTCTGTCTGTAGACATACTCGTAACGTACTAAAATTATAAAACAAACAAACAAAACATAACTCTTTTTCTGGTTAAACAGTTGACTAAAATTTTTCGTTAACCACTCCGACCGTAAGCGTGTTTACATGGCAATATAACAATAGCAGTCAAGTACAATAAGCATGTTTTCACGCTAACGCATGTGTTCCCACAGAAATCGTTATAACTCTGTTATTGTTCTAAAACAAAAATCAAAAAATGGAAGATCCATATTGAATCAAGCTTCACGTCTCTTTTCAAAGTTGTCCATAGAAGTACATACATAAAAATACTTATTTTGTAGAAACAGTTTTCACCCGCCAAATCGCCTACGTGTTGTTAGACATATTATTGTATGAAGTGGTAAAAAAGTGAGGCGATAAAATTGTTAATTATTCATTTATACAATAGAAAAAGTGTTTTTTTAACATAATCCATGATTTTAGTACTGTTTTCACGTAAAAACATTTCGTGAGTAATTTTTACATTTTTTTTGTTTGCATTCTAAATTTCAATATTTTAAAATGTTAATATTTATTTGTAATATAACAATTTGAAAGCTTATTTCATATCCTTTCAAAAACAGTTTTTATTATTCAACTACATTCAAAAACGTTTCATTTATAGAGCTTTAATTTCGAAGCGGAAAAAACACAGTTTTTATAATTCTAATAATTCGTTTAAGACAAAAAAACTTGCACGAAAAAAAACGAAAAACTGCATCAAAAACTTATTTCTAAAAATTTTGTATGCTTCTCGTCTAATCCGCAAACTTCCAACGGCGTTAGAAGTGGTTTACACTGGTTTAGGACTTTGACACCTAATAACATGTACTTAAATGTTAAATTTCTTTATTTTGTAAGGGGCCGTTGAAACGTTGTGTAAATTGTCGTTATTTTGCACGTGCAGTCTTGAATGATGAATGTTATAACACTTAATATAACGGCACATAGTAAAAAAAGATATCCAATGGATAGTTTCTATTCTTGTATATTCTATATAAAATATCGTATTGAAACTTTTGTATTAAGTAATGGATCGCGTAAATGGGTCGTGACTCGTGACAGACTTAGTTATAATATGGTTGTATTGAATTATTTAGGTAGGTACTTTTTGTGGATTTTAAACACGTTCAATTTTCAAAATGACACTTAAATTCAAAGCCAATTCGAGTTCATTGGACCCGAGTTACAGGCAGACATAAACCACGTTACTAAACAATGAAATAGGTCGGACCGCCAAACAATTCAGTCTTGACACTCACACCTTGCCTCATTCACATTCAAACATCGTCTCATACATTCTCTTCTATTATTCTGACTTTTGACACGGCCCGACTCAAGTATCTGATTCACTTGATCGTGCCATTACTTCCACGGGTGTCCACCTGAGAAAAAACCTCTCAGTACCTACCTTAGTCATCTTTGGGGATGCTGTGTGGAGGGCTTCTTTTTATGAAAAGAAGAAAAGGAAGTCCGGGGAAGGAAAGGGGTATGAAGGGTGGGTAGGAATCTGGGGGTCAGTGTGTCCAGGAGTGATGGACGGATGAATCCATCCCTCCCACTGCGGCGCATGGCGTTATTTCGAGAAAATCCATCTGGAAATATCAAGAGGTCGCCTTCAAGATTAAGATTTGGGAGGTGGGTATGGGTACCGCCGCCCCGGGAACCGTTTTTTGGATAACCAATACCTCTGTCATAGGTCACCCCAAGTGGTTCGATACGTTTGATGACTTAGCAGGGGTGCCCAGGTTCATGGGGTGAGGAATGTCCGGGTATTGGCGGCGGATGCATCTGCCCGGCATGGCAGGCCCCGTTGGGAGAGTGTTGAGGAGTCCCTTTGACTTTTTCCAGCCGTACTCTCTCGGAACATAGCCTTGCACCGCAGTGGAAGTGATAGATTCCTGGACCCACCGACCTCCAGATTCCTACCCACCCTTTATTCCTTTTCCTTTGGGGTCGTCTAATAATCACGTGATGTTTTTTAGCAAATTTTTAACCCCCTCCCCCCGGTGATATGTGGTGAGGTTTAAGACCACCCCCCCCGCATACCCAAAATCACGTGTATTTTTTTTAGTACAAAGTATTTTGAAATTTTCAGAATATTATCACGAAAAATAAATACACGTGATATCTCATTATACCCCCCCCCCCCCACGTGATATTTCGTGTTTTTTTCCGACCCCCCCCCCCCCTCCTTTCGAGTCTCACGTGATTAATAGATGACCCCCAAGATGAAACTGTTAATCCTCTTAAAGTAAAAATTAATCTTCATGCTACGTACAGATGCTAACCCGCGACCTCCGGATTCTTAGTCGAAGTTCGTAATGGCGTACATATAAGTAATAAAAACCGTTTTCGAAGATTAAGTACATCCGTTCAAACTGTTCATCCTCTTAATTAGAAATGAATATACATACTACGCACAGATGCTAGCCCGCGACCTCTGGATTCGTAGTCAAAGTTCGTAGTCTCATTACTCAAGCCATCTCCAATAGGTGTGCTAACTCTATTTAATGGTTACAGTAGTTTTTCGAGTTCGAGTCTTTGGTCCCCACCTTAACTCGCATCAGAAAGTTTCCCAACCGGTTAACGATAAAAAGCCGCTCTAACTAGTCCGTACAAGTAGTTTGGCACGTGTTAGGTGGTAAATAAAAACACTTTTCAAGGGTAAAGTACCATGACGCAATTGTGAGGCGGTCTATCCTCTTAAGTATATTTTAATCTTTATAGAACGTACCGATACTAAATGGACCTGAACAATACGACAGACGTACATAGAACATTTTTTATTTGCATTGCGCACAGTTCGCGGTCAAAACGTGGCAAATAAGAAGGTACCTACGATTACCTACTAAAAGGAGCAGAAAAGTTCGACAGACCGGCACCATCCATATATACATATATGGAGATCAACAAATAAAAACGTGTAAAATGTATATGTCACCGAAAAATGGGCGTGGCTTAGAGGTAAATCTCGATGACAAAAGTAGATCCACATGGATCAGGATTTGTATGCCAGCTTCGGTAACGGATCTAAAAATCCGGCCAGATCAACAAACCCAAACGGATCAACAAAAAACTGGTGTACCGTCGCGCAAAATCAACATAGTACGAGAGGAGATAAATATATATATATATATATATATATTAATTCCAAATATATATATATATATATATGCGGGGAGCATCAAATGAGGACAGTTTTTCAAGCGCGCCTATACTTTGAGGACAGTTGGATAGTTTGGAGACAGGCCCAATCTACCTGTCCTCAAAGTAACATTTTACCGTTATAATAAAATATACACAGGGTTTAGAATGAAGTCAATTTTAAAATTATGCAGAATGCATACTTTGGGCCATAGTTTACAAAAATACTCAATAGATGCCACTAACGGTATCATTCTTGGATTATGAAATATTTGGTAGGAATCTTCGATACTTGGTCGATGGCGGTATCATTCTTAGATTATGAAATATTTGGTAGGAATCTTCGATACTTGGTCGATGGCGGTATCATTCTTAGATTATGAAATATTTGGTAGGAATCTTCGATACTTGGTCAATGGTATGAATAAATAATATCATTTGCTCGATACCTCTCTACTTACTATACGTGTTTATCTTTTTCGTTTGCCTATGTCGGATAAGTTCACACCTGAAAATCGGCATCCGGAAATATTTTTTAATATTATTTATTCTTCTCTTAATATTTCAATAAATTAATATGCTTATTATATACTTTACGTAATATTCTGGTGTATTAAAAGTAATGTTAAATTAATAAAATAAAAATTACATACACAAGTGATTTAATTTATTTCTAACTTTTATATGACTCTTTTACAGTTTATTATGATTTTTTTTAGTTACGTACCTACTATAAAATTTGAATGTTGATAATATATGTAGGTATTAAAGTAATAATTAATAATGATAAATGCCTGCTGTTCTATGAAAAATGTCAAAGAAGCGCCTTACTGTCCGCGATATTGTAATTAGCTTCGAAATAGTTTTTTTATAGATTCGTATCTGAGTGATTGCGATCCTACGGCGTGCGCAAAAAAAAATTATTTTATAAATTTGTATAATTCCACGAAGATGCCTTGGATTACGATCTTGGCTATGAATTCGGAAGTCGCGTCTGAGTAATTGCGATCCTACGGCGTGCGCAAGAAAATTTTATTTTAAAAATTTGTATAATTCCACGACGACGCCTTGGATTACGATCTTGGCTATGAATTCGGAAGTCGCGTCTGAGTGATTGCGTTCGTACGGCGTGCGCAAGTAAATTTTATTTTACAAATTTGTATAATACCATGACGATGCCTTGGATCGGCGATCTTGTCTATGAATACGGAAGTCGCGTCTGAGTGATTGCGATCCTACGGCGTGCGCAAGTAAATTTTATTTTACAAATTCGTATAACTCCACAACAATGCATTGGCTTACGATCTCGGCTACGAATTCGGAAGTCGCGTCTGAGTGATTGCGATCCTACGGCGTGCGCAAGTAAATTTTATTTTACAAATTCGTATAACTCCACAACAATGCATTGGCTTACGATCTCGGCTACGAATTCGGAAGTAGCGTCTGAGTGATTGCGATCCTACGGCGTGCGCAAGTAAATTTTATTTTACAAATTCGTATAACTCCACAACAATGCATTGGCTTACGATCTTGGTTACGAATTCGGAAGTCGCGTCTGAGTGATTGCGATCCTACGGCGTGCGCAAGTAAATTTTATTTTACAAATTCGTATAACTCCACAACAATGCATTGGCTTACGATCTTGGCTACGAATTCGGAAGTCGCGTCTGAGTGATTGCGATCCTACGGCGTGCGCAAGTAAATTTTATTTTACAAATTCGTATAACTCCACAACAATGCATTGGCTTACGATCTTGGCTACGAATTCGGAAGTCGCGTCTGAGTGATTGCGATCCTACGGCGTGCGCAAGTAAATTTTATTTTACAAATTCGTATAACTCCACAACAATGCATTGGCTTACGATCTCGGCTACGAATTCGGAAGTCGCGTCTGAGTGATTGCGATCCTACGGCGTGCGCAAGTAAATTTTATTTTACAAATTCGTATAACTCCACAACAATGCATTGGCTTACGATCTTGGTTACGAATTCGGAAGTCGCGTCTGAGTGATTGCGATCCTACGGCGTGCGCAAGTAAATTTTATTTTACAAATTCGTATAACTCCACAACAATGCATTGGCTTACGATCTTGGCTACGAATTCGGAAGTCGCGTCTGAGTGATTGCGATCCTACGGCGTGCGCAAGTAAATTTTATTTTACAAATTCGTATAACTCCACAACAATGCATTGGCTTACGATCTCGGCTACGAATTCGGAAGTCGCGTCTGAGTGATTGCGATCCTACGGCGTGCGCAAGTAAATTTTATTTTACAAATTCGTATAACTCCACAACAATGCATTGGCTTACGATCTTGGCTACGAATTCGGAAGTCGCGTCTGAGTGATTGCGATCCTACGGCGTGCGCAAGTAAATTTTATTTTACAAATTCGTATAACTCCACAACAATGCATTGGCTTACGATCTTGGTTACGAATTCGGAAGTCGCGTCTGAGTGATTGCGATCCTACGGCGTGCGCAAGTAAATTTTTTTTTCTAAATTCGTATAACTCCACAACAATGCATTGGCTTACGATCTTGGTTACGAATTCGGAAGTCGCGTCTGAGTGATTGCGATCCTACGGCGTGCGCAAGTAAATTTTATTTTCTAAATTCGTATAACTCCACAACAATGCATTGGCTTACGATCTTGGCTACGAATTCGGAAGTCGCGTCTGAGTGATTGCGATCCTACGGCGTGCGCAAGTAAGTTTTATTTTACAAATTTGTATAATTCCACAACAATGCCTTGGATCGACGATCTTGTCTATGAATACGGAAGTCGCGTCTGAGTGATTGCGATCCTACGGCGTGCGCAAGTAAATTTTATTTTACAAATTCGTATAACTCCACAACAATGCATTGGCTTACGATCTTGGCTACGAATTTGGAAGTCGCGTCTGAGTGATTGCGATCCTACGGCGTGCGCAAGTAAATTTTATTTTACAAATTCGTATAACTCCACAACAATGCATTGGCTTACGATCTCGGCTACGAATTCGGAAGTCGCGTCTGAGTGATTGCGATCCTACGGCGTGCGCAAGTAAATTTTATTTTACAAATTCGTATAACTCCACAACAATGCATTGGCTTACGATCTTGGTTACGAATTCGGAAGTCGCGTCTGAGTGATTGCGATCCTACGGCGTGCGCAAGTAAATTTTATTTTACAAATTCGTATAACTCCACAACAATGCATTGGCTTACGATCTTGGCTACGAATTCGGAAGTCGCGTCTGAGTGATTGTGATCCTACGGCGTGCGCAAGTAAATTTTATTTTACAAATTCGTATAACTCCACAACAATGCATTGGCTTACGATCTTGGCTACGAATTCGGAAGTCGCGTCTGAGTGATTGCGATCCTACGGCGTGCGCAAGTAAATTTTATTTTACAAATTCGTATAACTCCACAACAATGCATTGGCTTACGATCTCGGCTACGAATTCGGAAGTCGCGTCTGAGTGATTGCGATCCTACGGCGTGCGCAAGTAAATTTTATTTTACAAATTCGTATAACTCCACAACAATGCATTGGCTTACGATCTTGGTTACGAATTCGGAAGTCGCGTCTGAGTGATTGCGATCCTACGGCGTGCGCAAGTAAATTTTATTTTACAAATTCGTATAACTCCACAACAATGCATTGGCTTACGATCTTGGCTACGAATTCGGAAGTCGCGTCTGAGTGATTGCGATCCTATGGCGTGCGCAAGTAAATTTTATTTTACAAATTCGTATAACTCCACAACAATGCATTGGCTTACGATCTCGGCTACGAATTCGGAAGTCGCGTCTGAGTGATTGCGATCCTACGGCGTGCGCAAGTAAATTTTTTTTTCTAAATTCGTATAACTCCACAACAATGCATTGGATTACGATCATGGCTATGAATTCGGAAGTCGCGTCTGAGTGATTGCAATCCTACGACGTGCGCAAGTAAATTTTATTTTATAAATTTGTATAATACCATGACGATGCCTTGGATCGACGATCTTGTCTATGAATACGGAAGTGGCGTCTGAGTGATTGCGATCCTACGGCGTGCGCAAGTAAATTTTATTTTACAAATTCGTATAACTCCACGACAATGCCTTGACTTACGATCTTGGCTACGAATTCAGAAGTCGCCTCTGTACTTGCGTACGGCGTGCGCAAGTAATTTTTTTTTATGTATGCACCTCACAAGACTCTTACATTAGAGCGACACTGAGAGTATTTTCCACTAGCCGGAACGTGCCGTAAATAAACTACCTACCTATTCATATTTATATTTTTTCAAAACCATAAATTTTGAAATAACACAAATTAATCAATTAATATTTAGTTTGGCCCGCCCGGATTTAATCCCGCGACCTTCGGATTGCTAGTCGAGAAACTTTTCAAAGCCCGCAATATTGTAAAAAAGTACATAATGGGTTTCGGTTGCTTAGTGTTTGATGATTACGATATTTGACTACGAATCCGGAGGTCGCGGTTGCAAATTACTAAATTTGTGTTTTAGGAGTGACGGACCCATGAATCCATCCCTCACACTGCGGTGCAAAGTGATGAATCGAGGGAGTCCTACTGGAGAGGTCAAAATATCTCCCTCCATCAGCCTCTCTCGATCCGGACTGCTACGCATTAGTAGGTGGGCAGACGCAACCGCCATCGAGACCTAGACAAACCTCACTCCATGAACCCGGATACCCCTGCTAAGTCCCCGCTTCACATGGTTCCCGGGGCGGCGCAGTGTTACCCATATCCGCCTCCCAAATATGGTGGATTTCGGGTACTGCTAAGTCACTAAAGGTAGCGAATCACTTGAGGTGACCCATGATAGACGCGTAGGTTATCCAATTATTGGTTCACGGGGCGGCGGTACCCATACCCGCCAAAGGTATGAGAGGTGGATATTAATCTGGGGGTCAGTGGGTCCAGGAGTGACGGACGTGTCGATCCATCCCTCTCAATGCTGTGCAAAGAGAGAATACTGCTGGAGAGGCCAAATGGTCTCCTTCAACCAGTCTCTCCCGATCCGGCCAGCCACGCTGTAGCGGGCAGAGGCATCCGCTGCCAAGAACTAGACAAACCTCACTCATGAATCCGGGCATCCATGCTTAGTCACCAAATATTACTAACGAGGTGACCTATGGCAGAGGCGTTGTCAATAAATGGCTCCCTGGGCGGCGGTACCCGCACCGACCTCCCAAATTGCATTGCGGTAATTGAAAAGTTATTTAGACGGAAACAGTATTAATCCTTATTAACTTAAATACGTTAGTTGCCTCAAGGATTTCATGTACATTATTATAATCTTTCACACCATCTCTACGTATTATATATATATACCGTGGGAGGGATAGATTCATACATACGACCCGGCCTGCCACGCAGCTGGTGAGCAGACACATCCGCCACCAAGACCCGGACAAACCCCATCCTATGAACTCGGACACCCTGCTAAGTCAGCTTACGTAGCGAATCACTTGAGGTAACCCATTGTAGAGGTGTTGGTTATCCAATAAATGGTTCACGGGGCGGCGGTACCCATACCCGCCAAAAGTATGAGTGGTTGGGAGGATTCTGGGGGTCAGTGGGTCCAGTAGTGACGGACTTGTGAATCCATCCCTCTCAATGCGGTGCAAGTCGATGGGTCAAGAGCAAGAGAGTTCGGCTGGAGAGGTCAAAATGACTCCCTCAACCACAAATAATGTCGGCTAACACATCCACCGCATCAAGAAACAGACAAACCTCACCCCATGAACCCGGGCATCTCTGCTAAGTCACCAAACGTAGCGAACCATTTGGGGTGACCTATGGCAGATGTGTTGGTTATCTAATAATGGTTCCTGGGGCGGCGGTACCCATACCCGCCTCCCGTGTTTGTTAGTTTTGTAATACGAAAAATGGATATGAAAAAAGCCTACCCTCCCAGCCCCCCCCCCCCCCCCCCTCTCACCACCCTTCCACCTCCTCCCCCCACCACCACCTCTGATCCACCCCCCCCTGCACCCACCCTCTGATCCCCCCCCCTCAGCAACCCCCTCCACCTCATCTCAACACTCCCTCAACCTCTCTCCCTTGGGACTCTTGTGCGGTATTCACATAACAATAATTTAAAAAAAAAAACATTTTTCTTTTTAGCGTTGGAACTCTTGTGCGGTATTCACATAATAATAATTTACAATAAAAATATATATTTTTTTTTAATTTTAAAAACATTTTGGAGCAGTTGGGACGCTTGTACGGTAATTTACAATAAATTAAAAAAAAAATTTTTTGGAGCAGCTGGTAGGTACTCTTGTGCGGTATTTACTTAACAATACATAATTTACAATGAAAAATATTTAGAAAAAAAAAATTTGAGCAGTTGGGACTCTTGTGCGGTATTCACATAACAATAATTTACAATAAAAAATATTAAAAAAAAAAAAATTGGAGCAGTTAGTACTCTTGTGCGGTATTATTATATGAATGGCTCACCCCAACACCACCTCCTGGTTCTTGTACAAAAATCTCATTCAAACTCCTCACGCCTCACCACCTCATGGATTTGACCCATACGATACGTGACATGACATGTAGCCCAATACACCAACCACCTCACACCTCACCGACAAACCTCATCCCATGACCCCGAGCACCTCTGCTAAGTCACCAAACGTAGCGAACCACTTGGGGTGACCTATGGCAGAGGTGTTATCCAATAAATGGTTCCCGGGGCTGCGGTACCCATACCCGCCTCCCAAATTGACTATACCTAAATAAAAACAAATCTGTTCACATCTTATTTCAAGTGGATTTCTAAAAAATACCTACTGTCGATATATTACAATAGTAAAATTATATTGTCAATACTGTTTCGTAATATTCAAAGTATTAAAAACATTTCACGTCCTGCTGTAGATTAGGAAAGATTGTTTTCTTAGAAAACAAGCCGATAATATATCTCTTTTCTTTTCCTTATATTTTCTATTGAAGAGAAAGAGACGAAAATAATATTATATACATATGTTTATAATATTCCAAATAAAGGTATCATATTTCATTTTGCCCGACTCGCCGCTGAGGGGAACCGCAGCTAGCAAGTCAAGTAAAGTGATTTTTATCACAAAAAGGACAAAGAGAAGTATAAGATGTAATGTTATTTTATTGAAATCAATTTATCCCTTTCCATTTGAACCCAACCTTTTGCATGTCGTAATATTTTGTCGGCTATATCACAGTAGTTCGCTCTGCACCTGCATGCTACCAGCGGCATATAATGAATGAGAGCGCCCCTTCACCAGAATCGTATTCCTAGTTTAATATTTTTTTGCCATACTGCGCTTTTACTTAATTTTCTAATTATACAGTTATGTTAGTTGTATCAATGGTATATCTAATAAATATTATTTATGTATCAATGAAGAAGAAGATAATACGCAATATATATCTTATTCAAACAGTTAGATTTATTACCACCAAAAGTGAGTATTTATGTCGGGGAGACGAAAAAATATGCATGTTACATGTAAATTTTGTTAAAATTATTTCACTCGCGTGGTATACGCCATTTGTATTTTTATTTTTTTGTATTAGATTTCATAAACAATCAATCATCAATCAATGCTGCCAATCATAGAAAAACCAAATTATTGCCATATAAAACAATAATTTTGTAACACTTAATAACTTGGTATGCAGGAAAATAATGTCAAATAATAGTCTAGTCTGTATATAGTCCAGTCAATGAATGATCCAAAAGGAGGTGTAGAGTGCGTGAGCAGAAACCTAATCAGAAACTTGTTAAGGGTGCTTAGGGTGTGAACATACTAAAAGTCCTTACGTCTAGTTGGTGAGCTAGGGAGGGGAATGGGGGGGGGGGGGGAAAGGTCCCAATTTAAGGATTTCCGCTTATATCTCGAAAATGGTGCGTCGCAGAGGAAATTTTTTAAAGCAAAAGTTCATAAAATTATCTACAACTGTTATGCTTTAGGTAATTTTCGAAATCTCTGCCGTTTTTGAGTTACACGCTCCACAAATGTAGATATTTTCGAAAAAAAAATCATTTTACCTCACATTTTTCATCCAACATTCCTTCATATCGTCTAAAATATTTATCAAAGAATGAAATTTATTTAAAAGAACTTGTAAAGAATTTAATTTTCTTTTAGAACTTGGGAATGCTAGATCTTTGCTGGAAAATAGAGAATGTCAAGTCCACTATTGCATTTATTGCCTTTTCACCAACTCGAACAGCATTGTAGCAGTTGCTACAATGCTGTTCGAGTTGGTGGTCATTGGTGGTTGGTGGTCATCGTGGTTCATTCCCAAGGTCAAAAATGATTTTTTTCGAAAATATCTTCATTCGTAGAGCTTGTAACTGAAAAACGGCTGGGATTTCTAAAATTACGAATATAATATAAGTTATACATAATTTTATGAGCTTTTCCTCTGCGACGCACCATATTCGAGATATAAGTGGAAACCCGAAAATTGGGACCATCCTCCCCTCTCCCTCCCCCCCTCTCACACCAGCTCATCACCTAGACGTCGGGACTTTTAGTATGTTCACACCCTTAACATGTTTCTGATGGAATCGCTTAGGTTCCTGCTAACGCACTCTACACTTCCTTCATTGACTGGACTAATATCATGTTTTATTAATGATTTCAGTTCAATTTGACATAACTAGCAGCTAATCAGTTCTGTTTTCCTCTCCCCTCCATAAACGGAACCCTCCTTTTTCATCGCGACCGGAAACCTTTAAATGAAACTGAAATCTTCTTCTACTTCTGCTAGGCTGATAATTTCACCCCATTGCTGGTCACATATACATAAATGGGTGTTACAATTTATTCACTTATGAGGTGAATGCATTGACAAGTTTGAACCCGTATTTAATAATAACAGTTTAACATGGAAAGAAAGGTATTAATTACACATACCCGTTAAGTCGGGTCTTTTCCGAGTATTAACTCAAACAAATGCTTTGACAATTGCTTTGAAGTAACTTAAAAACATTTTTTTTGTTTTACGTCTCCTTCGTTTGTTGAAACATTGTTGAAAGATTGGGGTGAAGTTCGCGCGGTCACACACAATTTGGCTAGTGGTCCTTGGGTAGGACCTGTCCACGCGTACCCAATGAACACTTGACGTTTGACGTTTACAGAAATATTAAAATGCGTTCTGATTAAGAAGAGATGCTAGCTACATCAGGGAGAAAACACAGATATTTTAATAGATATTTGTTTATAAGGAAAATTTCCAAATTATATCGATTATTGCACGACCTAAAATAAAATAAAAAAGTGTGCGCGTGGAGTCCACGCGTGACAGAAGTGAAACTTCTTGTTTATTAGGTATAGATAAAGATAGTTTTAGTTTTATTTATTGAACAAGAGATAAATAATAATTGGGAATATATACAAGGAAAAAAAATAATAAACAAAACACGAAACGATCCTCACCATAAATCTCCCAGTACGAATCAAGCAAACCTTGAAGCAATAATTAAAACTACTAAATGTGTACAACCAACGAATTGTGCTATTTTATATTGAAACATATTAGTTCACATTCCTGCCGCAGGTTTTTGCTGATCACATGTTATGAAAATGATGCGTAATTGAATACCGCATTGTTTTGGCATCTGTCAATGAATGACAATGACAATGAATGTCAGTTACGAGTCATAAGATTGTATTAATTATTTTAACTGTACGACTACTATAATATAAACATAATTTGAAAGATGCCCCTTACTAAGCCTTTCATGTTCAAATCTTACTCGAGGGTTCCATCTAGTGGAATTTCTTCGCTGACTGCCGCTGGTGCGTGGCGTGTTCCCATACCTACTTCATACCTATGAACCTCCACCGTTGCCAAATTCAATACGTAGGTATTCAGAGTTTCAACTTACGAAATGTTTTTGCAATGAAAGGGTGTTCACGCTTTTAATTTTGTTAATTAATGTATTTTTTATAAATAATTATATTTATTGCTTAATATAAATACGTGTTTATAAATTAAATTCATTTATAAATTTAAGTTTATCGGTATAATTATTCAGTAAACCGTCATTCCTATTTGTTTTATTTTAAGGAAATCAACACAAGTTACGAAAAACAGTTATAAAATTGATGGTAATCACAAAAAGCAATTACATATAGATTTCTCCCTGGGTAATTAAATATGATTTAATAAGAAGCAAATACCGACTTTGTTATGTGACATTATTATTTAAAATATTAAGTACTTATTTAGAGTTAATGTTTTATGGTAATTATTACAGTTCACCAATTAATATAGCGCCCGTTTTATAAAATATGGAAAATAAAGAACCCGACTTCCAGTTCATCTCTGACGCCGCGCCTTATGCAAACACTATGAGACTATGGCATCACCAATCGGGTTATGTTGTGAGAATGGAGGTAGTGGGGAGGGGAAGGAAATGAGGACAGGAAGGTGGGGAAGTACCTGGTTATTCAGATCTAGTCATCAAACACGACTGAAGTCATTTCAAGTTAGCTTGGGGGTTTGGTTACCGCCGTCCCGGGAACCATTTATTGGATAACGAACACCTCTTACAAAGGTCACTCCAAGTGTTTCGCTAGGTTTGTTTTAGGGTTGTTCTAGGTTAGGTAGGTAGGTACCAGTTAATTCTGCTTATTGTTTTTTCTAAATTATCTTGTATGTTAGATAAGTTGATAAGTACAATACATATGTTATAATAAAAATAATAATTATAATTATTATAAAATAAAGTCCCCGCGTCGTCTGTCTGTCTGTCTGTTCGCGATAAACTCTAAAACTGCTGAACGGATTTTCATGCGGTTTTCACCAATAGATAGAGTGAGGAAGGTTTAGGTATGCAATTTGTCTAGGATTTGTGTAAATTGGTTGAAACATAGCGGTAATTGTTAGAAGTGTCGGCAAAAGTCAAGCGAAAACGCTGCCTAATCATTTTGGGCTAGGTACCTACCTTTTTTTTATAGTGAATACCGCACAAGAATCTCAACTGCTCCCGTCTGGAGCCAGTGAGACTATGGCATCCCCAATTGGGGTATGTTGTGAGGCTGAAGGTAGTGGGGAGGGGAAGGAGGTGGGGAAGAGGAAAGTTGGGAAGTACCTGGCTATTAAGATCTGGTCACTAAACACGGCTAAAGCCATTTTCAAGCAACGTTTCAATTCTGAATGGTGGTCTTACACCAGGGCGATACTGATAGTATCTTCCACTCTGGAACATGCCGCAAATATGCTATTATTTTAAATGAATTAATTGTGAAATAACACAAATTAATCAAATAAAATTTAATAGCGCAGGCCGAAAAACAACAACAAAAAAGTGATTATTAGAGCCGATACCCTCTCAATATATAGGTAGATACCGATACCCTCTCAATATTGAGGAATCACTAAGTTACGCGAGATCAAAAATACCTACTACGAAGAACGGCATTCTGAAACAACAGAGCAACATCCATAGATACCTACCTACCTACCTATGTAAGTTCAAAATTCGACTAGAACAACATTACAAACGAACTTGCCGCGTCGGGCAGGCACGTGTTGTGATCATGAGGTAGGGCTGTCAATACTGCAATTTATTTAATTTATTTTCTCAGAATTTACGTAATACACAAATAAGGAATGACAAATCATCATATTTATTGAACTGTGTTTAAGGAACTTTGGTTTAACGTTATACATTTTAATTTACTTTTTAAAGTTATCCTATATTATCTTTCTATAAAATCTATAACAAGGGAAAAAAATAACAAAATTAAATATTTTCTAAATCTACAGGATATGTTTTGGCGAAACAGTCTTTACATAAG